>CM022401.1:82536922-82766559 GCA_011833715.1 Carcinoscorpius rotundicauda | reverse complement strand
TATAGAATAGAGATGAGATGACAAGTAAAGCTCGAGTGGCATGGATATTGAAGAAAACACTTAGATTTACAAAGTACTGGTGAGGATGAAGAAAGGACCTCTTCAAGGTGTTCAACCATTGCACCTGCACATCTTAGAAAAGGAGCTGAGAAGAAGGACCATTCAACTCCTGTTTGGAAATGACAATAAGATACCAGCTGTCTACGTACATGTAGAAGCTCATTCCCCAAGGTATAAATTCGATTCCACAATAGGCAAAATGGCAGCAGTAAAACCTACGTGGAGCATGTGCAACATCGTTGGAGTAACAGGACAATGGTTGCTTCAGGAAAGAAACGAGAGTAGCCAGGAATTCCGAGGAGGAAAGAAAAATCACGTATAACCAAAGACATGACAAATATCAGAACCGAGGAAAACGAGACTCAGAATCACACTTGGAGAACACTGGGTCTCGCAAAATGCAAGGCAGAACCCTGTTGAACAGAAGCTACCCAAGACAACAAGGTATGGTAATCATGTCAAACACAACTGTCATAAAAGCCAGGCCATAGGAATGACCTATATGTACTAAATCGGGCAACGAGATCACAAGAATAAAGCATTGTTACCCATAAATGACCTGAAGAAAAGTGAAGCACATGTGTTGGGCCATACGAGAAAGTTAACATAGAAAAAAGTCACCCAATATTGTGCAATAATAATTAATCCACAAACCCATAAACTATTTGCAAATTTGTATGAACGTTTAAGTTAATAATTTTTCATAAGATTGGCCTTTTGTGTGTGAATGAAACGTTCACCTGTGAAAACTTAAATTGCTTAAAGGAGCAATATAATATATAAAAGCGGTTTTTATATATTCAACAAGCTATTTAAAGTACACGTAGGTCCGGCATGGCCACGTGTGTTAAGGCGTTCGACTCGTAATCTAAGGCTCTCGGGTTCGAATCACCGTCGCATTAAACATGCTCGCCCTTTCAGCCGTAGGGACGTTATATGTGACCGTCAATCCCACTTTCATCGGTAAAATAGTAGCCCAAGAGTTAGCGGTGGGTGGTGATGACTAGCTGCTTTTTCCTATAGTCTTACACTGCTAAATTAGAGAGGGCGAGCGCTGATAGCCCTCTTATAGCTTTGTGGATGGTTATAAAAGTATGTATATAAAATCCTGAATATCGTGAATGCAATGCTTGCTGCAGTGACTTGACAAAAATTACGTTAAATAATTTCTTAACATCAGTCTGTTTCAGGTCGCCTCTTACTTAACCAGTTATCCAACGTCCAAATGAAATATATCAAACCACCAGTTATGTAACCTCCAAGAAATTCAAGCATACGTGACTCTTAAGTTATAAGGTGCGTCTTCAGCTATTATTACAGTTAATTTGTTTCACACAAAGATTTTTTTTTGTTTTTGAATTTCGCACAAAGCTACTAGAGGCCCATCTGTGCTAGCCGTCCCTAATTTAGCAGTGTAAGATTACAGGGAAGGTAGCTTGTCATCACCACCCACCACTAACTCTTAGGCTACACTTTTACCAACGAATAGTGGGATTGACCGTCACATTGTAAAGAAAAAGTAATGTAAATCACACTAATCCGATATCTAATACTCGTAGTCTCGCTGTTCTTTTTTCTTGGGATTATTGTTGTACATAAGGCATTCAAAGCATATTGAAGTGATTTGGAGAAAAACTTTTAAGTAACAATTTGTTTGTGTAAACATGCAGACAAAATCTCACAAAGTGAATAAATTGATATTTCATCAAGTTCAACCGTGTGTGAGAGGTATGAAAGTTTGTGATTACGCAATAACCTAAATAGTTGTTTCATATTACCACTCAGAAGTTTATTAATTCCTTTCTTTCACGGTACAGTTATTTTTAACATGAGTAATAAACATTAAAATTCAGGTAATATTATTAATATTTACTAACTAAAAATGTGACACAAAGAAGCTAATCAACAATCAAGCCAGAAAAAGGGCTTTGTGTAATAGATAGAGTAACAGTTATGCAATTCAATGCGGTTATAAGACAAAGTTTCCTTATGTAATATTTTGGATTTATCGAATAGTGTATTCCTCACATGTGAAACTTTCTGGTTCTGTCTTTCAAGATTATTTACTTCACATTAAAATTGGCTCTTCTCAAATGTTGATTACATTTTTTTGCCAAATAATGCACCGTGTGATAAATTCATGAATTTTAAATAATCAATATCTTTCAAATTTACTTTCAACAATTTCCGATTGTCATATCAAAATTGTTGTTATTAAGCTGTTAAGTTGTTATTAAAAAACCTTAAAAGTCTCTTATCTTCTGATTTTTGCAAAAGATATATGACTATCTTGAAAAGTATTTATGCTTTTTTATTCGCAGCACAGCTGCTCACAAAATTGTTGAGTTTTTAACCACAAACTTTCAGCTCACAGCTCTGTCATCTCTTGACAGATTTGAGATGTAATTACGCTTTTAGATTCAAGAGATCCAACCCTTTCGATTGATGTGTTTAATCACGAAATAAATCTCATAGATTAGCTTCATCTAATCCTGCATAAATGAATTTCAGTGTTATGGTTGGCTGATGGAGATCCTGATGAGTAATGAAAGTGAAGGAGTGAGGGAGTATACCCTTGCCCCACGCTTAGAATTGCTGGAATATAGAGATATACCTAATAAAATAAAAATAAAGGATAGTTGTTTAATCTACTCTAATCCTGCTTAAATAATTTTCAAGTGCCGCAGTAATTTAGGATTACCTCATGTTACAGAAAGAAAGACTACCACCCCACTGTGTAGTGGGGTATAATTCTCCTGAAAACCATATTGCTGTTTTTCTAGATGAGGAAAAACCTACTTGATACAAAAATGTATCTCAGAACGGCTGGTATGGGGTTTAACATTTTTACTTATAAAGCGGAGAAGAACGTTTCGAACTTCCTAACTCACCTTCAGGCAAACGAAGATGTTAAGGTGATTCATGCACATGTTAATAATACCCATACCAGCGTTGCTGTTTCATTGTCGGAAAATAATAAATTTTGATCGTTATCACATTCCGTTGAATGATTTCATTTTATCCATCTCTGATAGTCTTTTTTAAATTACTTTGTATGTGTTTTGCGTCAAAATAATTACAACAAACAGCATTTTCAAAGTTAATTGAGACGGTAATGTGTTGCATCTAATGAGCATGCGTGCGTGACATGTCTTCGTCACTTCAAGTTTAGTTAAATTATGATTTCTTTATTGTAGATACAGTGATACATAAGCTTAAATTTTGCCACTATTAGTTTAATACTTGATTTTCGTATTGTATTTAGAGTCTGTTATTTGTGTCTTATCAAGATTTAGTTTTTATTTGGTATAATTCTTTTCTCTGCATTTCTGTTTCTTAGTGGAAGAATGGACGTGCCGCGAAGTTATTAGGTCCCTGCTCGCTCCTTCAAACACATCAGGTGTAAGCCTACGTCTGAAAATGGGTGAGAAGCTATGATTTTTTTAGTGCTTTTAAGTCATCTTCACAACCCAACATTTGTACAATGGCTGTAGGTTTGGTTCTAGCACAGCTATATTTTTTTCGCTCGATCAGAGTCTGGGAACAATTTTCTGAATGGATGTCTTGCATGGTCGGCTACAGCTAGGAGTAAATTATGAGCAGTGACGAATTGCATGAACATCACTTCTACATTTATGCTTTAATATTCTGAATTAATGGTTAGCATCTCTGTAATATATGTAGTAGTTTAGTTTGTAGTGTTTATACCAATATGCTTTCTCACTTTCGTCTGTTAGTTTTTCGTTTACTCTGAAAATCAGATTTCCGAGAAACTGTCATAGTAAACAGTTATGATGTCTACACAATCAAATTATATAAGAATGCTGAAAGGCCATGAACAAAATTTCAAAAGAATTTATTACACGTTACGTTTCTAAGATAATGCAAAGTGTTTACATTTCAAAGTTCCTTGGATTGATGTAAGAAAAGAATTGGTCCAAATAATGCGTTTTAACTTGTTTTTTTCCAGCACCTCTCAATGTTAACACAACACATAAATCACTTGAATTATATGTCTTTAAAACTCAAAACAAGAAAAACTATTGCAGTATAAACTGATCGAATTAAAGAAATTACACAACTTCACCAATATCCGTAACAACGTTTCCTAGAAACCCATCTGAAGAGATAATCAACAGCAATATCATATCTTATCCGCCCCTGAGAAAAGTTTTGTCATATGATCTAAACTTCGCTATTAAATGTGGCCCGGCATGGCCAGGTAGGTTCAGGCGTTCGATTCGTAATCTTAGGGTGAGGGGTTCGAATCTCCGTCGCACCAAACATGTCTATCAGCCGTGGGGGTTATCACGTGACCATTAATCCCACTATTCGTTAGTAAAAGAGTAGCTCAAGAGATGGCGGTGGGTGATGATGGCTGTTTGCCTTCCCTCTAGTTTTACACTGTTAAATTAGGGACGGGTAACGCAGATAGCAATCGTATAGTTTTGCACGAACTTCCAAAACCAAAAAAAAAAAAATTAAATGTACCGTTTTCTTTCTAAATTTTGAAAAAAATACTGACTAATGTAAAATCTTTAGCGATATGAACTAAATATTGGTACGCTTTTGACAACTTTGCAACGGAATTATCGGAAATAATTTCATCTGGTTTCAATATTTATGAATTAAAAGTATATATGATAGTAACGTGTGAAATGCCGAAATAGTAGCCCTTTGAAACTTATAGTTAATATAATGTTTTTTTTGGAATTTCGCACAAAGCTACTCGAGGGCTATCTGTGCTAGCCGTCCCTAATTTAGCAGTGTAAGATTACAGGGAAGGTAGCTAGTCATCACCACTCACCGCCAACTCTTGGGCTACTCTTTTACCAACGAATAGTGGGATTGACCGTCACATTATACGCCCCCACGGCTGGGAGGGCGAGCATGTTTAGCGTGACACGGCACAAACCCGCGACTCTCGGATTACGAGCGCACGCCTTAACGCGCTCGGCCATGCCAGGCCTTTAATATAGTGCTATCAAATCCTGTAAAAGGGGTTGAACTTTTCATTTTCAATGAACAAGATTACTTGATAAAGTGATCTCAAATGACTACAGCAAGATGAAAATGCTTGATAAAGACCCCACCCAACAGAGTAAAAGTACTGTAAACTTGTTCAAACAACAGGAAATAAAAGTCTTAGGCCTGAAAAAGATATGAACGTAAATTAAATATAACTCGAAGGTAATCTACATAAGGTCAAATTTCGTGAACTCTTCTTTTCTGAATATTTATGGCCATAAGATCTAGTCCGAAACTTTCGTTTCTCTTGCAGTACATGTAATAACTCAAAACTTCAACGATAAAGTTATCAGATTTTTGAGTCAATTGATTAGCAGGTTCTTTCACAAGTTTGTCTGACCGTGGCAGAGATCAAATGGGTGGAAAAAGTTGTTTTGCAACTTGAAAGTCGTGAGATTGCCAGAAGACTGGACCTCTGTGAAAGAACCATGAGATGTAGAATGACCGAATCGAAAGCATTCATTGATCATAGCAAGATTAATATTACTGTTGTGTACAATGAAGAAACCATCTGGAACAGGTTTTAACGTAAACCTATTATTGTGGTAAGGACCTGCGACAACACCTGCGAAATCATTGTACGTAACCATTTGGACCTCAGCAATCACGATTTTCGTGAAGAAATAAATATAGCAATCAAAAATCAATGAACCATGAACAAGATGAATAAATGAATATAAAATATTTCAGATTTGAATAAGCATTTCATAATAATTCATCATAAGAATAAGTTCGGAAGAATATGTCATTTACTGCCGAAGAAAATAAGGACATGTAACTTTTGTAATAAGGATAATACAATAAGCATTATAAAAATGTAAGCAAGTTTCTTTTTATTGCTTCTGCAATTTCATTAACAGCATAGAGTAAAATGTTTAATGTACATAATATGTTGATCGTCATTACTTCGTTTATTCTTTTCGTTCATTGTTTTTTATACTCGACCCGACATGGCCAGTGGCTAAGGCACTCGACTCGTTATCCCCGTCACACTAAATATGTTTCCCCCTTCAGCCGTGAGAGCGTCATATTATGACACTCAATCCAAGTATTCGTTGGTAAAAGAGTAATCCAAGAGTTGGTGGTGGGTGACAATGACTATCTGCCTTACCTCAAGTTTTACAGTGCTAAATTAGGGATGGTTAGTGCAGATAGTCCTCGGTTAGCCTTGCACGAAATTATAAAAAACAAACGAACTTTACTTTTTAGCGTAATATTTGTCATAAAATTTGTTAGATATTAGAATAATGGCGTAAAAATATTGTTAGCAACAAAAGAACCAATACATGAATAAATGCATTTTGAATCATATTAATGTTTTTCTTCTTATGGCTTTGAAAACTCCTCAAAAGAAAAATATATTAAATTTTCTGTATTCATATTTAGTTAATATTTAGATATGGTCTATCATGGCTGTTTGCATAGATAAACAGTTTCTAAAAACAGCCTCTCATTATTCCAACATGGATTTATTCTTCTGAGCTCCCTTGCAATTCTGTTATGTACTCTCATAAATGTGGTATGTAAAGTTGTCAAGGATGAATGTTCATTCAACCAACGATCTGGAGAAACCAAAAAATAATATGTGCAATACTGTTTTCAAAAAATAAAATTTTGTTTGTTAATAAATAGATATGTAAAACCCAGCGGCTAGAAGCCACCATTGATTTAGCTCTTAAAAACATATATAATAACATATCCAAAATTTTGACTAATTATAATTTGACTAAACTTTTTGAGAACTGAACCCAGCCCGAAAATTACATTTTCACATTTTCTCTTGCTACATATTAAAATACACTTTCTAATGCATAAATATAATAAAGAGGAAAACATCACGCCATAAACACATAAAATATTAACACTTCTGGGGAAAATTACAGTTTACGGATTACTTACAGGTTTCGGACAATTTATGAAGAAAATAGAATTATATGTGAGCATATAGACATTTCTAATTTTACATAAAACGATAATCATTATTGGTTTCATTCATCGTTTTATCATGGATTAAAATGTCTAATAATTTTTTGATTACCTGCTTGAAAGCAGAATAATCTCTTTATTGGTGTTGTATCTCCAAGAATTAATAGCTTAATAATTGAAAAATATATTGAAATTGTTTTGCATCCACAACATTTTTCCAATCAATAATAAAAAATGTCGTTATTCATATGAATACATATAATGATGCAAAAACAAGCCTTAACTGCAAAAAAAAATTACTTAACCACATCCATTAATCTATAAATAATGTATTTTATAATTTAACAGCAAAAATCAATTTGAAAGATTTATTAATTTAAAGTTTGTATTGCGCTCAAACTAAATTTAAAATTAGTTTCTTTATTTAAATTTATATAAGCAAGTGAAAAGAAGAGAATCATCGTTCTCTGATTATGCAACTCTAAAATTATTTTAAACAAGTATAAACACTAAATCACACTTAATGTAGAGAAACAACTTTTCTTACTCATTAAGATCTTCTCGTGTTATTATCCAAAGATCTTACCCAGTTTGTCTTTTGGACAACTGGAAGACCTTCGAAAATTCATACATCTTTCATTAAATTGACTAAAGAATACATAATTTTGAGGAATTTCGATCGTGTGTCATTATATACTTTCAATCGCAACAGTCAATACGTTCACCTCCATCGTGATAATTAAAATGAAAATGGAAATATTAGTGGAAGCTCGAAACAGTATTATTAGCGTTCATAAAAGTATTTGAACAAGCTGATACTTCCCGAATATTGTTAAGGTAATAAATAACCAAGTCAGATAACGGTTTCCAGTTATAAGCATTATTATTCAAATGATGTAATTGTACTCTCATGAAAAAGTTAAATGATTCTCTTTGGTTATTAAATGACGAGAAAAAATATTCCCATATTCCTGGTAGCACGTGATACCCTTTAATGTGACATATATCCTGAGGCAATGATTGTGATTAAGTTTGAACAATGTTCGTAGTTCCGATGGACTCTTTGATTAGCCCCCCAGTGGCTTAGCGGTATGTCTGCAGACTTACACGCTAAAATCTGGGTTTCGATACCCGTGGTGGGCAGAGCACAGATAGGCCATTGTGTAGCTTTGTGCTTAATTCAAAACAACAACAACAACTGTTTGATTATGTCCTGAAACTTTGATAATTTTTATTTCATTTAATATTTTCTTGTAAATTGTGTTTTTTTTTCCAAAGTTACTGTGCTATCCTATTTAAAGTGGAGAAATAACAAAATTCCTGGATTACAAATGCAGTCTGTTTCTGTTAGTGCAGTTAAATTCTCGGCTAATTCTTGCAAAAAGTAAGAATTAAAATTATTGTTCCTAACGTGATTGTACACCTATGGAAATATATAAACAGGAAAAAAAGAACAACGAAAATTGAGATCTACCTCCAAGCATCGCTTATAATGTAAGGGCGGAGTTAAAAGGAGCGAGAGCACTGTCATGATTCATAAACTGACCCCACAACATCAGAAAATGTGTAATAGATGCTTCTCTGTTCTTATAGGTGGGGATTATAGTTGATACCAGCCTTGGATTACGTAACTCTTTTCCAGATTTCGCTTTTCTTGGTTCGTAAGTACCTATATACAAATGTATTTTCTTCATATCATTGTATATGTTAATATGGTATCTATGTATATACGAACACATGCCAAGAAACCGCCATTTTTGATAAACTTCTACTGCTTTTAATTTCTTTATCAAGGTTAGTATGTGATAAGTACATTTTGCACCTTTATAAGATTGGTTTGGATTAGTTTATAAACTTATAACACCAGACAACTGTGCACTAATCAATGTAATATACTAATCAGTGATGTCGAGAAACCCACTTGTTGATAATTTTATATGCAAAAAATGGCTCTTTTGGGCCCAGAAAACACTTCAAATAGAAGGTCGAAACGTTGTTCGCTCTTCTATTTGAAGTGTTTTCTGGGCCCAAAAGAGCCGTTTTTTGCACATAAAATGTAATATACTTATCATCAGCGTACTCTACTGGAAGAAGTCTGGTCAAACAGGTGAAAGAAGACCATCTTTACGAAATAGTAAAGGGTTACACGTTCCGTCAAATTCCCGGTACTTATGTGAACAACTACACGTTATTTCCTCTTCATCTTCGCTTAACATACTTCCTAACTCGCTTGACTTTAATCGGACATCAGCTTAAGCAGACACCTCTTCGCTATTTAACCGTAACCTATAAGAAGGTAAAGAAGATGTCCCTTTTCGTTTCCCAAATTAAGAGGAAGTGCACTTTCGGTCATATTTTACATCGGTACGTCCAACAAAACGTTTGACATCAAACTTCAAAGAGAAGAACAGAGAACGTAATTTTGCCGTAGCAGAATAAAGTATATTTAGTGACAAAGTATGTTTATAAAACACACGTGTGTATCATTATTCAAGACATTATGGTGGAATTTAATGTAATTTTTTTAAAAAGTCCTTTCATGTGTTTTTGTTTTTGCCTGTTTTGTAGAATATGTAAGATATGGATATAAAATCTTATTCTTTAGCCAAAACCTTTGTTGTTTCTTCAAATACTCCAGCTTTTCCAACCATTTTTGACACCCTGCTATCTACTGACATTCAGTATTGGAAGGTTATCGTGGCTGAGCATTGTGAGCGAGATTTTCTTCCTACTGCTGTAAAGATATTTAATTTATTAAAACCGGATGAGAAATCATTTTAAAATGATTTTGTTCTATAATATTTTTAAATATCAAACAATTTGTAAATCAAAATATTAAAGTAAATCTATATAATTGTATAATTACATTGAATAATAAAATGTGTAAAAAAATATTTATTTTATCAGTGAATATACTGAAAGCAAAAATTCTAAATACCGGTTAATATATTATATATACATATAAATAAATCTCTATTAATAATTGTTATGTACTAATAGACTTCAAATTAAACATGTAAATATTTACATTTATTGACTTAATAAACATTTCTATAGCATGTGTTATGATCATGTTTCTCAAAAGAGACTTAGTTGGGGATTGTTTTGCTCGTCATTGTTCGATTGAAGTCGATTGTGTAAAAAGAAACATGACCTTAGGTAATTAAAATTAATTTTGAAATTAGTGTTGTTGTTGTTTTGAATTAAGCACAAAGCTACACAATTGGCTATCTGTGCTCTGCCCACCACGGGTATCGAAATCCGGATTGTAGCGTGTCAGTCCGCAGACATACCGCTGAGCCACTGGGGGGCTGAAAGTAGTGAAAAGTGAATAAACTTCTAAGCTGTTGTGATTGTTAGTTATACAGCTCATTTACTTTTCATTGTTGGTTTTTTTATATATGATTTCATTTCCATGAGATCCTTCACAGCTTTATCAACAGCTTCATCAAGTAATTTGGAATCTGTCAAAACTTTGCTTATAATAAAATTGCCTAAGTCTGTATGCTTCTCATGTATAAAGTAGAAATATGTTTCAGCAAAATTACTTACATGACCGTTTTACACATTACTGTCATGTGTGGACAGTACAATCTCCTCCATCTTCAGAAGACTGCTGCAGTGGAGGTGAAGTTAAGAGTATTTATAATTACCAACCATCTATCCTTTGTGCTTGTTCGGTTTTTATAGATTTGTATGAAACCTTTTACAATAAAGAGTTCTTTCTAAAGCCACTCGCCGAATCTGAGAGTAAACTTATTTTACAAACAACAAAAAGTTGTAAAGAAACCCAACAAGCTTCATATCCTAACAGATAGTGTATTTGAAATTGACTGTAATTGACCAAACCTTTGAAGAAACAGACAAAAACTGGAATTAAAACTGTATATCATATATGTTACATTAACCGGATCATCTCACATTTTGCAATACACAAAAAGCACAAATGTCCAGCCATCTGTGGATGTTGTTTTTTTTAAATAAGCAGAAAAACGTCTTTGAACTCATGTAGAAGTTTGTAATTGGCAACAGGTTTATAAAGAACACCCGGTATTTTGCAATGCATAACTAAACCACACCTGGTCCGTTTCATCAACCATTTATGAATTTGTATGCACGTTGAAGTCAACAGTTTCTTGCAAGATTAGCTTTTTGAAAATGAAATAAACATTTACTTGCAGAAACGATATCTCGAAGGAGCAATCTTATTTAGAAAAGTTTCTTTTTGTACATTTCACGAGTTACATTTAAAGTACACGTAAAATATGGAAAGTTGTAAGAGTGTGTATGAAAACCTGAATATTGTTATTGCAGCACCAGCTATATTGACTTAACAAAAATTACACCGTTAAATTATTTATAAACATCAGTCTGTTTCATGTATCGTTTTGCATATCCTGTTATCTAACGTCTAATTAAAATTTATTAAACATCCAGTTATTGAAATTCCTGGAAATTCAATCATATAAAACTCTTATAAGATAGCTTTAAAGGTATCATTTTAGTAAATTTTCTGACACAAGAAAGAAGAGACATGAACTACATTAATTCAATATATAATTATGTAATTCTACCAGCTTCATTCCACATGTAGTTTAACTATTCTCACCTTGGAGTTATTCAAAAGGAATTCAAAGCCTATCGAAGCTATTTAAAGAAAAACTGTTGAATAATAATTTGTTGGTGTATGCATGTTTACAAAACCTCACGACGTGTATAAATTCATATTTCATCAAATCCGACTGTGCATGAGGAAACTTCGTGATTACATAATAACCAATCATTTGTTTCCTATAATACATTAATGCGCACTAGAAACGTGACATAGAGAAGCCAATCACCAGAGCAAGCCAGAAAAAGGGCGTTGTGAATTACGGTGAACGTTCTGTATAGGCGATTCCAGTCTGACGCGGAATACTTGTTAGATAGAATGTCGGTTGTGCAACACATTGCGATTTTTAGGCAAAGTTTCATTTGAAATGGTTGTTTAAATAGGAAAACACACCCGCATCAGTTGATGTTCATTCTCCACCAAATAATAATTTTGATTTGAGGCTTATGTTTTAGAAAACAACCTCTACATAATCAGATTTGCTTCTCAGTTGATATATCAAAGTTAGTAGCTTATCAACTTTCACTTCTACTTCTGTTTTTTAAGATTATTTACTTCACTTTAAAGTGGCAACTTCTCTAATATTAATTACATTTTTTTCTCAAATAATGCACCGTGTGATAAATTCATTAATTTAAAATAACCAGTATCTTTCACATTTACTTTTAGCAATTTCCGATTGTCATATCAAAATTGTTGTTATTAAGCTGCACACGGGGATATTTGTGCTCTTCTCACCATGGATATCGGAACTCAGGGATTTGCAACATAAGTCTGCAGACACTCCACTGTGCCGCTGTGAGGTTCAAATCAAAATTGTTTCTCAATATGTTTATATAAATATATATATGTATGTATAACCCCTGCGATTTGAGCTTTACTTCTAAATAAATAGTAAAAAAATAAAAAATAAAATTAGATCATTGAGTGATATTTATTCATATCTTAATTTAGTTATTCAATATGTGCTCCCATTGGGCTCGGGTTGGTTCCTTACCAAGTGTCTATCACGATGATAGTTATTTATTAGCAGATACCTACAAATAACCATAGCTTCAAATGAGTTTCTTCCTTCTAAAATTAAATTGTTTAAAATATATTACATCCCAAAAATATCTTCCAAAGAAGATTTTATCTTTTATAATTACTTCTGGATCCCAACGTCTAATTATGAGAAACTTTTTTTTTCCAAAATTTTTCATTAAATTCCGAAATATTTCAGCCATTGAGTGTTCTTCTGGGAACGACAACATCCACTTTCATTCAGACACCCTTAAATATGAAAACATCGGAGTTCAATGTAACATCAAACTAAGTAATTCTGACACTCTGCTCAATCTTGATCCAACATTTGGATTCTTACCACCTGAAGGTATGTTTCGAAAAGTTCCCAAACAAACCCGCTTCGCTGTTCATGATGTAGATATGAGTGACGTTTCTCCTGTGAAATCAAACCCTTATTCTGTAAATCCAATTTAGGTCGATAAAAATGCGTTCAAAATATCTAGTGTATCACGTATATTGCTGTGCAGGATGAAACTTCTAGAAACCCTTCTCACATATGTAATGTAACCAGTGCGACGCGTCAAGAAACAGTACATATTATTCGTTTCATACATTTCCTACACTCTATACCTCATATTTATCACAATGATTAACGCTTATTAATCTGGACCTGCAAATATTTCACCAGGAACATCTATATATTTCAAATATTAAAACCCTTTAACGTTATCGAATTCACATTGGACATCAGTATTTTTACAAAGACTTACATAACTTTAATGGCGAAAACCCATCGTGTGATCAGCGAACAACGCAGAGCTAATTAGCTCTCTAATTAGTCAGTTGGATTTATATCAACACAAAATTAGTTTACTCATCGTGAGTGTTCGATAAGATTCAACGGAAGATTCAGACCACAGAGACGACTCAATATTTTTTTAACTTGTACATAAACCATTATTTGTAATCCTTGTTCTCGTAAGTTTTCTTAAAATTTGTATCTTAAAATATAACTGAATTAGAAAATACTTGTTGAAAGGTATCATAAATTAAATACAAATCGACATTAATTTCACTTCTAAATCTAAGTTGCAATTGTACTCAATTTCAGGCTATATAAAATCATAATGAGTTACGTCGGGTGGAAATTTTGTTATAACTTTTGTTCATTATTTTGTTCTGAGCAACATGTAACGAATTTACTCTCATATATCTGTTTTAATATCATACAATATCAGAAAAACCAGAACAGCATGTTCGTTTAAGTTAGAACTTCAATTACTTATCAACACTTGATTATAAATACTGGATGTCACGGTGGCAAGCATTCGATTTCCCCCATTCCTTAAATATTATGAAAATATACTTTATTTCTTTAATAACAGGAGAAAATTTAATTTAAATAAAACTTTCATAAAAAGCAAAATGATAAAGGAATAGAACGTGCATGTGTTATACCGGGCTATCTGATGAGCCCACCGACGGGAATCGAAACCCTAATTTTAGTGATGTAAATATGTATAATTACCGTTGTGCTGGTGAGAGAGAAGGAAGAGAAAAGAAAGTATATTCGCGAAGCTTTAACTAATTTAGTTTTCAATATATTATAACGTACTTCACTTATTTAAAAATTGTATTTTATTTCCGCACATTTTGAAAAAAATATTTATTAAACTAATGTTATTCATGTTTAGTTGAATAATGGTATTTAAACGTTTTTATTTTAGAAGAGATCCAAAGCAATATCATGAAGATTAGTATTTCAAGTCACGAAATCGGTTA
Source organism: Carcinoscorpius rotundicauda (assembly GCA_011833715.1). NCBI lineage: Eukaryota > Metazoa > Arthropoda > Merostomata > Xiphosura > Limulidae > Carcinoscorpius > Carcinoscorpius rotundicauda. Next base: position 82,752,146 of record CM022401.1, on the reverse strand, counting down.
ACAAAATAATAAAAACAAAAGTATTGTAGTGTTTATCATAAACAGTTGGAAAAGTCTGATTCTCTCAACATTGCAAATAAGTGCTACTGATATCAGTGATGGACATCATTTTAATATATGCTTAAAGTATACATAAGATTATTTATAATACCTTTTGACCCTGTAATTAATACTTATATTTGTATTATTCATTTAGTGTAGGTAACAACAACTGAAGTGCATTGTAAAACAAACTCGTTTCTTTCACCTTCCTTCATTACTCGTCGTTGCAAGCTGCAAAAGAAGAAAAACGTGTCAACACTGCACTTTGGTTTACCAATACTGTCATTTGGTTGGTAGATTGGTCTGTTAGATAATACACTGTACATAAAGTTTGAATTATTCTCGGTAGATGCCAATTTGAAACACACACAAAAAAACCACTTTCAGTCCATGATGACAAGAGCCACAAAAAACACATGTATTTTATTTTGGAGCACCACTGAAACAAAAATAACGTCACCAAGCTTCCGAGTTGGACATTATTCCGTTTAGAAACATTATTTTTCTGTGTTTTCGAACACTATACGTGTTCTGTGTGTCAAAATTCATGCTATTTGAAAAAAATGGGAACAGTTTCGTCAGGGTATAGGATAAATACGAAGAAGTAGGAAAAGTATCTGGTGTGCTATTTTATTTACTTAACACAAGATGACAGTCTCATAGATAAAATAAAAGTTCAAACTAGACAATTTTCATTTTTTCAACTAGAAATTAGAACACATTTTTGTCGTAAAAAAACACACGTAAGCTAAATTGTTTTAAAATTGAGGTACTTATAAAATGTTTTATCCTTTTGTTAAAGGTAAGGTACCATACAAGAGAAACATTTCCTTCATATTTAGGTTTATTTGAGAAGCTAGCTGCTATAATAAGCTGTACACAACTGAATACAATATTTTTAAATAACGACTGTATATTACTCATCGAATTGGAAATTTTACAGAATAGTTAGGTTGATCTTGAAAAGATCGATCGTTTATATATTAATTGTTCGTCTCTTAACTTATTATATTAAGAATCAGACATGCCAATATTATTCCAGGATTCTTAATAGCATTGTTCTTCATTATTAGAAATTATTATAACATCAGGTATAAACGTTTAAAAACAGAAAAAAATCAACACTGATAATGTAACTTACAAGCATCACGCCATGGTATGAAGTTAAAGGATCTTCGAGACGAGCATTTCAATGATGGATTGCTACAATAAACAATCATGAAAAGTATTAAAAGTAACGTTCCCCAAACCTTGAATTTCGAGCTTTATAAATTAAGAGAATATTTTAAATAACTGTAATATCATTGATTCTGACCAAAAATTCACGGTTTTTACAACTGATAATTATTTATCAAAATGTTTTTAATACAGTAATTATAAAAATGTTTGCTTTCCAAACTAGTTTTAGGGACAAACAAAATGAAAACAAGTATTTTAATCCGAATTGTTTTCAAAGTTAGTTATTTTGTCCAAACATACACGAGTTATAAAAATATAGTAATTTTTATACATTTTTGCTTCTGTTATACTACCTTACATTTTAAAAACATCATTAAAAGCTTTTAACTGAACGGTTTTGTTTTCACATCGTTACAAAAGCAAATAAAAACTTTCAGATAAATTAATTAAGAAAATCGTCAATTAATTTATTAGTATTCCGCTACGAGAACATTACCAGTGCGACTGTTATTAAGTTTAACAAACTTATAAAAATAAAGAAAATAGATTTCTAACTCACTCCTCAGAAACTGGTCGGAAGATCCATTGTTGGAGTTCATCCACTTCGTCACTGTTCTCACACAAAATTTTGGACAAAGTTACCTCTCGGATTTCTTTCAACTGGGCTGTGTAAATATCAGTTGAATACTAATATAATGCTAATAATATTTTTTCTATTTTATGTTACAAACATTTCTAAAATTGTACTATTCATTAAAACATTATATATTATTTCACACGTACAACTTCAAAACTACACACCGTGCATGCTTGATAAAATATAATTAAAGAAAGAAAGGTAACAGTTCCTGTCTTGTATTGAAGTTTCAAACCACTGGGTTTAGTTTGGTTTGAATTTTGCGCAAAACTACACAAGGACTATCTGTACTAGCCGTCTCTAATTTAAAAGTGTAAGACAAGAAGAAAGGCAGCTAGTCATGACCACCCGCCGCCAACTCTTGGTCAACTCTTTTACCAACGAATAATGGAATTGACCCTCACACTACAACGCCTCCACAGTTGAAAGAGCGAGCATGTTTGGTGTGACAGAGATTCGGACCAGCAACCCTCGGATTACGAGTCGAGTGTCATAACCACCAGACCATGCTAGGCCTAAATCATTGAAAATATATTACAACCCAACAAGAGCGTTTAGTTTTGTGTTAACCACTTTAAACGTTGTGAAATGATATTTCATATACAATACCTGTAAGTAAATAAACAACTTTAACTGTATGAGATGTGCGAAAAAAAGATTGAACATACCAGGTGTGAAAGAGCCAGCTTCTCCATACACATCAAAGAAGTATCGATCTCCAAATCTTAATCTGTTGTATTGTAAGGCAATAATGAAACCACAGGTAGGTCCTACGATACCATCTGAAACTGGTCTCTCTGAAATACTGCCTGAGAAGAAGTCAATATCTTCAACGGACCTGAAAGAAGAAGTAGAAATGTTTCAAATAAATACTGTTTACAACAAAAATATGTTTCTTGTTAGTACAATGTGATTCAGAAATGTGATAATATAAAAGACAAACGCAAGGAAAAATAAACTTATAAAAATATTCATTTTTCTATAATTGTGTATAAATGAGTATTTAAAAGTAAACATTATAGAAATGGAAAAAAATATTAATATCTAACGAAAATTTTTCATAATTAAATACTCGTTGAAAATTAAATATTAGGCTTAGGACTTTAAGAGGCTTGTAACATTCAATTCTGAAGTTCGGTTACTTATTATTGTATAGCTTTGCAAATAGCTGGTAAACAGAAATCATCGTATTTCTGATTACGATCGATCAACTGCAACAATAATTACGTACTCGTACACTTGTTCAAACTTCTGGAATGCTTGGTCAGGCATGAGATTATTTAGATCTGAAAAAGATGTGATACTAAAATTAAATATAGCTCGAAGGTAATCTATATAAGGTCGAATTCCGTGGTCTCTGCCTCTTTGAATATTGATCGCCATAAGATCTAGTCCGAACTTTTCTCCTCTCCTGCGGTACAGGTGGTTAGTCAAATCTTTAACGATAAAGTTATCAGATTTTTGAGCCAACTGATCAGCAAGTCCTCTCACAAGAAGTTCTGTTTGTCCATTGTAGAGATCAAATGGGTGGAAAAAATTGTTTCGCAACTTGAAATTTGTACGATTTCCAGAAGATTGAATTTCTATGAAAGAACCTTGAGATGTGGAATGGCCGAATCGAAAGCATGCTGAGGTAAATTCATTAATCATACTGGGATTGATGTTAGGGTTGTATGCAGTGTAGAAACCATTTTGGAGAGTTCTTAATAAAAAGTTATTATAGTAGCTGGGACCAACGACAAGACGTAGAAATTCATTGTACGTAATCATTTGGATCTCAGCAATCACGATCCTCCTAAAGAAACAACAATAACAATTAAACATCAACAGAATGAATAAACAATAATGATTAAATAACAGAATAGTCTTAAAAAAATAAAAGTGACAATTATCACTGGAACAAATAAAAATATGTAATTTTTATTTTAAAGATATTTCGTAACATAATAAAAATGTAAAACAAGACTGTTTATTATATCTTCAAGAGAAAATTAATTAATAGTATTGGTTAAACGTTTAATATCCAAATTATTTGTTTTATTCTTTGTGTATATCGGTTATTATTCTGATTTCTTGTTATATTATTATTTGGAATTAGCATTAATCTGCACCCTTGTTGCATATCTCCATGTCTGTCAACTCACAGTGCCAGAAACTGATGTGAGCGGAGCTCATTGTGTAGCTTTGTACTTAACCGGAAGCAAACAAAATAATTAACTTTAATTTTAGAAATTGCCAGACCTTTGGAACTGTTATGATTACAGTAGAAAAGTATGTTTAACAGCTGCGGTAAAATTTTATAAATAAATATTTTCTCATGATAATATTTCTGTTCTCCTGAATTTCTATACTACAATAAGAAAAATATATTAACTTTTGTCTCTTCATTATAAGTTAATATTTAGCTATAATCTATCATGGTTGTTTGCATTGATGAATAGATTCTAAACAATATAAGCTGAACCTGGCTTCTTGAAACAGCCTCTCATCATTCCAACATGGGTTCATTTTTCTGAGTTCTCCTGCAATTCTGTTATGTTCTCTGATAAATACAGTGTGTACAACTGTCAAGGCTGGATGTTCATTCAAGCGACGATCTCCTGGAGAACCAGAAAAACATTTTTGGTAATACCGTTTGAACAAAAATAGGCATAGAAAACCTAGTTGCTGCAAGCGACGATTGATTAGGCTATTTAAACACATTATTTTGATTAAGTAATCTTCAATAAAACTGTAATGGTTACACTCTTTGGTTACTAATCGTGCAACATAAACATTAAAGCTCAAACTCTCTCTCTTTTGATATAATATATTATAACTTTAATGTACATATTTGTGAGGAAAACCTTCAGTTGGAAAATACACAGTACTCAATACCCTTGATCGGACTTGCGTTTGAGTAAACGTGTCTATTTTATGAAACGAAAAAAATCCCCAAATACGCAAAATTATATAACATAAGTCCATGTTTAGAAGGAGAAAATGGCAAAGGTTTCATGTTAAATTTTGTTGATTGTAACAAAATACAAATGTTGAACAGGAACAATTTTAATTTAATTAACATTTGAAAGTAAGTCCGGCCAAGCGTGTTAAAACGTTCGACTCCTAATTCGAGGGTCTCGGGTTCGAATTCCGGTCGCACCAAATATCCTCGCCCTCCCAGCCGTAAGGGCGTCATAATGTTACGTTCAATCCCGCTATTCGTTGATAAATAGAGTAGCCCGAGAGTGGCTGTGGGTGGTGGTGATAAACAGCTGTCTTTCCTCTAGTCTTACACTGTTAAATTAGAGACGGCTAGCGCAGATAGCCCTCGAGTAGTTTTGCGCGAAATTCAAAAACAAAAACAAACAAGCAAAGTAAGTCACTAAAACATTGCGAGATGCATAGTAAACGATTGTCAATTCGAGAGAGTTAAATAGTTTTGTATAATTCATTATTCTGTCAATATAAAACAAGTTATTTTTCCCATCTAAGTCAAATGGATTTGTATATGAAGATATGAGTGCGGGAGGCAGTTGTCCAAGATGCAATTTTCCTCCGGCCGATATTATGTTACAACCTTTCTATCACATACAAAAATTAAATTTTTTGTAGCTTCTCAAAATTATTTATGATTATATCGTTGGTTATACCTGATTTCACGAATAATTATTAATGGTTTTATTGTTCGTTTATTATACATAAAAAGTTCAAATTTTATTAATTACCTGCTTCAAAGCAAAATAATCTGTTTCCTGGGTCACTACACAAATCGTTTATGGCGTTTCGAGATCGTGGTAAAAGGGTATTTCTTTTTGAATCTCTTTGAAATCTCATCAAACCTAGCAAAAGAAAGCCGGTTAAAATACATTATTTTATCGTAGTTTCCAACTATAAATCTGATGTGAACTAAGATTCAAATACAAGATATTAAAACACTATTTAACTCGATTATTTCTGAAGAAAACCTCTATCAATTGAATTTTTTTAAATTTAATTCTCTCTCATAAGTGCGCCCGACATAACAAGGTGGTCATGGCACTCGATTCCTAATATGACAGTCTCAGGCTTAAAATCCCCTTCCCATAGGACATGGCTGAATGGACGTTATAATGGATCGATTAATTCCACTATTCGTTGGTAAAATAACAGCCCAAGAGATAGCGGTAGTGGTAATGACTAACAGCCTTATCTCCAAATTTACAATACTTAATGAGAGACGGCTAACGCAGATAGCCTTCGTGAAGTGTTGCACAAAATGTTTAAACATTTTCATTACTTTAAATATTTAAAATAAACTTGAGGTTAACATATCCAAAACGCTCATATTATGGTCATCTGTATATTTTGTTATGAAATTTAGTTTTGCTCTTTCTATAAACAAAAACCTAACTGTTGAGGAATACTTACCGTTTATGAATAGTCGCAGTGATTGAACGGTGTGAAGATCACTTCCATAAACCATAGAACCGTCCACGAAACTGGTAGGAGAATTTAATTGATCCCTGGGTCCTACAGTTAAAAATTATTTTAAAGATAAGACATACATTTAAATAACCTAAAGAAAAATGAATTGTTTGAAAGCTTTCATTCAGAAGTTACTTATTTTACACATGTTAAACACCAGTATTAGGAAAGGTTTATATTTCATCGATGTGTTTCAAAACACTTTTTTTTTCAGAGCTACATGTCATGCAGAAGTCAGCATAGCCTTTACAACCTCAGAGGAAGTGAGATATATCTACAGTAAACAATTAACTATTTTATTATATATTTTTTAAGAAATCAGTGTTCACTGATAGACTGTTTTCCAAAACCGATATAAGGAGGCAACAGTCAAAATATTTATCTTTATCATATTTGGAAACACACAAAAAAAAATCAAAAGCAGATGCTATCAACTTACTATAGTCGATCAAAAGGAGAAACTAATTCTCACTGTTTCAAACTTAATACTAACTAAAAACGTTTTGATGAAGGATAAATAACGCCCTCACAAAAATGTATAAAATTGGTTACTGTATCACAACAATTTAACAAGGATAATATTTGCATCTGCGACAATTTTTCACTGAATAACGAACCACTTTGTTTTACATGAAAATATTTATAACGATGAAAAAAAATCCAAGCTGATGAAAAAAAGAAATATTCTAGCAATATTCTTTAATCACCAGACAGTGTATTATGTGGAATATTATTTAAAGGTGTATTGTAAAGAAATACTCTGAAATATTTAATTCATAAAAATGCCCATGATGCATTAAATTAAAAAAAAAATCATTTAAGAAACTGTAAATAAGAGAATCTACGTTCTCAGGCTTATAATAAACACAAATGTAAGAAAGACTTATGTTGAACAATTATAATCGCTGAATCACATTCTTTTCTCTACAGATACAAATTTTCTTACTCACTAAGATCTTCTCATATTATTAGCCAACGACCTTACCAAGTTTGCATTTTGGACAGCTTGCAGATCTTCGAAAATTCATACATCTTTCATTGAATCGACTGAAGAATTCATCATTTTGAGGAATTTCGATCGGAAGACATCGTGTGTCATTCATATACTCTGAATCGCAGCAGTCCACACCTTCACCTCCATCTTGACGGTTAAAATGAAAGTGTTAAATGCAGTAGAGGTTCCTCATGTGTTTTATCAGTGTTCACAAAAATATTCAAATGACAAACTCTTCCCGGATATTATGAAAGGCTAAAACACATATCAAGGTATGGAAAAACTCAGTTATATAACAGTTTTTGTTGTAAACATAATCAGTTAAAATTGCCTTACAATAAAACATTAAAAAGTAAAAGATTAATTTATTTTTGCTTTGGTAATTAATTGACGAGAGAAAGTATCCCCATATTCCTTCTGGTTAATGATATATATCCTAAGGTGATGATTGTGATTAAGTTTGAACGATATTCATAGTTTCTTTGGACTGTTTTATTATCTGCTAACAGTTTGGTTATTTTCATTTGATTTAATGTTTACTTGTTTATTGTGTTGATGGTTTTTTTCAGTGTCATTATTCTACGATATTTGAATAAGAAAAATAGCAGAATACTTCGATTAAAAACATGTTCTGTTTCTGTTAGAACAGTAAAAATAAAAAATATACATTTTACACTTCTTAGAGTGTCGAGCTGTCCTCAAACATAAAGTGACATACTCTACCAGCTTTTCTGATTGAAAGTAAAATTTAAAGTCATTGTATCTTACGTGATTTAACGGCTATATAAAGGCCTGGCATGGCCTAGCGCGTTAAGGCGTGCGCTTCGTAATCTGAGGGTCGTGGGTTCGCGCCCGAGTCTCGCCAAACATGCTCGTCCTCCCAGCTATGGTGGCGTTATATTGTGACGGTCAATCCTACTTTTCGTTGGTAAAAGAGTAGCCCAAGAGTTAACGGTGGGTGGTAATGATAACTAGCTGCCTTCCCTCTGGTCTTACACTGCTAAATTAGGGACGGCTAGCACAGTAGTTTTGTGCGAAATTCAAAAAACAAACAAACGTCTATGTAAATACATAAACAGGAAAAGAGAACAAAGAAAATTGAGATCTACCTGCAAGTATCACTTCTTCATTTGGAGCGCTGTTAAAAGGAGCGAGGGCACTATCGTGGTCCATAAATTGACCCCACAACATCAAAAAGTGTGTGAAAGATGCTTCTCTGTTCCTGTTGATGTGAACTGTAGTTGATACCAGTCGTGGATTCGGTAAGTCGTTTCCAGATTTTGCTTTTCTTGGTTCAGAAATACCTGTAGACAAATTCGTTTTCTATATGTCGATAAAAATATTTACAGTTGTAAAAAATATTAAGGATTTTTTTTCAAACATCATAATTCTAAACAATTATTTCTTTTCTTTCTTGTTACTCTGAATATGACCTAGGAAGGTCGAAACGTGGTTCTCTGCTTATCAATAAAAGTGTTAATATCAATACCAGTCGTTCAGACATACATAATTATTTCTTGTTTTATCTTTGTCATAACATCAACAAATTACACTAGTTTACAAGCGTAAAATCTAAAAATATTTGTCTCAATTTATATTTTATCTTCAAAAAAATATATAATATATAAACACACCCTCATATACACGAGAAGGAATCTTCAATTGCCTTGGCACTTGAAATACTTTCAGATAGAATTAGAGTAAATTAATCTTTGGGATCTATGCTTTCCCTTTTTATTAGCTATTTATTATTTTATACGCTGGATATAACAAGAGTGGGGCATGCGTATACCCGATTCAATTTTATTACTCACAAGAATTAATACTAATTTATCTCAAATTGAAATTCTTTAAGATAAGACTAGGGTAAATTAATTTGTTTTGTTTGCTTTGAAAATCTCACAAAGCTACTCGAGGGTTATCTGTACTAGCCGTCCATAATTTAGCAGTGTAAGACTAGAGGGAAGGCAGCTAATCATCACCTCCCACCGCCAACTCTTTGGCTACTCTTTTACCATCGAATAGTGGGATTGACCGTCACATTATAACGCCCTCACGGCTGAAAGAGCGAGCATATTTGGCGCTACGGGGATGCCAACCCGCGACCCTCAGATTACGTTCGCACGCTTTAACACGCTCGGTCATGCCGGGCCTCAGGGTAAGTTAATCTCTGAAACCTTGGTCATGGTCAAATACCTCAATGAAAAACGTTTGACCCTCTGAGTCCAAACTGTAATGTGATCTCGAAACGGTCAAGAAATGACGGACGTTTGGTCTAAGAGTTTTATTTAAAAAAGAAAAGAAAAACAAGATTACAACAAAGCTATGAGTTGTTCACCCGCGGCTAAAAACTGCGACTGCTATTTATAAGCTAGTTTCATCTAAAGACAAATTCAGTTGTATGGATAAACATTTTTTGTTGTTGTTGTTTTTAAACCTCGTAAGTAAACATGTACTGAAATAATTTAGATTGGGGAAAATTACACTTATCGCCAAGAAAATACATTTAAAGAAAGATTTTTTTCTCATTTGGGTTAGTTTTACAGAAAGTAAAGTTCATAATGCACCTTCTCAAAGTTGCTCCAAGAAAAGTTACTCTTTTTTGGCTTGGAATAATTTCACAAATTATAGCATAAAACAACGGTACGCTTATCAATATAATATGCTCACCATCAGCGTACTTTGCTGGAAGAAGTCTGGTCAAACAGGTGAAAGAAGAACCATCTTGAGGAAATTGTAAACGGTTACAAGTTCCGTCAAATTCCCGATATTTTTGTGAACAACTACACGTTATTTTCTCTTCATCTTTGCTTAACATACTTCCTAACTCGCTTGATTTTAATTGGACATCAGCTAAAGCAGATACTTCTTCGCTCTTTAACCCAAGCCTATAAAGAGTTAGTATGTTTTTAGTCACATGCATTTTACACTGGTACGTCCAATAAAACATTTGACATCAAACTTCAAAGTAGTAGAACAGTGAACGTAATTTTGCGGTATCAGAATAGAGTGTAGGGTTGTCCGTTAGTCTCTACCTATTCATTTATTGTGTCTAATCAACGTTATAGTACTAATAATGAGTTGAAGGCAGCTGTTACCGAGGCATTTGTAACAATAACCACTGCTCTGTTGAGGAAAATGTCTCACAGAACATGGCGTCGCATAAGATTATGCAGCGAGAAGGAGGGACAGCACACAGATACACTAGATACATAAGATATATGGATGGGTAGGGACTTACGGGCCACCCTGTATATTTTGTGGCAAAGTATGTTTTTAAAACACACGTGTGTATCATTATTCAAGACATTATGGTGGAATTTAATGCAATTTTTCTAAAGTCCCCTTTAATGTGTTTTTGTTTTTTGCCTGTTTTCAAGAACATGTGAGATATTGATATAAAATCTTACTTTTTAGCCAAAACCTTTGTTGTTTCTTCAAACACTATCGCTTTTTCAACCATCTTTGACACTCTGCTATCTCCTAACATTCGGTAGTGGTAAGTTGTCGCAGCTGAGCATTGTGAAAGAGAAGTCTTTCTACCAACTTCTGTATGGAGATTCATTTCATTAAAACCGAATTGAAAGATCGTTTAATATGATTTTGTTCAATAATATTTTTAAATATCAAAGAATTAGTCACCCAAAATATCAAAGTAAATCTGTAATATTACATTGAATAATAAAATGTGTAAAAGAAAAATATTTATATGACCAGTGAAAATAGCGAATGCAGAAATTTTAAATACCCATGAATATATTCTTAAATACATGAATCTATACTTAAATTTTTATCAATAATTGTTATGTACTAATAGACTAAACATGAAAATATTTACATTTATAGATTAATTAAACAATCCATAGCATGCGTAACGATCCTTTTTCCCAAAAGAAATTTAGTTGGGGTTGTTTTGTTCGTCTTTATTCGATTAAAGTGGTTTCTATCAAAAAATTATGATTGTTAGATGATTAAAATTAATTCATTTAATGGTGAAATTAGTAAAAAGTAAATAAACTTCTAAGCTAATGTGATTGTTTGTTATACGTATCACTTACTTTTTACTGTTGGTTTTCTGATATGTGATTTCGTTTCCTTGAGGTCTTTAAGAGCTTTATGAATAGCTTCATCAAGTAGCTTGGAATCTGTCAAAGTTTTGCTTATAATAAAATTGCCTAAGTCTGCGTTGTTCAGGATATCAGGAGAAGGAGTGAAGGTGTAGTTTGTTTCAGCATCGTTCTTCGTTTCTATCGATAAAAGTGAGGCCTGATCATCAAATTCTTTGTCAACTGATGCCTTGTCTTCTTTGAAACCTTCTGATATTTTATGTATAATCTCATTTCCTCGAATGTACTTGTCGAGCATGTCAGAGGAAACAGTCAAGAACTCATCCATCTGAACATTATGAATGTTAAAAAGTAATAACGACAACACCGTCAACAACATCCTAGTGGAAAGAGAAAAAATATTAAGGAAAACGTTAATATGTTAAGGTAAATTTATTTCTCATGTACAAATTGGAAATACGTTCCAGTAAATTACTTACATGACCGTTTTAAACGTTGCTGTTACGGGTGACCCTCAGAATCTCCTCAATCTTGAGAAGACTTCTGCAGTGGAGTAAAATTAAGAGTATTTATAATTACCAACTATCTAGCCTTTGACATTTCTCAATCTTTGTAGATCTCTATGAAACATGCTATGTAAAAACTGTTCTTCAGAAACATTTGCCGAATCTAACAGATGGTATGAGAGACCAGTGTTTCAAACAGTTGAATTTTGTTAAAACAATTTATAACCATGGGATCTTAGCAGATGGTTTATTTGTGTTTGTAGCTACCTCACCAAATATTTAAATAAGTCAGAAAATACTCAAATGAATATTCGATACAAACAGATGTTCGTTTTGAAAAACCAACTAGCATTTTGCAACACACAACTAAACCACAACTGGTTCGCTTTCATTGTTAGTTTCTTAAACAATCCCACAAACCATTTTTAAATATGTGTGCACTTTCAAATCAATTGTCTATAAATTTAACCTTTTGTGTATGAATTAAAAGATCACCTGCATAAACATATTTCAAACGTGAGATCTAACTTTGAAAAGTGTTCTTTGTACGTTTGCAAATAAGTCACATTTAAAGTGTAGGTAAAATATGGACTGTTGTAAGAGTATGTGTAAAAAAACTGAATATTGTGAATGCAGCGCCAGCTGTAGCAATTTGCAAAACTTACAACGCTGGGTAATTTCTAAACATCATTCTGTTTCAGGTAGCCTCTTGCAGAACCATTTGTCCAACGTCCAAATAAAACATATTAAATCCCCAATTACTCAAGCTCCAAGAAATTCAGGCTTATGAAACTTTTAAATTATAAGATTGGTCTTAGGGTATTATTTCAGTTAATTTGTCTAATGCAGAAAAGAAGATATATCATCTACTTTAATCCAATATCTAATTTCGAAATTTTTACTGGCTTCATTTTACGTGTATTCTAGTTATTATTTCCTAGAATTACCCATAAGGCATTCAAAGTCTACTGAAGTATACTGACAAAAACACTTTTAAATAATATATTGTTTGTGTAAACATGTAGGGAAAATCTAACATTGTGTATAAATTGATATTTCATTAAATCGAACCATGTGGGAAAGATATGATATTTCATTATTAAACAATAACCTAATTAGTTACTTGATATGCTACTGCGCACATGTTTAAAATTCATTCTTCTTAGTGAAATGTTCATCATTTTATCTATTATTTTTTTCTGGGTACAGATATTTTTATGAGCAACAACTATATAATTCAGGTGCAATTATCAGTATTTAATAATTTAAACCCTGAATAAGAAAGCTAGTCACCAGAGCAAGTAAAAAAAAGGCTTTGTGCATTAGAGTAAACGTCCTGCAAAGGCGATCTTAGTCCAACGTGGTTCACTTGTTAGAAATAGCATTATATATAAAACTCTACATTCAATATAACTTGGCACATTTCTAGAATAGAGCATCTTCATTTAACATAGTACTCTTAGTTAACAAGCTACAAAATGCTGTTATTATCATTCCGTGTGAAACTGTTTAACCTGGTGGAGTCCACCATTTCATTATATTTCTATAATTACCCCCTTTCACGTTAGTGCTGGTGTTTTGGGATGTGTTATTACTATTGTTTTAGCCGAACTTTGTGATTTTTGATCTTTCCTTCTTGGTATAGGTGTTGTGTAAGGTGCTGTTGAAATATGAAAATACCATCTTAGGGTCATTTTTCCTTCGTTTTAGATAATATTATATGTGATATCTTTCCTGCAAAGTTTAATACAGAGTAGTTAAAGTCAAAATGGGTCTTATCTCTTGGAAACCTGTAACACATAAGCGTAAGATTTAGCTTACATACATAAGAAATACAACATGTTTTTCACTATTTTCTGTAAACAGCATGTAATTACATCACTGCAGTAAATTAATTTTGCATTATCACATTCAATTTAATCATGGTATTTAAGTTTATAGAATGCCAAACCTTGATAATTTTCTTCACTTAATAAATGAGTTATAGGAACTGTGACATATAGCTTCCAGAGATAAGGTCAGAATATCATGTTGGCTAAGTTTGATGGAAATACCGACAATAAAATTTCTAATATGCAAATACGATTTAGTTGCACTTTTTCGAAATTGTTCTTACTCATAACAATACTGACATCTGAAATGACTTTTGAAGGCTGTCATCAACGAATCTCAACAAATTTCCATTATAGATTAAAACTTGGTTTGTATTAGAGATTTATGATAGTTCTTGTTCGTTCATCAAATCATCTTTCTATAGCTCTAAAAACGGGTTTGTATACCCTCAGTGGGTAGGAAGACAATTCCGATACTTAAATTATCTATAAAAGTCTGTTATGCATCAGCGAACAATTGTCCTAGTTTAAGTTATATTATCATCAAACTGCAGATGCCATTTTCGGCTTATTTTAAGGAATAATTGTTACAGCATGAGAATTATTATTTTATTGTTTCTCATCAAGTAAGATCTTTTGTATAGAAAACCCTTATATATGGTTTATAATCTATGAGTTATTTTTTTATCAAATATGATATTTTAGACAGGTAACCGTTACATGTGATTAATTATCCCTTATCAAGTAGAACTTGATTAATTCAGCATTATAAAATTTCTTCAATGAACCTCATTAACTCATTCTAATTTTAAACAAAATTAAATTTATTTATCGCATTTTAATCACTAGATTCAATAAAGTTTGGCCAGCATTGTGAAGCGGTTGTAGCGCTCGACTCCTAATCTGCGAGTCGCAGGTTCGAATCCCAATCCTACCAAACGCGCTCGCACTGTAAATAATGAGATGTAAAATGATGGTGCTCAATCCCCCTATTCACGCTAAAATCCGGGTTTTGATACCCGTGGTGGGCAGAGCACAGATAGCCCATTGTGTAGCTTTGTGCTTAATTCAAACCAACAACAACAACCGTCTATTCTTACACTGCAAAATGAAGGACGGCGAGCGCAGAGAGCCCTCGTGAACCTTTATTTGAAATGAACAATCATATAAAGTAAAATTTTCTTTCATATACCGGTCAGTATGCAGAATGTTTGACAGAAAGGCTTCAGTTTCTGAGAGTCAATGTATATTATTCGAAAATTCGTAAAATATAGGCGCTATGATATTAACTGACGGGGCGATTTTGTACGAAATATACCTTAAACAATTGCATGGCTGTTTATATAAAATCCATAATCTAGTAGTGAAGTGCCAAAAATGATCATTCTGTTGTAGCATTATATGGGGACCTAGACTTAAATTAGGATAAATATGTATGGTTTATTATGTTACTTTACTGTACTATCTACGTACATACTAGTTATCATTTGTTAACTTATATTACTGAGATATTATAACAAAAATAAAAGGTTCAGACGATGTCTCTATTCGTAAGTGCTAGGTGTTGGTAAAACCCTTATCACTTGTTTGTTATGTGTTTATATTGTATGATTTTTTTTCAAATTAGCTAACCCTTTTAATCGATTTATTAAATTTCTTCTTTACGTTTTAAATTTTTATCTTCAGCAAAAATAAAGGATTAAGCAATATCTAAATCCACTCATGCAGGTAAAACAGATTTTTATTTATTTCTATCAATATTTCATAAAACTTTGGAATCAAGCACAAAGCTACATTAGAGGTTATCTGTGCTCTGTCCACAACGATTATCAAAACCCAGTTTCCAGTAGGATGGGTCCGTAGACATGCCACTGTTCCAGTAATGATCCTACATGAATCAAACGTGTTTATCTAACATAATAAATTTGATAATGTATGTTTACGCCAATAAAGTTAAACACATCGCCAGTTCAGTGTCATATGACCCTGTCGTATCTCTTTTTGTCTCTCTTTTATGTGTCATATGGTATCTCTTCCGTGATGTGATTGGTTCCATTTGTCATCCGATATTTAATCGACCGAAACGTTTTTGTTTCCATTAGATCCGCCCGCTGACAGTCGCAGTAATTAGTTTTGTTGTCACAAATTCTGTTTTAAATTTAATTGCGTTGATATTCCTTATCTTTAAAGATTCGCAAAGTTGTCTGCCAGAAATCAATACTCTGTTTTCCTTTTTAAATTCAGTTTTCCTTGAGAACAGTTGATTGAAAATAAAAATTGGCAACATATTAAGAGTTCAACGTGTTATAATTTCTTGTTTGTAACTCATATGATTTTTAATAAATATATGTTTAATTAAGCTTGTATAAAACGTGCTAGTTTATCACTATTTATAATCTCGCTACAGATAGAGAAGTGTTCGTACGTCTGTGCTATATTAGAAATGCCCATCACATTTTCATGTTATTTCTCACTGAATTGAAATGATTACATTTCTTCTATTTTTTCTTGTCAATCGTTTATTACAATGTCATACAGAGAAGATAACCGCCGGCTCATGAGTATCGTCTCTAATTTTAAATTTCTGACTAGAAACAAATACCACTCTTCGTCAAAATGGTTTTGTCCGATTTTTTGAACGGAATAACGGGATTAATTGTCACGTTTATAACAACCAGTATAAAGAAAAATATTTTATTTTAATGTGATGTCAATTTATTGTTAGGATTGTCCCAAAACAAACATTCTTTACTGTTCTACTATTACTTCTCTCAGATTTGTATTTAAATCGTATTTTGTAAACCTTTCTCCATTTTAATTTATGATTTGTTCTTCCATACGTATTTGTATGTAAAATGTTCATGACGATGAAATATTTGGAAAAAAAATGTACATCAAACGATGAATATTCGATTCCTCGTATTTCCAAGCGCACATAAACATCAGGATATAACCTGTGTGGAATGTATCGCCAAGAAACCACTCGACTATTATAAACACCCTTGAAACCCCTCTGTCTTCATATTTTGGTCAATAATGATTTGGCGTTACGTACCGTTCTCAGTCGGTTGGACACGTGCTCACGCGCCTAACGTGCAAGTTACTCTCGCTGGTTTATCCCACATTCACACTAGAAGTAGACAACCTGTGACGGTTAGAGAGCTTTCAAGAAGAAATGGCAGTTAATGATTCGGTAAAATATCATTATTATTTACGGTAGTAAGAAGCAGAAAGTAGTAATTAATAACAGCCTGAATCTGAAAATCGATAACACATGTTAAGCGTACGCAGTAGCTAGTTGTGTGGTGCTGAACAGTTAGTTTTCCCTGCTAAAGTACCAATAATTACCTGATCATTAATTTACTGGTCATGACTCAGATTTTAGTTTCCGCAAAGCTTTAAGACGGTTACAAGGATGTCGTATAGGTAATCTGGAGTGTCCATTGTAATTACTACTTACATAGGCTTTCCACCAAAGTTTAATTTTGCTTTTTTTTCATTATGAGATGAGATCTGTTTCTTTCGAGATAATGTTATTTACTTCGTCCAGAAGAATGTTTTGAAGTGTCTTGGTGAGACTTTAAAATTCGTATAATTGTAACGTGTGATTCAACCTGATGTATTTCCTGGCTCATTTTAATGCTGAATTAAACATGGATTCAGCCGATAAAACAAAATCAATTAATTACTGAAGGCTACCAATTGAATGAAGTCGTGATTTTTTTTCTCTTAAGTATATGAGCGTTAAAATAGGTCAAGTTACGAAGATATTTATTGTTCTGGAACAGTACAATATATACTGACTTACATGTATTGGAAGACTACTACATAAAGTTTTCGCAGTTGATTTAAGTGTTGCATTTGTTTATTTGTGTGCAATAATATAAAAATATTTACTCCTTCCCCTTCCAAGTGGCTCAACGGAAGATCTGAAAGCAAGATATTATTACTCTGGAAATCGAATTACGATAGCTGCACTAGGCAGAGGTCAGCGTTGCGCTTAAAATGTTAATAAAGCCGATTTCTTTTTACACGTACTTAAGGTGCAGCACAAATTGGTAACAGATCTGTGGATGTCGAAGAAAGTATTAAAACGCTTAATAAATACATCAAGAGAGATACAGAGACGCACGTGGTACAAAATATTATTCAGTTATTTTCTGGAATAATTCATATTCGTGTTGTTGTATGAACAAGGGGTTGTGTGTAATTCTAGAACATTTTGAAAACAGACATAACGGGCCTTTTCTTTCATATTTTGATAATAACCCAAGAAAAGAAACGACGTTTAGAACCCCATATAACTGCAAGAGAACGTTCATTTAAACCGACGTTTGCAGCTTCTTCAAGGCTAGTACATAAAACTCCCTTTTCCCAACTTTTCCATTCTTGAAGTTTGTAATATTATTGCTTAAAAACGTAATATAATTACAGGTATTGTAACATATAACGCATGTATGCTGTGGGGAGGGAGATTTGTGAAGCAATAATAGTTAACTGTGATAATGAAACTTTTTAAATTAATTATTATATTAAATTTAAATATAAGTTAACGGTTCAAACAGTTTGCGAGGATAAACTTTGCTCCTACTAAGTCCAAAGATAACTAATTTCAAATACACCTGTTAAAGCATAAAAGGTATAAGGTAAAACAAATTATGTATTTGATATACAGGATCAGGCCTGGCATGGCCGAGCGCGTTAAGGCGTGCACTCGTAATCCGAGGGTCGCGGGTTCGCGCCCGCGTCGCGCTAAACATGCTCGCCCTCCCAGCCGTGGGGGTGTATAATGTGACGGTCAATCCCACTATTCGTTGGTAAAAGAGTAGCCCAAGAGTTGGCGGTGGGTGGTGATGACTAGCTGCCTTCCCTCTAGTCTTACACTGTAAAATTAGGGACGGCTAGCACAGATAGCCCTCGAGTAGCTTTGTGCGAATTCCAAAAACAAACGATATACAGGAATAAAACTCATCTGGACGTATTTTAGGTTTTCTTGAAGTACTCAAACAGAATAATCAAATTGGACAAATAGTTTCAAATATATCTATGTTTTTATCTTCATAAACTTGCAAGTTATTTGGTTACTTTTCTTGAGAAATGTATTGAACAACAAAATTCATTTTAAAAGTGTTTCTTAAAACTACATAATAGTTTAATGTGCTATAGTTACCATTCAGTGTCTTTACAATAATCTGTTTGCAAAGATAATGCATTTGAGCACAAATCTTGTATACCAAGTGTATTCCTGCCATCAAGCTATCCTATTTATAATTTTGCAAAACTATAATGATGACAATAAAGTAGCAGAGAGGTTGAGACTGGCTCTTTCTCTGGTCCAATCATTTTCGTTTTAATGCAAAACAATTGCCAAAAGGCTATTTTAGGTACATTTTTCAAATGTTATATTATCTAAAGTATATAGCTCATTATTTTGCCATCTTCAGTGAATGGAAACAAGTGTCACAATTTCTTTACTACCTAAACAGAAAACGGTTGCTGTACTTTAACATCATCATCCGCGTGTGTTTTGATAAACAACTTCATTTTATAAATTCAGTTACGATATTAATTTCTTCCATTATTATAGGTCAGCATGACTCAAACAAAGAAATATCATGTTAACACACCCAGAAAACATTCATCACAAACGTGGTTATCACTGTAACAAGTAATAATACTATTCTGTCCATGATGGTCTTTCTAACGCTCACCTATAACAATGAACAGTGTTATCTCAGTGTACATGAGCCTGATGCAGACTATTTAGAAAAAATCATCATACACAGAAACAAGAATCACAAGTCAATTTAATACTTTATACGTAAACATCCAAGTAGGTATTAACAATAAAAAGTATGAACTATTTATGACAATATGATCATCATATCAATGTTGTCGAACACAGCTCATCACACTACTTGTCTTCCAAGAATCACCATAATATAATCATAGTTTAGCAGACTACAGCTATAGTTTTAAAAGGTAATGTCATATTTTATCACACTATCATATTAATATCTATACCATTGTTTTACATCATACAGTGATCCTAATGAAGATGTACATCACCAAATCATAGCATCATGTGATCTTTGTTATGAAATTATTTGTCACAATTCATCACAATAAATCAGCAATGATAATATAGTATATTGTAGTTTACAACTGCACTGAAATTACACTACCACAGTTTTTGTTTGTGAAACTGTGCTCTTACTGTTACAATAAAAGTTCAAAATACCAACTATAATAAATTTCACTGAAATTAAAATTTAACATTAACTATCTGTCAGTCTATCTACACAAAGTCTAACTTTCTGGGGTAAAACTTACCCAAAAATCAATATGCATTTAATAATTCAATTATTAAACTAACAAACAGTTCTTCCAAAAATATCAAACATTTTCACACCTTTGTATGGTTTTCTGATTATCAATTATGTTACCAATTATTTCAATCAAACAATGATTTTTTAAAAGTGAGCATAATAAACCAATACTATTGAAACCTATAAGAATTAAGCTATAACTATGTATGCTTATGTGGAGTGATGCATAATAACAATGTACATGGATGGATAAGTTTGTTACCACAAAGCCATATATTTAAATTAGAACATTTGCTAATTTGTCTTTATCACAATTTACTTTTCAGTATTTTAAAACAATCCAAATATAATCTAGCAAATATAAAATCTTTAGTAACTAATGAACTGTAATCAGTTAATCTTTGTAATGAATGTATAACTAAATCTATACTTCAACCCATTAAAAACTGTTTGCATCAAAGTGTCTCTTTATTTCAATAAGTTGTAAGCTCACATCACTCTAACCAGGTTTCAAAAGAAATCTGTAGATATATGTCATTCATATATATATTTATATACATGTAGTTCAGAATATATTTCAACCACCAATAACAGATATTCCATTAAAATAACTAGAAATATGTATATTTCAATTTGCTAATTAACAATATAAATACTCAAAATGTAGTATGGAAATAAAAGCAAAAAAAATGAAACAATTTAATTTCATCAACTTCTCAACTTTGGCCTAAGTTTCATTTTGTTATTAGAAATTAATAGAAACGGTGCAATGTATTGGCAGAAATATAAAAAATCTTCCGTGCAATAAACACAGGTATAAACTTGAGGACAAAGCAACTACTCTAGTTTCACTACAGAATCCAAAATTGGTTCTTGTTGTGTTACACACTAGTTTTAAACAATTGAAACATTTAACACAAAAATATACATCTTATATGCACAGGGAGATGGACAAAAAATGGCCTTCCCTGGAAAGTGTTAAATTTGTTACATCTTTCACTGGGTAACAAAAAAATAGACAAAACTACATGTTTCTAGAATGCACTCTTTAAATATGATCTAAAATTCCTAATTTTAACAACGAATTTCATGAATACCTGAGCTTTACATGATTTTAGCTACATTTTCTCATGAAAGGTGTTTTGCACCTGCCCTTGTGTCTTAGACATTATTAATTCAATTAACCTATAAAATGGTCAAATAAATTTATCTGCAATTGTGGAGTCATTAAAAGATATTTTAGAAATAAGAGAATTGATGTTATTTTGAATATAACTTTAAAAAGTACATCACTGGTGTAATTTTTTCTGTAGATGTTAACATAATAAGGCCAAAGTCTTAATCAATAAAATTACAGATAAAATAATGAAAAGTGAAACAGTGCAGAAATAGTACCTTAAAAAAACTAACAATATATTCAATGAACATTCAGAGAACGTGTGGAATTGTTCAGTGTTACTATATCTAAACAAAAAAGTAAATCATTACAATGCAATACAGTTAGCCAAAAGTGAATAGTTATAATGTAAGTACAATAAAATTGCACATTCTGTTAATCATTAAATGCAGAACAAATTTATTAAAATTTACTGTGATTCTTATATAGTTCACCTTCACTAAATTTGACAGTTATGCAATTAATAATCATAGTGCTGTTATTTAAAAGTGGAATTTTCCCCTGTGTAACAGCATTTGCAGTTTATCTATCAGCAATAAAGTAAGCCTATATCAGCTGAAGATTTCCTGTTGCAACTTCATCAGGCCTAATATTACAAAATTAAGCTGAAAAGTAAAAGTTTAACTATATGTAATTTATTGTCAAACTGTTTTACTAATTTCTGTCATAATAATCACAATATAGTTACTAAAGCATAAAATTGACAAGTTTAAGTCTTATTATAAAAATGATACTTTATACTTGTATATCTGTACATTAGCATACATCAACCAAAACTATCTTTTACAGTTACCACAACATTTTGTATTATAACCCAGAAACTTCCTTACTGAATACATGGGCTATTTTGTCCAAGAATTTTGCCTGAAAAGAAAGATAAAAGAAAAAACTTGAAACTGGACACTTTTTTTTTAAAGACTTGAAGTTTTCATCATTCACCGGGCTGGTTCAATCAATTTTTCTTTTATATTGCAACTTCACGCTACTTACTGACGTACATGGGTAACTTTGCATTAGGATTTTTGCTTGAAAATAGGAATACAAAATCGGAAATAGAGCATATTTTAAAAATAAATTTTGGTTTTAAATTGAAAGACACTACAACTTAAATCAGTTAACTCTCTCAATCCAAGTTCTATCTATATGATTAACCGAGTGACCTCTTTGTACAAATTTAAAGTCTTTTAAGACTGAAAACTTCTAACTTTCAATATAGTGTGTATATTTTTACACAACTTAGCAGGCAGTCTTTCGGCTGATATTATAAGTCTTTCACACATAAAAATTGATATTTTTAGTGCAGTACTCTTAATAAAGTAAAATAAAAATTTGTCTGTGAAAACATTTAGTATTTGTATTGAATAGTTCATGTGCAAAGTAATTTTCATGTTAAAATTAAAAATACTTTCACTCCTTAAACCTCCTCAGTATATTTCAAATTTTTTGAACATATAACTATCTGTTATTTTCTCTACCCTATCTCAACCTAAACATATTCTGCTTTTACATTTCAGTCACTTTTACAATTATACATTATGAACAAACATGATAAACAAGGAATAAAATATTTAACCAATCTTTTATTTTCTTGCTCTCAACTGTCAAAGAAAGCTAACTAAATATTTTATACCACTCACAGTATTCCATTTAATAACTTTTATTTAACTACAAAATGTCCCAAGCAATATATATTAGTAACGTACACAAAGTAAGCACATTCCTTAACCTCTCAAAATGTTTATGGCTTTCTAACCATGCAACAACACTCATTACAAATTCATCAAAGCTAGTCGCTAACTTCCCATAGCAACAATGTTTGTACTCTCTCTGAAGTGAAACTGACATTCTACCATTCAGAAGATGTTATACAATATGTTATTTGATAGATGAAAACCTTGACTTCTATTCGTTATGAATAACATATAATAAAACACAAAGGAGAATAACTAACAAATTATGAAACAGAGGATGTAAAAAACAGGTGTGGCATGAGAGGTCTGATTTCCTATTTCATAGCTCTATAAATAAAAAATATTAAAGACAATAATAAAAAAGGTTTGTCTGAGCAATGATCATTTTATGGAGAGCAATTTAAATTTAATTTCATATTTTTTTGAAGGAGTGGTAGATAAAATAGAAAAACAAAAAGTTATGGAAAAATGTTATGGAAATTCAGTATTTTTTTAAATATTGCATTGTATAATTAAGAAATTAAAATTTATATACCATTAGAGCATGTATTATTACCTAAGATTTATCCTATTTTAATTAATACAATATAAACAAAAAGCAATATAATAAAAGTTTTAATGTGAGTAAATTCTTGTGTCATGCACAGTTGGAGGTATCTGTGGTGATAAGGTTGAATGAGTCAATTATTACCCTCCACAAAGCAAGGTATGCAATTAACATCCCAAGAGATCATTAGGACTTTAATAACAGAGGAAGGAAGAAATGTAGCTTTATCTAACATTGTCCTGTCCATACATGATTTATGTAACAATCGTAGAACAGTTACTAAATTGTTGAAATTTTAAGTGTTAGTAGATGTAACAGCAACACAACATTCTGGGCAAGCATGGGACCTACTGGTCCATCTCAGCTGCTCCACACTCTAACTTTAAAAAAAACAAAAAACTTGAAGTATTTTCTTAAACTCGTTTAACTGCCTCTAAAATATCTGAAAGCAACCCATTTCAAAGGCTAACAACCCTTTTAGAAAAAATAAAATTATCTAAGCTGAAAATGACTCCAATGCTGTCAAAATGTATACTTGTGTCCCTTAGTTATACCATTTTCACTGTTATATACATAAAAAGATGATGCATCAACATCATCAATTCTTTTTAAAATCTTAAATACCTCAATCAGATACCTCTGTCTCCTCTTTTTCAAAATAAAACAATTTGACAGTTTTAAGCCTCTCTTCATATCACAAACCCTCCATCTCAGGCACTATTCTAGTATCCTTTCCAACAATTCATCATCTTTCCTTTGAAGCCCAAAATATAACACAATGTTCCAAATGTGGCACAACTAGTGACCTGTACAATGAAATTATAACCTCTTTGGATTTTTATTTAATATTTTTCAAGATACAACTTAAAATCCTGTTACGACAGCACATTGCTTGGATGGTTTTAGAGACTGATCAACTATTACGTCAAAATCTATTCTTTTATGCCACTGTTAAGGTTATTCCCATCAATTTATAACTCAACTTGTGATAACCCACGTACAGTACAATTACTAAAGTGTTGAAATGTACACTGAAGACTAGATCATTATAATTCAAATACAGTTATTTTAGTATCACTAAGTGTCAGTGTAAGTAAAATAGAGAATAAATCTTCAATATTCAAGTGCGTAACTTGGAGGTTGTTCTTCCTGCATGTTCAGTATATGGTGTTCTTCGTGGGACCAAATTCATACCCTAGACTGGAATTTGAGACTTTTATTTTAGATCATTATATTAGATACAGGCCAGTACCATTTTGTATTGTGATTAATTTTGAAGTTTGAAACTAGTATTATTTTGTATTGTAATTAATTTCGAATGTTATAACTTAATATCTGTCACTGTTATTATATAATTTATGTTATATCTGTTATATTTGTTAATAGTTTAGTGTAATAAATTATACAAGCTGTTATCTGTGTTTTTCTGTTGCGTTTAGTCTACGAAGAACATAAAACATAAAAAATACGTAACACCACCCTCTTTTCTTGTATCTTAACTTGCTCCATCAATACAGTCAGTAGTGCTCCATTTCTTGTCAAATCTATGGCTAGATTTTCCAGTACCGTTAGCAGAGTAACTTCACATTTAGTCTGTTCTGTTTTACCCTTATTTAGCCATCTGTTTACACAAGTGAAGCATGTTTTCCTTCTGAGTATTGACTTGAGGTTACTGAACTTTTCATCCAACAGTTACCTGCATATCTGAGTGTATCGTCTGTTTGAGAGGGCTTCTTCAATCTGCTACTATCCCATACCTTCACTTTTGTCTGTTTCTGCATGGTCTTCACTTTCCCTGTTATTTCCATGTTCATTCATTCCTTTCTTTTCCATTGACTACCACGGCATCCATTGCTTCTCGTCTGGGATATTATCATGGGTCTTCCTGCCCTCACATTATATTCATTTGCACCTCTGTTCTCTGTTTGTATGTTTCTTGTTTCACCTCTATTTGATGGCATATTTCTTTCTCCTCCCATCTTGTGGTTATTTTGGGTCAGATAATTTTGTACACAAGTTTTTCTTTTACCATTTCGTATGCATTATCCAGATCATGCTTTTCTTTCTACAGCCTCAGTGACTCATGATATTCAGGTCTCCTTTCTTTTATCTGACTGTCCTCAATTTTTCATTTCTGCCCCTATCCTGGATTGGATGAACTACTTTGCATTGCCTTGCCTTCCATTATTATGTTGCTTGCTTGGCTTCCTTTCAGGGTCTTCATTCCCATCTGTTTCACATTTTGCCTCCTTTCTCTTCTCATGATCTTCTTCCATTTAGTCTAACCACTTGGATTTGACATTTGAGTGCCTCTCCTCAGATTTTCTGGTATTTTCCTCTCAGTTAAAGGATATTCTTTTGGATGATTCTGGGGGATATGTCTGTTCTTCTCTCATGCTAGTTGCCCCTTCACTTCATTGTGTGATTCAAGCTAATATTGTGACAAAGGGAGAGTACTGTATTGGAAGTTATAATTTTTCCAAATGAAAATATGTTTTTGATAGATGCTTCCTTTGCTTACACTTTCCACCCTTTCTTTTCACTATTTTCCACTATATTTGTTGATGAGTGTGTTCTTACTGTAAACAGCTGTGTAAACTGGAAGAATTAGAATATACTAGATAAAGCCAAGTGTTTAAAAAATAATCATTCACATAAAAAATGAATTTGAATAAAAATTGCAAAACATGCATATATTCAACTAGATTCCTGTAATATCAGGTGTGTGTCAGGGTGTTTAAGAGTTAAATCAAAGAAGCTTAAGTCCAGACCTAACATTAAAACTTGGATAAAAGAGCTCACCATCACAGAAGGATGTCAGTTGAACATCAGATCAACTCTTCTATAAGATAAAAAAACAAATTTGAAGGCCATCGGAAACCTAATAAGACAGCAGTTTTTAAGATACTTTTACATAAGATTTAATTATTTTTACATTATAGAAATGCATGAAAATTTAGTGAGATTAACTACATAACATTTACTGTGTTGAATATTTGAATGTAATAGAATGTGAAGTATGACGCATTATCACAATGACCTTTGAATGAGTCTATGAAAAATATATATTTTTAAAATTCTCCTTTTATATTATGTGTAATTTTTTGTATAAAAACGTGTTAAACATAGAAGTTTATGGAGAAAATGCAAACTCTTCACTGTATTACTGAACACAACCTGATAGTTTTATAAAAAAATAAGAAATCTGTTTTGATTTCATTAACATTGTGACTTTATGAATGGTTCAGTTGGGAATATTAGTATTTTTCAAATGGATTATGCAGAAATATCTATAAAGACATATATTTCTGTCCAATAAGATTATAAAAACCCTGTGGTTTCCTGCTACAGCTTACCTTTCTTTAAAATAGACTTTGTTTTCTTGATTATTTAGTTTATTTGTTATTGTTTACTTTCTAATAAGGCTTTTGACAGTAGAAAGTAATAAAATAAAAATTCCAAACTTCTCCAATTTTGATCCAGATCAGTGCTTATGGTCAGAACATGGAGACAGTGAATGCCATTTTTTCTTTAACATAAGAATTTTTTATGTAAAGGGCTCACTAACAAGTGAAGAGATAGGCTATTGAAGATCAAAATTATTATTATAGAGTGCAAAAAAAATAATGTGCATTGTAATACATTTTGAAGTGAGACTTGTGTTGAATTTCCACATTTTATGATGTATAAAACTAATTAAAAAATTTGTAAGGGTGATAAGAAGCTTTTTGTTTTTTAAATCATGATAGTGATGGGTCATTTTGCTCAATACCGATGTTGATTAAACCTGCTAGGCTTCAGTATACAAAGAAGTTGTAGGAACACTATTATATCGAGTTGTTTAAGAAGTAACAAGAGGGAGGGTGTATAATACAGTAGGTGATAGAAAATTGCATGTTGTGAAAAAGGGAGTTGGAAAGTTTAACATGTGAATGATAACGGATAAATTGCTTTTATTACTTTGGTTTGTACATGCACATTTTTTCATTTTATTACACAATTTTGTAGTAATATTGAGAGATAATCATACCTTCATATTCCTCTGATGTGGAATAATAGGAAAAATGTGGTTATTGTGAGCCATAATGTTGGTCTTAAAGAATATATGTTTATTTATTTGTGAAATAACTTTTTTTTTGCACTTCATTAGTTCTAAATTTAAAAGGTTTCTGCAAAACAAGTATTAATATAATCATCTTATATTGGAGTTCTAAATCAGTTTTATTTATGTTTTCAGCACTTAGATAAGTGAAAAACAAACCGAATTCAATTTCAGCGATACATTTAAAAACATTCCCAGCATCTGCGTTTACAGTAGATGCAAAATTGTTACAAAATATTTAAGATCATGGCATACTTTTTATGTAAGTTTTTATTTCTTATATTTCCTTGTATTCATATTTTATTTTGTGAATGTATAGTTTTTTAATATTTCAATTCTTCTTAGTTATATTCTCTTACTTCATGTACATATAACACATCTTTAATGAAGTGCCTATAATATAGATGTCTGAATGACAAAATTCAGTTAGCCAAAAAAAAAAAGAATTTTGAATAACTTTTGAATTTAAAACTCAGTTTCTTTAGCTATCATCCTCAGTCAGGGATGAAATTTTCGATATTATAAAAACAAGGGTACTACTAAAATTTTCCGTTTAAGAAGAATGGTCTAATAAATTCATCATGAAAGGAAAAATTCTAAGATGACTTGCTTATAAGATGGATGTTTTTTACATTGCAATAACTTGTGATAAACTTATCAAAGAAGTGTAGATAATATTATTACTTAATTAGTCAATCATTGTTATTTCTACTGTTATTTCAGTGATCATATTGAGGTTTCCTTAGTAGCTTTGTGCAAAATTCCAAAACAAACAAAGCAAAAATGGTTTCTCATTGAATATAATAATAAAATATAATACATATAAATTGTAAACATTTTTTTTTATATTTTTCTCAATTTTTCCATGATGAACACAAATATAAGGCCTATTGGTTTCTAACATTTTGACAGCTTTTGACAATTAAATGGTAATTTTTAAAAATAAAATACATTTTTAGCAAGTAATTCAGATGTATCATCATAATTTGAATCTGTTTATACTTCATTAGATATCATGTATCACATGCCATGACAATAATTATTGCTAGTTTTTTTTAGAGGAAATGTAAAATTTACAGTTTTTAATGGATAAATAGTTAATTTAGTTTTAGTAGAGAAATTCACAGAGAGGTATTAACTTTTCTTCAACTTTTTACTTTGTGTATGACATTCATTTTTATTCACAAAAGTTTATAATTAAAGGATTTAACTTAAATGTGATACCAAATAAATGGTGGTAAAAAGGTTTCTAAAAATTCCAAACCAAAATGAAAATAACAAATTAGTCTCATGTGAGAAAAATAAAGTTATTGAGTAATGAGTCTGACAATTAATTTATTATCAAACTCCATTAATTGCTTACTGCTAGATGAATGCTTTTTGGCTTTTAGTATATTATGTATTAATTATATAGCAGTATGATTTATTTTTTTCCAGCAGTTTTATCTAGAAGATATAGATTACACTTCATTTGAGAAGATTAAAGAAAATAATTGAAGTGTTTCATTGAATTTGAGATGTCATTTCGACACATATTCATTTTCTGAGGAATAATTTTGAAGGTGGTTCTCAGATATGAGTTAAAATTTATTTCTCTTTCTACTAGGAGTTGATGATTTTGTGCCAGCAATATTGTCTGAAGGAGGTGTTTCTACCGTTCTTACTTTTGAACAGTTATTTGGTGTGATATCAAAGGCTTTTCAGTGGTGTGCACAACAAATAAGGATTCACCTTTGCAATGTGCAATCTGTTGAAATAAAGATGAAATGTGTTGAGTGCATCTAGTACCACTGAACTAAATAATTAGAGGAGTTGTGAGAGTAAAATGTTTTTCTTTCATTACACGACCAGATTTTCCAACTTTTAAAAATTTATTTGTTGGGAAATGAGAGTTTGTATTTGAATTTTGAAATTTTACATTTGTTTCCAATGTTTCAACAAATGTTTATAATCTATCACCACACAAAAAAATCTGTAGTATCACACAGTATTAAATTTAGTCATCAGCACCACAGTATTGTGCAAAAAATTCCAACATGACTGGAATGAATATAATTTTGGTTACACTTACTGGTAACAGAAAAGCGTTTATGTGGACTGAATGATGAGTATCTCTTGAAGTATTGATATTTCCCTTAAAGTAAAATTTTTGAAATTCAATATCTATCTATATTGGTCTACTTAATTCAAGAAAATTCTAAATGTTACCCTAAATGAATAACAACATATTTTATTAGTTTAAACTTCGAAACAATAAAATAAATATGGAAACATAGATAATAGAAATGAAAATCCAAACACAACACGACATGCCGTCGTTTACAAAATATTTACACATTTACATAATAATGGAGAGGGACCACCTGTAGCTGGAGAAAATGAGGGAACCAATTTTCAACAGGCCAGGAAGAAACAACTAGAATTACCATGAAGTCCACAAAGGAGACTGTCCAAAGAAGTAAATTGATAGTAGGATAAACAGAAAGGAATGTTGAAGATTAGTTATGCCTGAAGGAATAGATAACCAAATCTTGAGAAAGGAAGTCATAGATTAAAAACAAAGGTAATTGTGAATGATGGCAGAGGTAAAAGTGATATCAATAAGGGGCATTCTCAGATACAGAAAGAGCCACAGAAAACACAGGATGCAAGTTCCACACCTGGAATAATTAGACCTGGACAGGAAAGTTAATTGATCATGAGGGGGAAAATACCTGTGGCATTACCTGGCATCAAAAATTCAATGTGGGTATACTCAAGACCACAGATCAATATTGCAAAAATGCAAGGAATAGAACATTGTGCCCTATCAGAAATTGATAGAAGCCACTTGGTAGAAATGTGAGAAGTAAGTGCATATAAGCCTTGCCAAGAGGTTTGACAGGTGTCAGAGATGAACACTACACAAAAGGCTATAAAATCTTACCAGTACGAAGTAAGGGAACAGACAGGACAGTCACAACAACCAGCTCCATAGAACAGAGTTGAGATGAATAGGTAGGGCTGAAGTGGTATGGATGTTGAAGAAAACACCTAGATTTACAAAGTATTTGTGAAGATAAAGGAAGGGCCTCTTCAAAGTGTTCAACCATTGCACCTGCACATTTTAGAGGAGATGAAAAGAAGGACCATCCAACTTCTTTGAAAATGGCAATAAGAAACCAATTGTCCACATACACGTGGAAGCTCAGACCCCAGGGTATAAATACCATTCCACAATAGGCAAACTGGCAGCAATGAAGCATGTACGATATCATTGGACAATGGTTACTTCAGAAAAACACAAAGTGACCAAGAAATCCGAGGAGGATGAAAGAAAAACCACATATTACCAAAACATGACAAACAGTGGTACCAAGGATAACAGTGACAGAGAGGGCTGGAAAAAGTAAATTCAGAAAAACAAGACTCATAATCACACTTCGAACACTGCATCTTGCACAAACAAAAGCAGAACCTTGTGAAACAAAAGTCACCAAGGACAACACAGGTACATATGTCAAACTCAACTGACATAAAAACGTGCCCATGAAAATTGCCTATATATATGTACTGAATCAGGAAAAGAGTCCACGAAAATATTGCATTATAACCCATGAATGGCCTAAAGAGTAGTGAGGCAATGTAAAGTACCATACGAGAAATTTAACACAGAAAAAGTCATCCAGTACTTTGCAATACATAAGTAATCTACAACACAACTGGTCCGTTTTCTTGTAATTTTCTCGAAAAACCTATGAACCATTTATGAATTTGTTGCACGTTTACGTTAACAATTTCTTACAAGATTAGCCTTTGTGTATGAATGAAACTTTCGCCTTATAAACTTATCGCAAAGGAGCAATCTTATTTAAAGTACACGTACAATGTTGATTGTTGTAAGAGTACGTTAAAAAGAACTGAATATTGTTAATGCAGTGCCAGCTATAGTACGTGTGTATGGGTGTTTTCTTTCAGCAAAGCCACATCGAGCAATCTGCTGAGCCCACCGAGGATTATCGAACCCTTAATTTTAGCGTTGTAAATCCATAAAGTGTCCGCTGTACAAGCGGTGGTCCCAGCTGTAGAAGCTCGACACAAATTACAACGTTAGGTAATTTCTAAACATCAGTCTGTTTAACATACCTCTTTCAAAACCAGTTTTCCTTTGTCCAAATAAAATATATTAAACACCCAGTTGCTCTAGCTCCAACAAGAGGCCTGGCATGGCCGAGCGCGTAAGGCGTGTGACTCGTAATCCGAGGTGTCGCGGGTTCGCGTCCGCGTAGCTCTAAACATGCTCGCCCTCCCAGCCGTGGGGGTGT
Source organism: Carcinoscorpius rotundicauda (assembly GCA_011833715.1). Classification (NCBI taxonomy): domain Eukaryota; kingdom Metazoa; phylum Arthropoda; class Merostomata; order Xiphosura; family Limulidae; genus Carcinoscorpius; species Carcinoscorpius rotundicauda. Next base: position 82,720,293 of record CM022401.1, on the reverse strand, counting down.
ATAATGTGACGGTCAATCCCACTATCCGTTGGTAAAAGAGTAGCCCAAGAGTTGGCGGTGGGTGGTGATGACTAGCTGCCTTCCCTCTAGTCTTACACTGCTAAATTAGGAATGGCTAGCACATATAGCCCTCGAGTTGCTTTGTGCGAAATTTCAAAACAAAAATCTCCAACAAATTCAAGCTTATAAAACTTAAATTATAAGATTGGCCTTAGGGTATTATTTCAGATTATTTCTCTGACACAAGAAAGAAAAGGTATAAACTACACTAATCCAGTATCTAATTTCATAATTTTACTTGCTTAGTTTTACATTTAGTTTAGTTATTTTTCCCTTGCAGTTATTCACAAGGCATTCAAAACCTATCGAAGTTATTTGAAGAAAAAGTTTCAAATAATAGTTTGTTAGTGGAAACATTTACAGAAAATCTAACATTGTGTGTAAGTTGATATTTCTTTCAATCTAACCAGTAAAAGAGATATGTAACTTAATGATTACATAGTAACCTCATTAGTTGGTTGATCATATATATGCATGCAAAAGTTTAAAGTTGATTCCATTGCTCAAAATGTTCATCAGCTTGTGTATTCCTCTCTTTTACGGTACAGATAATATTTAACATCAGCAACAAACTATATAATTCAGGTACAATTATTAGTATTATTAGCTAAATAAATACGTGATATGAAGAAGCCAATCAGCAGAGCAAGCAAAAAAAATGCCTTTTGCATTAGTGTAATTTTTTTTCACAGGCGATACGAGTCTAACCTTGGTACACTTGTTAGATACACCATCAAATATAATGACTGAGCGCGTTAAGGCGTGCGCTCGTAATCCGAGGGTCGCGGGTTCGCGCCCGCGTCGCGCTAAACGTGCTCGCCCTCCCAGCTGTGGGGGTGTATAAAGTGACGGTCAATCCCACTATTCGTTGGTAAAAGAGTAGCCCAAGAGTTGGCGGTGGGTGGTGATGACTAGCTGCCTTCCCTCTTGTCTTACACTGCTAAATTACGGACGGCTAGCACAGATAGCCCTCGAGTAGCTTTGTGCGAAATTCCAAAAAAACAAACAAACAAACAATGAAATATAAAATTCTACATTCAGTGTAACTTGACACATTCATATAATAGAGCATCCTCTATTTTACATGGTACACTAACTGAATAGGCTACAAACTACTTTTCTTTTTACACAGTGTAAAACCATTTATCTTGGTGGTATCCACCTGTACATTCAATTTCTATAATTACCCTTTTCACGCTAGTACTCGTGTTTTGTGACGAGTTATTACTATTGTTTTGGATATTCCAGCATCGAGCTCCTGATATGATAATGAATATTGTTGGCACATCCGACATTTCCATTATTATAAAGGTCGCATTCGATCTCTCTAATCATTTAAGATTATCATTGTAAGGTGGTGACTTGTTTCCATCTCTCTTTTCCGAGATTTAAAAGGAGGGGCTGTTATGTCCGAACTTTGATCTTTCTTCTTGATATAGGTGTTGTATCTTTGCATGTTTCCGTGTGAAAATTCTATCATCTATCTAGCAAGCACATCTTTTTCACTAGTTTTTGTAAACAGCATATAAGTACATAATTGTGTCAAATTAACTTTGCATTATTACATTCAATTTAATTATGGTATTTAACTTTATAGAATGCCAAACCTCGATAATTTTCTTCACTTAATAAATGAGTTGGAGGAACTGTAACTAATAGCAACCAGAGATGAGATCAGAATATTATGTTGGCTAAGTAAGATGGAAATATCGACATTAAAACGTCCGATATACAAATGTGATTTAGTTACACTTTTTCGAAATTGTTCTCACTAATAACAATGTTGTCATCTGAAATGACTTTTGTTAAGCTATCATTAACACATCTCAGCAAGTTTCCATTACAGATTCACACGTAGTTTATATAAGAGATTTGTGATAATTCTTGTTCATTCATCAAATTATCTTTCGAAAATTGCTCGATTTTCTAATAAATATTTCACAGTTTCTTATCTAATCTCGGTTCCAGCTCTAAGTTCGTATCCTATAAACATTCATCTCACTTTGCAGCCTTTCTTACCGAATATTAATTACATATTTTTCCAGCAAGTATGCATTGATATTCCAAGTTTTTGAACAATTAAATAACCAATATCTTGCAGATTTACTTTGAACAAATATTGATTTTCTTGTCAAAAGTGTTTCTCAATGAATGATAACTCCTATGGTTTCAGCGTCATTTCCAAATAAATAACTATAAAAAAAGATCATTCTTCATTATAATTTATAATAAGTTCTGATTTTCCGTCATCTAACCCCCAACACTTTGTTTTCAACCCACCCTTATACCTTTTGCCAACTACATACTGAGAAGTACTGTTCTGTATTCTTCACAGTGAAACTAAAATATTTCACGTTTTTTGTTCAGAACTTACTTTATTCTGCATTTGGTTCCTTTCAGATCAGAAGAAAACAAAATTCTTCTAATTTAGAGTCCCTACGGGATACTTTTATCAGAGAATGTGGCTGAACCGCCACAGATAAACCTCAACAAGTGAGCTTTATGGATATTACAGTTTTAAATGTTTTTAACACATATAACACTTTAATAGTTTAAGATTTCCTTTCAAAAGTTTCATTTTTGAGAATTATTAATGTGCTCGTCTCGTTTTTTAAAAATTATTTATTCACCATATCCCTTATGTGTTTCTAAAGTAAGGGACAATAAAAATTTCTAATAAGATAAGCATTGCCATTCCAATTATTTTCAGGGTAGGAAATGCCCAACAAGAGGTCTCAGATGCAAGTTGCAGGGCGTAATTACGAATAACTTCAAACATTTGCTTTGGCATGGCTGATATAAGCGTTTGAAGAAGGCTGGCTGGAGTGTTATTCCAAATGGCGTAGATGGCTTCATGAAGATCATGCACTGTTTGGAACTGACGTCCATTTCTATAGACTTCCTTGCTACTCACCCCCAAACGTTTTCAATGCGGTTCAGTTCGGGCGAACATGCTGGAAGGTCCAAAAGAATCACGTTATTCGCCATAAAACAGTCCTTTGTCCTGCGGGCATTGTGGATTGTAGCATTCTCTTGCTGAAAGATCCAGTCATTTCCACACAAGCAAGGGCCTGCAATCAACAAGGATGGCAATGTAGCCAGTTGCTGGTTGACACCTCTGTATAACCTGAAGCTCCATTATTCCACAGAAGAAGAAGAAGAAAGCACCCCAGATCATGATGGAACTTCCTCCATTGTATCATGTAGAAAATGTCTCCGGTGGGATATCCTTATCATGCAAACAACGTTGGAAGAAATATGGACCATCCAGGTTAATTTGTTCTCATCAAAGAACAAAACCTTCTTCTACTTTTCTACGTTCCATGTTTGGTGCTTCTCAGTAAAGTTAAACCGAGCTGTTTCTTGGGGGGTGGAAATAGGTGCGACCTTTAAAGGTGTTTAGGGATTTTAAAGTTTTCTCTCGTAGATGTCATCTTATTGTTTTTGAGCTCCATTCTGCACCCCTAAGGGCCTTAATCTAGTTCAACGATTGAATGGTGTCTTGCCGGACAACCCATCAAATCCCTCTGCTCTACGCCAGCAAAATTTTCTTGGGCTGACCACTTGAAATTCTCGTTCTATATACCTCAGGGTTTTTAAAGAAATTTGCAACAACAGTTTTACTCCAATCAATCTCACCAGCGATGGCATGTTGAGAGAGACCTTGCTTTTGCAGCTCGACAGTTCTGCTACATTCAAACTCTGTCAACTTTTTAGCCTTTGCCATGTTTTTACCAAATGTAACATAGGAGAAATCAGTGGGAAATGTCAACAACGATAATGCTTGAACACTAATGACTAAATTTCGTTACGTGTTTACTGATAAATGCTTCATTTCAGTATGGTCTTGAACTTTTGACCAGTTAGTATTTAAGCCAATTTCACAATGTTTACATTTTCCCTCTTAAATGCTAAAAAAAGTTTTTTATTTTTATTTTCCCTTTTCTTATTTTCATCTTTCGAAGCTTTACTCAAATAAGTGGTCGAGTCTATTTTTTCCTTATGTTCGCGGGCTTTAAGATTTTGGCCAGCAGTATATGATATTTATAATGAAATTGTAAGTATCCATAACTCATCACAATACAGCAACAATGATGAGACAGTATATTATAGCTTAGAACTGCAATGAGATTACACTACCATAGTTTTTGCTTTTCAAACTGTGCTCGTATTATTACAATAAAAGTGTAAAGTACCAAATATGATCAATTTGACTGAAATTAAAACTTTACATTTGGCTATCTGCACAAAGTAACTCTTCAGTGGAAAACATTTTCAAAGGAAATCAATATGCATTTAAATTTATAATTCGACTACTAAACTTACAAATAGTTCTTCCACAAACATTTTCACACCCGTATATGATTTTCTGATTATCAATTATGTTACCAATTATATTAATCAAACAATGTATTTTAAAAGTAGGCATAGCAAATCAATACTATTAAAACCTATACAGATTAAGCTATGACTATGCAGCGAAGCATAACAATATACATGTGTGGGAAAGTTCTTAATCACGAAACTGTAATTTAAATTAGGACCATAGCTAATTTGAATTTATTACAATTTACTTTTCACTATTTTAAAATGATCCAAACATAATCTAGCAAGCATACAACTCCAGACAATAATGAAGTGCAATCAATTACTGTTGAGAAGGAAAATCTAACCAAATCGATACTTCAACCCATTAAAAATTGTTTGCATAAAAGTGTACTTTAAACCAACTATTTTAATCACTAATAAGCTCACATCACGCTCACCAGGTTTTAAAAGAAATCTGTGGATATATGTTATTCACATAAACGTACGTGTAGTTCAAAAAATATTTCAACCAACCACAACAGATGTTCCATTAAACTTACTAAAAATATGTATATTTCAATTTGCTAATTAACTATATAAATAAACAAAATGTAGTATGGAAATAAAAGCAGAGAGAAATGAAACAATTTAATTTCATCAACTGTTCAACTTAGGCCTAAGTTTCATTTTGTTATCAGAAATTAATGGAGATGGTGCAATATTTTGGCAGAAATATAAAAATTCTTCCTGGCAGTAAACACAGGTCCGTATTCGAGGACAAAGCAACTGATATAGTTTCACTATGGCAAATAAAATAAGTTGATGTTGCATTACTCGTCAGGTTTAAACAAATAAAACATTTAACACAAAAATATAGATTTTAAATGAACAAGGGATGGATAAAAATTGTATCTCCCAGAAAATTTCAATTTGTTATACCTTTTATTAGATAACTGAAAAATATGTAAAACTGCACATTTTTAAGATGCACTAGACAGGATCTCTTCAAATATGATCTCAAATCCTAATTTTAACAGCAACTTTCATAATTACCTGAACTTTTCATGATTTTAGCTACATTTTTTAACAAAAGGTGTTGTGCACCTTCCGTAGTTTCTTAGATATTCTTATTCCAGTTAGCTTATAAAATGATCGAACAAATTTCTCTGCAATTGTGAGGTCATTAAGAAAATTAAATATTGGAGATACCATATTTTTTGATGCATAAGATGCACTTTTTCTCCCAAAAATGGGGTCTCAAACCCTGTGTCCTATACACTGAAGGTAAAAAATTGTATATCTCCCTTGGTGTACTGTATCTTGTACAGCAAGAACTAGAAACTAACACAATAAACCTTCACAGTTCCCTGAGTTTGCTTGCTTTCTCTTACAGCCTGAAGAAAATGGGCTATTATGAAAACAACTGTAGAACAGTGTTCTGTTAGAGGGACTTAAATTACACATCATAATTTAATACCATAATTATTAATTCTATAATACTAGAATCATACCCTGAAAGAAAACAAAAACACACAAGTTTGGAAATTGACAGTATTTGTGAGCACAAAACTCTATACCAGCAGCTAACAAGAAGTTCAAAATATGAAGTGTGGACACACCAAGATGGCTGCTAGGAGAGGTCTGCTGGCATCCCCCATTAACACATAGCAAGATAGGGGGCATACACTCTTGTATACACTCTGTGGCTTCAGGTCAGAGCTAACACTAACAATCTTATGCATCTCAGAACAGCTGGTATGGGTATTGACACTTATTGATAAGGAGAGAATGTTTCAACCTTTCTAGGCCATCTTCAACAACACAAGAAAATCAAATTTTGAGCTATTTCAAACTGCTAAAATGGATGAGGCACCACTAACTTTTGATGTAACAAGTAATAAAAATGCTGACCATAAAGGCACTAAAAGTATAACTATAAAAGCAAGTGAGCACAAGAAAACCCATTACACAGTGGTATTATCATGCCAAACTGATGGCTCAAAACTTCCACCAAAGTCAATATTTAAAAGAAAGATTTTGCCATTAGAAAGGTTGTCAAGTGGTGTTCTTGTTCATCTCCATCCCAATGATTGGATGGATGGATAAAGATGCAATGTAGTTGTGGCTAGAGAAAGTGTGGGCTAAATATCCAGGTAAATTATTGAAAGCCCTGGCCTTGCTTTTATGGCATTCTTTTAGAGCACTTTAAGCTAATACAGTTAAGAAAAAAAATGTCAAAATGAAGACATAACTGGATGTTATGCCTGGTGGGCTAAGAAGCCAATTACAACCACTGTATGTATCTATCAATTCATCATTCAAGTGCTTCGTGTGCAAAGAGTTCAACAAATGGATGCAGATGGTCAACTACAAAGGGACTTCCCTACCAAAAGAAGGAAGAGACCAAGCATTCCAATTGGATGAGAGTGGGTGAAAAGCTAATGGGACAGAGTTAAGACTCAAATTCTAATAAAGACATTAAAGAAATCTTGCATAAATATTTTTCTTTATGGTAGTAAAGATGATATCCTGTTTGAAGAAAGTGATGACTCAGGTGAGTGAGCCTTTGGATCTTGATTTCAGTGACAGTAAATGCAGTGATGCACACAATTTTGAAGGTTTTTGTAATGAATTAATAATGTTTTGCATTAAATATAAGGAACAGCCTTATTTCCTTTTCAATACTGCTTTTAAAGACCTTAAATGGGTTTATAGCAAGTAAGCAGTTTGTTTCCTTAATGTTTCAAAGTACCAAACCTTTTTTCTTCCCCAAAGAGTGGAACTGCAATAAAGGTGTTTAAAAAAATGTGAAGTGAGCATTTTCTGCTCACACAAACCAATTGCCTTTATGGTACCAAAGACACTGATTGAGGACAAGTGAAAGTGAACTTTTAGAACTCGTTTTCAGTGAAATCATAATCAAAAGAAGATTTTGAAAGTTTTCATTGTGAATGAACAGTGTTTTGATGAAAATGTATGAAACAACCATATTTTTGTAATTATGTTCACTACGTTTGAAGTATTATAAAGAATAAAAGATTATGCTAATGTTGAACAAATAACTGTGAAAAATATTTTTTTTTATGAAGATAGCCTTGAAAATAGGGGTGCATCTGATGCACCAAAAAATGTTATTTTTTGAAGAAATCTCATTAACTGTGTCTAAAAAAACATTGTTTTACATATTTTTCTGTTTTTTTATAAAGGATATGACAAAGTAACAATATTTTCAAGAGGAAGCATGTTTCTCTTTTGTTCACCTCCTGTACGAAAAAATTTTGAACAAGAAATCAGCTGTAGGTGAACTAATGTGTATATCTCAGGTAACAGTGAACTCCCAAAGTTAAATGGCAACATTAGTACATTACTTTATATACCACGAAAAACAATCTCTTATGGAAGAAATGAGGATGTTAACTGACCTCAATTTTGTATTTTCATCTAACTCATAAAACCTTTTGGCTAAGTTCATAGCTCCTTAATTGATTTTATAATGAATAAGAATATATTAATAAAACACTTTATCACATTTCCTTTTCACGCACTCATAAGGTGATATAATTAATGTGGGATATACATCCAACAAATTTGTTTTATTGTTATGTCCAAATAAGAAAGTTCTGAATTAATGATAGTTTGGTTTTAGTATTACTTTAGAATATCAATAAATACAACCAGGAATAACATGTAAAAATATACATAAATACATTAAAAAAAATTATCATTATGCACATTTAATACAAAGAACAAGTAGGGTGTAACTCAAGTTAAATGCATCACAAAAGTTAACAGTTGTGAGGCTACATGCCAAACTGTAACATAACAAATTTAAGAATTATACAACATGCAAGTTCACACAAGATAACCAGTTATAACAGCAGAATTAAGAATAACTGTTGTTATTACTATATTACCTCGTCATAACTATTCATGTAAATTAAATAGGACTCATGCTTTCACATAAAATTGTAAAACCTAACAATAAATGTACTACCTGGCAAAAAGTAACCTACAACAAAATGGAGTTCACAAAATTTTAAATTCTGGCATTTCATGTCAACATTTACCTAATTATATTTAGACTTCCATTAAAAATAACAAGGATTTTTAAAAAGAAAATATAAAATTGCAATGACAAGTTCCAAAACTCAAAGTGACAAACTACTGAAAATGTGCAAGTTAATAAATCATGCAATACATATTAAATAAGATGATTAATAAATTAAACTAATGTTGAGGTATAAATGTTTGAAACTCAAGTTGATAATTAAGGAAGAAATACACAAAAGTACTTGTACTGTTATATTGAGCATTTCAAATTTATGAAATCAAGTTTAAACTATAAAATTGCAATCCAGTGTATTCCAATATTGTCAAAACACCAGTTTACAACTTGCATGGTTTCTCTCCAGTTTTTAATTTTTGAGAGCTTCTAACACACACAATTACGGCAGGTGTTTAGGTATAAGATTAATATTTCTTGCAAAACATTAATCCCCTGGAATGCTTGAAGACTAAACAGTCTTCCTTCAACCCTATACATGGTATGAATTCAAAAAATAACTAAGTGAGTGGATAACAAGTATAGACAGATTGATGGGTGTAATTTTATTCACGAGAATACTGGTCTGGTAGGCGTGGCAGGCAACAAAGTGAAGGCAAAGCAAATCCCCTCCAAAAAGAAACGAGGAGAGACGACAAGAAGCAGGCCAGATGAAACATGAACAATACACAAATAGGCCATTTCAGGGCCAGGGAAAGCTTCTAATGTTTGCACAACTCTTTTTGTGGTACCAGACAAAACATTAGACTATTGTTTTTCCTGTATTATTTAACACAATTTCCACTTACTCTCTGTGCAATTTCATTACAGGTTAAATAAATCTACAATCTTCCTTTTCAGGTTTATGCAAATATTCACAGAAGTTCCAAATCATACTACATAAATGTTGCACCACCTCTATAAGAACAAATTCTGACACAGAAACTGTGATTTAGTCCATTTTGTTATTATGATGATATAATTATTTCCAGAACATTTATAAAAAGTTAAACAAAATATACAGCATAGAATGAGTGGTCTGTACATAAAAGTAAGTTTAATAATTAAAATAACTTTCACAAATTACAAAAATAATTTCACAAAATTATAAGCTTTTATGGTATCATATGATGTGCATAAGCACTTCTCAGGTGAACTAGTCATTATGAGTTGTATGTATAACAATATATATGAAATACAAAGTACAGAGGAACTCATTACTTGTAGCCTATATGTGTATACAGATATCAAATCACATTGCCAAAATTAAATAAACTAAGATAACAATGTATATGTATATATACATAATATACAGATACATTCTGTTCCTATCACACTGCAAGTGACCATTTTTCTCAATTGAAATTATTAATCATGCACAAAAGCGTGGTCTTGATTAATGACCAAGGTAGGTAGGCATTTCATGTTTATTGGTACAAAGCTATTAGGCTACCTTTGCCAAACAAAATGTTGTATACTGTAATGGTATATGGAAATTAAGGCCAAAATATGTAAAATTAAGACTTGCCAGGAAGACTGAAGCATTAAGTTCAAACTTTCTGTCAGTCACCTGAAGTTAGTCTTTCCAGTCCTGTGTTCAGGTCAAAATAAAAATTGAAATGTGTGAAAGAAATAATGCTAAAAAAATATATAGTCCAATACAAATCTTAAATTAAGTTTAAAAGACCAATGGCTCTTAAAAATGTAAAAACTGTGACCAATGCACAGCCTAGCCAAAACAACTTCCTCCCTTTGATCTTTACAGAAACAAGATGACCAAAGAGCTAAAGGTTTGATTTGAAAAAACTTATTAGTTCACTGCCCAATCCAGGTTGACTGCCAACTGGTGTACAGCCAGGTTTTGAAAACTGGCCCATAGTCCATGTTTGGAACAGGTACAGTGGTGATAGACACTTTGCTACTCTATCAGCTAGCTCATTCCCAGGAATACCAACATGATCTGGAATCCAAAAAAACTGGACAGAGATAGATGATAGAAAGAGATGGGCCAGTTTGTCCAGGATATTGATAAGAATAGGGTGGTAACTAACATGGAATGATGTAAGGGCCAATAGACAGCTGAGTGAATCAGTATAGATCATATAATTCGTATACTGCATAGTTTCAATATGATTCAGGACAAGAGAAATGGCATACAATTTGGCAATAAACAGGAAAACAGTGGAGGGGATTCTGTGTGCTACAACCAAACTGTAACAAACCATGGCAGAGACTAGAGTTACCTGATTATGAACCATCTGTATATATGGGAATGGATGGATTGTTTGAAAAATGTTCAGCAAACAGAGTGATATTTCCAATCAGGAATACTGGCCTTCCTCAGATGACTCAAAGATAGGTCACAGATGGGGATAGTAATAAATCATAGTAAAAGAGGCTGATCTGTTGATACTGCTATGCTATTCAAAGATCCAATTTTTCTCATTGTGCAAGGATACAAAGGTTAAAGGGAACAATGGCAGATTTTCTATTATAAAAATGTGTGGCCTACTGAGGATAGAAAACACAACCCCAAGTAGAATGATGTGGTAATGAGTAAAGTTTGGAAGCATACATAAGAGACAGTTGCAAATGACAAATATACAGAAGGGGTTCATGGAACTCCACATTCAAACTTTGGACTGGAGAAGTACAAAAGGTGCCAGTGCAAAGTCAAAGCCCCTGATAATAAATAGGATCCAACATTTTCAGTGCTGAGGTTCTGGCACAACCATAAACCACAGACCCATCGTCAAGTTTGGATCAGATAAGGGCACAATAAATTTTAAGCATGAAGTATCGATATATTCCCCAAGAAGACACAGAGGATATTCAGTGCTCTTATACAGGGATCAATCAATCTTGAAATTCAATCAGCATCTTGCATACAAGACAATTGGAGGGAACCTTCAGGTAAGATAAGTAAATAATAGGAAGTTGAAAGAGATGTGGAAAAATATATTAGAATGAACCAAAAATGTAAATAAACAATTTAATATAGCATGATAAATACCCCCACTTAATGCTAAATCTATAGGATGAGTTTCATAATCTAGGGTGTGGAAAAAAAAGATTTATCTCAAGTCCATATTAGCAGTGGATGGTAAACATAAATTAGCAATGTCTCACCCAAAAAGTCTCAAAAGTAAGGAATCCATATGTGAAAGGAAAACTGAAAATGGCAAGTTTCCAGGTATGGTGGGAAGATATCCCATCAAAATCTCTAACTATAGGAACACCTACTGAAGAAGGTGGAAATTAAACATTACATATACAAGAGTAGATTAAACAGTATGAAGTTGAAGAACTAAGAAGAGGAGAAAGTGGATAGGATTAACAGATATCAAAAGGGCATAATATCAAGAAGATAATCTGTCTGATGGTAAGTCAAGGCAAGTATAAATAATGTTTCTATAGGGTTAGGCATGTATCCACTTTCAAAAGAAACATACAAACATTGTGAAACAATGTCATGTTAAGGAGAATATAATGTAAAACATGTATAAAACAAAAAGTGGCTGAGACAGGCCAAGTAGATGGTTGGAATTGTTTTGCACAAGAAGGTTCTGCAGTAAAGGTAGAGGAAAGTTTAAAAGATATGATCAGCCTGAAATGGGATCTGGCATTATAGAGAGAGAGTGAGCAATAATGGGCACAGTTATGGAAGATCCCAAACATCAGGGGCGTACACAAAAAAAGGTAATAAGGTTTGAATTATAAATTAAACAAAATCACTGGTTGGAAACTGTAGTGAAATAAATATTGATCATAAATGTTAGGTGTTGAAGAAAACAAAATGGCTAATTTAAATATTGATTCACCTGGAAGAATAACCACAAGTAAACTGAAACTAACATACACTTATATTAAGCTTAATCAAATAATGCAGGACAAAAATATTACTTAGCTCTAAAATAAAAATCTTAATCTAAACAAGTTGTACAGTACTGGGAAAAGATAATGTTGAAGCCTGCTCAAGCTTTTCACACAAACCAAGTTAATAAGAAAAAGTTTAAAATAAATAACAAAAATTAAATGATTGTGTATTTACAATAACATATGTATCAGAAGAATAAAAGAAAAACAATGCAATAAAACAAATAATCAATATACCAGTACGAAGTTATGGGTAATCCTAAAATAACAAAGTGCCTTGGTGTCATTAATATAGGAGAAAAGATAAACTAAGCCTGATTTCTGGTATGAACTGAACTACGAATTTACGCCAATCTAACAAAACTTGTCTCAGCCCCCCAGTGGCTCAGTGGTATGTTTGCGGACTTACACGCTAAAATCCGGGTTTTGATACCCGTGGTGGGCAGAGCACAGATAGCCCATTGTGTAGCTTTGTGCTTAATTCAAAACAACAAACAACAACGTATCACTCAAATGACTGCAGACAATATTAAAAATGAATTATTCAAAAACCTCATAATGTCTTATATTACCAAAATTTTTTATCACATGAAAATTTACATTCAACACACATTGGTAAAAGTCAGTTCCTAATGGGTGGCAGTTTCAAGGCTTGATGCATATGCAAAACAATTTTGCATACAGAACAAGAATAGTCATTTACGTGAGTGGAAGTAACATATCCTATTGGAAAACAATTTTTAAGATAGAATAACAATTCACTGATTTATAAAAAAATTTATTACCTAACCAAATTTATTCTGTATTTTTGCTTCTTGATATTATTTTGTGATCATTTGACCCTATTGTTTTGATTTAAATAGTAGTAATAAACAAAGTTCTACACAAAAAACAAATATGATTTTTTATAGCCTTTTCCCAATAACAGTAAATTATAAGTAAATATAAATTAAGCTAAACTTACTATTTACATCTTATAAAATTAATTATGGATGAAGATTAAATATTTCAGAACTAAATGACCCAAAAGAAAGAAGGTCCAGTTTGAAAATATTCAGACAGTGGCAAAACAGTTATAAAAATGTAAAATGCAGAAGTTTGAAACTTCAAGATCAAAACTACATTTTGCAAACAATGTTCTTTTTCCTTGTAAGTATCACTGCAAAGAAAAATATCAAAGCAAAAATATTACTAGTTTTCATAAGTATCACATGCACTAAGCTGGCTGTTTACAGTTTAATAGAAAACAATGTTTGAGCATTTTAACAAATACATGCATATGTATATACTTAAATAGTGAAACTGTTGGAACAAGAAAATATACAAAAATAGGCTGTCAAACAAAATAAACAATTTTCTTACACATGATGTGAATGTAAAAAATTAATAGCAATAGAAACATATACACCTGTAAAAGAACACAACAACGTTCTTTGATAACAGATGTTGGTAGCAATACTTCCGGTGGTGGTTCTCACTAATGCCTATCCAGATAAACATTAATCACAAAAATGAAGTATTCATTTCTGTTACCTCTACCACTCAAGGCAATCAATGAGGATTCCACACTACTAAATAATTCAACACCACTGAAAAGTCTCACCACAGCTGTTTCTACACTTAAAACTCTTGCACCTAAGGATATAAAAGATGAAAACTGTTTACATGTTATTAAATGATTTAAGTTCTAAAATAAAATGCAATTTACATGAAAAACTGAGCAAAAGTTAACTATGATCATTTCAAACTGAAATTGGTGAATAAATATCAAGTAAATGTAAAAATAAGGTGTGTTTAACAATTTATATGCACAGAGTGGATACATTAAGATGAAACAATGAAAAAAGAGTGACATAATTGTTTCACTTTGAAGCAAAACACTTAAATGAAAAATAAATAACATAAAAGTAAATGCATAACACTATATTCCTCCTGCTTCATTAACTTCTTACCTGCCCCCAACCAGTACAGTGGTATGTCTATGGATATACAATGCTAATATCAGGTGTTTGATTCCCCCTAATGGCTAAACAGATAGCCCTATGAGGCTTTTCTGTTAAAAAACATGCATACTTCTCCTCTCTATATGCAGCAACTGCTTACAGAAATCACCAGGACTAATTTCATTCTAGTCACATTTTTGTGTGTGTGCATTTTTAATTTTGTACAAAGCTGTGTGACAGAAACGTGTCCATATATATGGTATCAAGAACACTCAACAAATGACATGACCTGTGCAGTTGGGCTGTACCTGTTAACATAAGAAGACCAAAGTCTTAATCAATAAATATACATAAGAGATAATGAAAAATGAAATATATAGTAATAGTACCTTAAAAACAACTAGCAATGTATTTAAAGAATAATTATAGAAAGTGTGAAATTGTTCAGTGTTACATATATGGAAATAAAAAATTAATCATTACACTATAATACAGTCAGTCAAAAACAGATAATATAAGTACAAGAAAATTGCAGGTTCTGTTTATCATTAAATACACAACAAATTTATTAAAATTTACTGTGATTATGATATTGTATAATAATCATAGTACTGTTATTTAAGTGTAGAATTTTCACAGAATTTTTAGTGCATATCTTGACAATAAAGTTATCCTATTTCAGCCAAGGTTTTGTTGTTGCAACTTTATCATGTCTAATGTTACAAGATCAAGCTGAAAGTAAAAGTCTTATCTTCAGGTAACTTTATTGTCAAACTTGTTTTACTCATCTCTGTTATTATAATATCAATACAGTTACTAAAGTGTAAAACTGACAAATCTAAGTCTTATTATAAAAATAATACCCTCGACATGTACGTCAATGCATTGGCATACATCAACCAGAACTGGCTGGTACAGTTACCTTAACTTTTTGTTTTATAACCCAGGAACTTCCTGACTGAATACATGGGCTATTTTTTTAAAGAGTTTTGCCTTAAAAGTTAGATAAAAAAAACTGAAACAGGACACTTTTTCTTTTTTAAAGGCTTCAAGTTTTCATCATCCACATGGCTGGTTCAATCAATATACCTTTTATATGGTAACTTGATGCTATCTCTTGATGTACATGAGTTACTTTATTTTAGGATTTTTGCCAGAGACGTTGAATAAAAAATCCAAAACAAGGCACATTTGAAAAATAAACTTTTGGCTTTGAGTTGAACGATACTACTACTTCATCAGTTAACTCTCTCAAAATAAGCTCAGTCTATATGACAAACCATGTTACCTCTTTGCATTCATTTAAAGTCTTTTCAGATTTAATGACTCTAACTTTTAATATAGTGTATATTTTTACATAACTTAGCAAGCAATCTTTCATACATAAAAAAATATATTTTTCGTGAAGTACTTTATTAAAGGTAAAATAAAAAAATTGTTCACGAATACGTTTCGTTTTTGTTTTGAATAGTTCATGTGCAAAGTAATTTTTTTCTTGATATTAAAAATACTTTTACTCATCTCAAAAATCAAAATTTCGTTTGTTAACCCCTAAAACCTCCTCAGTATATTTCAAATGTTTTTGTTCACTAAAACTGCATTTTATCTGTTATTTTCTCTACTCTATCTCGACCTTAACATATTCTGCTATTACATTTTAGTTATTTTTATAATTATATATTATCAAAAAACATGACAAACCAGAAATAAAATATTTAACCAATCTCCTTTTTTCTGGTTCACAACTATCAAAGAAAGCTAACCAATTTTTTTTTACCTTTCATAGTATTGGATTTAATAATTTTTATTTAACTACAAAATGTCATAAACAATATATACTAATAACGTACACAAAATAGACACATTTCCTCACCTCTCAAAATTTTTCTCGTTTTCTAACCATGCAACAACAGCCGCTCCACACTCTAACTCAAAAAAACAAAAAAACAACTGAAACACATGTACTTAATAAGCATTTTCTTAACCATATATAAATGTATTGCCTCTAGAATTTCTGAAAGCAGCCATTTATAAGGCTAGCAACCCTTTCAGAAAAATAAAGTTATCTCAGCTGAAGATGACTTCTATGCTGGCAAAATTTTACTTGCACTCCATAGTTTTACTGTTCTCAATGTCAAACATAAAGAAGGATGATGCATCAGCAATTCCCTTTACAATATTAAACAGCTCAATCAGATACCCTCTAACTCTTTTTTTTTTAAAGAAAACAGTTTAAAATATTTAAGCTTCTCATATGACAACCTTTCCATACCAGGCACCATTCTTGTAACTTTTGTCTCAAACCTTTTCCAAGAATTCAATGTCTTTCCTTAGGAGCCAAGGACATAACTAAATATTTTAAATATGGCATAACCACTGACCTGTACAATGAAATTACAACCTATTTATCCTAACAACAACATGATCAAACTATAAGTTGACTATTATATTTAGGATCTGTGTATAGAAAAATGATAATTACATAATTTCAGGGAATGTCATACTTCATTTCAATCAAGTTTTAATTTTTGAGATGTCATGCAAGAAGAAAATTCACTCTGTTCTTTGTTGTTAAATTTGAGAGACTATTACATCCATTACCTAGTTATAACAACATTCAGACCAATATGCTCGAAATTTTGTGTGCAATACTGTAGTGCTAATGACCAAATTTCATTCTGTGTGACACTGCAAATTTTTTTGTGTGTGGTGGTAGATCATAAACATTTGTTGAAACGTTGGAATCAAATGTATAATTTCAATATTCATATTCACACTTTCATTTCGCAACAAATTAGTTTTAAAAGTTGGAAAATCTGATCATGTTATAGAAGAAAAATATGTCATTCTCACAACTCTTCCAATTATCAGTGAAATTGAACTACACTACATACCACATTTTATCTTTATTTCAACAGCTTGCACATTGTAAAAGCAAATCCCTTCTTGTTGAATACACCACTGAAAAGCCTTTGATATCACACTAGAGAACTATTCAAAAAGTATGAAAGGTAGAAATGCTCCCTTCAGACAATATTGCTGGTACAAAAACATCAACTCCTAGTAGAAAGCTGAATATAAATTTTAACTGATATCTCATATTCCGTTTCAAAACTATTCCTCAAAAATTAAATATATCTGTTAAAATGAGATCTCAAATCCTATAAAACACTTCATTTATTTTATTTAACCTTCTCAAAACCAGGTGGAAGAAAATAAGTAATACTGCTATATAATTAATGCATAATATACTAAAAGCAACAGGCATTCATCTGGCATTGGATAATTAATGAACTTTGCAAAGCAATTAGTCATCAAACTCATCACTCAATAATTATTTTTTTTTCATCTGAGACAAATCTTCTTATTTTCATTTTGTTTACAGATTTTTAAAACTTTTTCTAACCACCATTTATTTAGTATCATTAAGTTAGTTTTTCTAATCATAAACTTTTATGAAAAAAAAAGTGTCACACACAGTTATAAGATGGAAAAGTTAATACCTGTCTGTGAATTTCTCTTAATATATTTTCACAAAACACCTCTGCTAAAACTAAATAAACTATTTACACATTAAAAACTATTACTTTTACATTTCTTCTGAGAAAAAAGCAGTTTCTTGTCATGACATATGATACATGATATTTAATTGAGTGGAAACAAATTCTCTGAGGTTTTAAGAAAACAATGACAGTACAACATTTACACTTATGTACTCAATTTATGATGATACGTCTGAATTACTTGCAACGAATAAAATTAACCATAAGGTGAAAATCAAAGTACTATAAGAAATATTGAAATTATGATAATCTCACAGAAACTTCTTATTTCTTATACATATTAACAAATACAACAACTGCACACTTCTGATCAAAGTAACAAGAGTGCAAAACTTAAAAACTTACTTGGTTTGATAAAAATTTAGTAGAAATATTTTTTTTTACTCAAAAGAATGTAAGATAAACTGAAATTTTCTTTATCTTAAACTTTCTATACTCCTGTTGGATGATTTAGTGCTATTTGCCAGTTAAACATTGCTCAAAGAGCAATAAAATAAAATAAAACAACCGTTTACAAACAACGTACTATTTAAGATAAACACTCATAACTTTATATTGCAATCTGTAGTAAACCTAGAAAGAAAAAAGTAATTTAGATTTTCTCATACTTTCTGTGGTGATTACAAAGTGTTAAATGGACCAAGCCCATGTAGCAAAAGGATAGAAAAACTAACTGATAAATATGGATATAGTTTTCTTTAAAAAAATTACATTTATTTAGGATGTTTCAGGATATTCAAATGAAAGTAAAAAAGTGTAATATGATATAAGTAATTTTATTCTTAATATGAAACTCACCTTGCATTCAGAATAGTTTGACTCTGAGTTGAAACTTAGTAAATTCAGTAACAAACCTTCAGTAAAAATTCTTTTCTTTGTGTACAACATACTTGTAATGGTTACTCAGACTTTACACAACTTCATTAAAATATGCAAAGTAAATCCAAATTTATTAGAAAAAATATTTTCCACAAACAAACACTTCGTCCAGCAGACTAATTCTGTGCACTTTATCCATTCCACATCCTTAACTTCTGAAGGTTCTCTCAAATGGTTGATAGTTTCATTTTCCCCTTGCTAACAATTTCATGTGTATACTAACAACAATATTCTTTTCTCTTAAATTAACTAACTGCACAATAATTCTTCTGTGTATTGAATGGGAATAGATGTGTATATATATTTATTACTTTTTTGTATAAATCTCCTATGCCAAGTTTTCTCATCAAACATACTCAAATGTCAAAGGCAAGTTTAATCAATGTAACAGTAAATATTTCAGAGTAGTTGGAAGATTTTTTATTATTGTAGAAACTGGTATATTCAGATCAACAGTGCCTACATAGAAAAAGTCTACAGTATTTATGGCCATTCTAAGGCTAAAAAAATATTTTACTTTTAAACATTAATATTTAATTGCCAAAATCTATGAACATGTGAGAAACCAATACATCAAACAGTTGTGTTCATCATGGAAAAGTTATGCAAATTATGGAAAAAATGTTTCTAATATACATGCGTTATATTTTATTATTATATTAAATGAGCAACTATTTTGCCTCAGTGTTTCAAATTATGCTGCCTTCAAAACTGCCAGATGATGAAAGTCTAGTCGGTTAGCCTACATACTTATTTCTTTAGCATACAATCAAACAAATTAACCAACTGTCTTTCTATCTGTTATTTCCTTACACATAACATGTATGTGCCATGCAGCACAAATGTGAATCACATAACACAACTGTTACTCTGGTAAGCGAAAAAAATCTTGACAATTATAATAAGTACTGTGTTTAATATCTTGCAATATAAATGTATCATGAGTGTATTAATTTTCAACAGTAGTAATCTGAACAACTTCATTCTGTAATATATACAGTAAATATTTTCTCATCTTTACTGGTCAAACTGTAACCAATTTGGCAGTAAGCACTAATTTCAAATCCTGTTATCTTTTGTTGAAAAGTTACTCTTACACACAAAGATAAATGCTTGTGGTTAGCTTCTTTGTAACTATTTCAAAAAACAACTTTTTCTCATCACCAATTACTGAAAGAAATTACACAAAACACTCGTTATATTGTTTGATTTAACACAATAAAACAAAACTGTCCTTCAAATAAATTAGTTTGGTGACTAAACTGACAGCCCAAATAATGTTTATATAAAAAATATACATTTATATAAGGAAATTCACACAAAACATATATTAATGTTAATTCAAACAGTAATCATATGAAAGCACCAACACAAAAAAATAATTTATTCACTTACTGATGTGTGGAGAAACCAAAGCTTATAATTAATTAGCGCAATGTAGAAAACATCCATTTTTTTGAGAAAGTCATTTTAATATTTTTTCTTTCATGATGAATTTATTTCACCATTCTTCTTAAATGGCAAATTATTGCAGTACACCTGTTTTTACAATATCAGAAATATCATCTCTGACTAAAGATGATAGCTAATAGAACTCAGTATAGCTACTTCTATCTTTTGGGCTAACTAGATTTTGGCATTTAGACATCTATATTATAGTCACATGATTAAAGATGTATTATATGTACGTGAGAGAAGTAATAGAAAAGAACTAATCAAGAATGTACCTGTTGCCAACATAACTTGTTTTATCGGTGGTATATTAAAGACAACATGTTGCCTACAGTGAAACAGTGTATGAAGAATACATTTTTTTCACTTACACCTCAAGAAAAATGGTGTTTACAGAATTTTCAACACAAGAAAAAAGTTTTCATGAACCACAATGTATTTACTTCGTTAACATCACACCACTCAAAGCACCTGTTTCATCAGACTGAGGAAGAGCAACTTTCTCATTTAAACTTGTGATAGCTGTGAGATACACTCCTACTGGATGTTAGAATTCAGGTTTAACCCTATCAGCCCTTACTCAAGGCAGCCAAATTGTCCCTTGGCCTGTGTTCCACTGCAAAAATCCATAAAAACACATATGTATCACAGAAACAGGGATTACATGATAACTATTAAACATAAACACATACAATTTTAGGATATTATGTGTAATAGGTTTACCTTTAATATGGTGCCAATACTGGATCTTGGTGTGCCAGTCTTCCCAGCATGTTGAACTGAATTTGATGCAGAGATATTTCTTGTAGAGGGAGGGGAGCAGCAAACTGAGCTCTTGACCACTTTGAACAAAATGTTCTCCAAGGTGGTTTATTTTATATCTGAGGTGTTTTTCACAACATACAAGATTTTGAGACAAGATTCATTGTTACCATCAAACTGTAAATCAGTATCTGGTGCAGAAAAAATATTACTTTAACCTGCATCACCTATACCATTAGCCAATCGAGAACTACGTTTCCTGGTTTGGGGCCTTTCATCATCGCTTTCAGATTCTTTTTCTAAACTTTATTCTTATTTAACTGATCCCAAGTCATCATCAGGATGCATTCAACCAAATTCCTGTGCATCTTCATCTGATTCATTTGATTTTTGCAGTACCTCAGCAGTTGTAAACATCCTAGGCTTCTGTCTTTTCTCACTCAAAGTGGTTGGTTACAGAAAGCTATGCTTCATGGTAAAAAATTATTTAATACCTTTTTACAAAAACAACGAAATTGTAAATTCGTAAGGGAGTAAACAGGACAGTCACAACAGCCAGCTCCATAGAATAGAGTTTAGATGAAAGGTAGGGCTCAAGTGGTATGGTTGTTGAAGAAAACACTCAGATTTACAAAGTATTGATGAGGATGAAGGAAGGACCTCTTCAAGGTGTTCAACCATTGCACCTGCACATCTTAGAGAAGAAGCTGACAAGAAGGACCATTCAATTCCTGTTTGGAAATGGCAATAAGAAACCAGTTGTCCACGTACATGTGGAAGCTCAGTCCCCAAGGTATAAATTCGATTCCACAATAGGCAAAATGGCAGTAGTAAAACCTACGTGGAGCATGTACAATATCATTGGAGTAACAAGACAATGGTTGCTTCAGGAAAGATACTAGAGTGGCCAGGAATCCCGAGGAGGAAAGAAAAACCACGTGTAACCAAAGACATGACAAATATCAGAACCGAGGAAAACGAGACTCAGAATCACACTTTCGCTAAAAAAAAGACAAAACCCTGTTCAACAAAAGCTACCCAAGGCAACAAGGTACACTAATCATGTCAAACTTCACTGTCATAAAAACAACGGCATATAAATTACCTATATATATTTAATCGGGCCACATTTAACGTACACGTTAGCCCGGCATGGTCAAGTGGGTTAAGGTGTTCGACTTGTAATCTGAGGGTTGCAGGTTCGAATCCCTATCGTACCAAACATACTCTCCTTTTCAGCCGTGAGGTGTTATAATGTGGTGGTCAATCCCACTATTCGTTGGTAAAAGAGTGGTCCAAGAACTGGCGGTGAGTGATGATGACTAGGTGCCTTCTCTCTTGTCTTACACTTCTACATTAGGAGCGGCTAGCGGAGATAGCCATCGTGTAGCTTTGCGAAAAATAAAAAAAACAAAGGAGTTTTATAACTCTGTTTAAGTGAGACTTTCTGAAAAGTAAATTTACAGTCTACGTAAAAGGGCTGAAAGTACTAAGGTCAGAGAGTCTAGAGTACGAAAACATGCACCACAAGAAACATTTTTATTGAATGAATCAAGATTGTGCAATTTTTGTATATTCTTCATTTTTGTGATGCCAATAAACCGTTCATGATAAAAACTACTAATCTGATGAAATCGTGAAAGTTTTGTTACTTATGTTTTTGAGCGTGAGAAAAGGCTCAGATTAGTGAATATTTGTAGCTGTGGTACAATACAATCTATATTATTCTCTTATGCATATTTTATTAGAAGAAAAATGCAGTAAATTCCTGCTCCAAGTTTAGCTGTTACCCCTATTTTATAATGTGCAATGAAATATTCATAGCTACTTTACACCAGTATCTTAGAGGTAATTCTGAGGTCGAGGTATAGAAATTGGGTTTCTATACCCGTAGTGTATATAACACAGATAGCCCACTGTGCACTTTTCTGATTAACAGCGAACAAGGAAAATCTTTCTCTGTTTTTAATTTTTAGCACAGTAGTTCATCAAGTAAATATGAGAAAATTAATAGACACTAGAGTTCGTAAAGTAACCTTCGGTGGTAACTTTCCAACTGGTTTAGAGGTTTATCTCAAACAGAATTTTATGTTCAAATCTCCGTGCGGTTGAGATTTTCTTTTCACTTTTATTAATTATTATGTCTAGAACAATGTGTAACGGGTTTGCTAATACATTTCTGTTTTAATATTAATGTTTCTTTAAATTAATTTGCATAATGTGATGTTTATTAAGAAACTCGAAACAGCCAATCTCACTATAAATTTCGCAAAAAGTGACTTTTGTAAACCCAAATTTGTTTACTTAAGTCATTTGGTAGGCAATGGCCAGATTTCTTCAGTTCAAGCCAAATTTACCTTTTCTGTGAATTATCCAACTTCTTTCAACAAGAAAAGTTTCATAGGAGTTTTGGGAAGGGCTAGTTATCAGAGGAATTTCTTTTATATTTTTCTGACTTCACTGTACCAATAACAAATGTAATGAAGAAAAATCAAATGTTGAAGTGGTCTGAACATGTCAGTATGCTTTTGCAAATGTCAAATCTTTATTGTATTAATCGCACATGACTTTTATAAGCACTTTGCATTAGGTACTGATGCCAGATATTGTACTGTTGCTACTATTCTATTACAATGAGACAACAGAGGTATTGGATATGTTGTTTCGTATTTTTCTGTAAAGTTGAATTGTTACCCAAAGAACTATTAAAATGTAGAAAAAGAAATATTAGCTTTAATGTTAGCTTCAGAACATTTCAATGTGTATGCATTTGAATCACAACAGTCTATAGCTATTTACACTCATCATATCCCATTGATGTTTCTAAACCAAAGAAAGGACGTTTTAACCATCAGACCACGCCATTTCACTACTCATTGAAGTTAAAATTATGTAACAGTAAAAAATATTATTAAGAATCAACAGCGATACAATACAAAATAGATATATTTTTATTAACTTCTTAAATATTATGAAAATATACTTTATTTCTTCAGTAACAGGTGAAAGTTTAATTTAAATAAAATGGGAATCGAACCTCTAATTTTAGTGTTGTGAATACGTATAATTACCGTTGTGCTGGTAGGGGGTGAAGGTTTGTTTGTTTGTTTGTTTTGTTTTTTTGGAATTTTGCACAAAGCTACTCGAGGGCTATCTGTGCTAGCCGTCCCTAATTTAGCAGTGTAAGACTAGAGGGAAGGCAGCTAGTCATCACCACCCACCGCCAACTCTTGGGCTACTCTTTTACAAACGAATAGTGGGATTGACCGTCACGTTATACACCCCCACGGCTGGGAGGGCGAGCATGTTTAGCGCGACTCGGGCGCGAACCCGCGACCCTCGGATTACGAGTGCACGCCTTAACGCGCTCGGCCATGCCAGGCCAGGGGGTGAAGGAAGAAAATTGTTTGTTTATTTTTCAATTTCGCACAAAGTTACACGAGGGCTATCTGTGCTAGCCGTCCCTAATTTTGCAGTGTAAGACCAGAGGGAAGGCAGTTCATCTCACTTTCAAGTTGTTTTTTTACCAAATATTAATTTCACTTTTTTCTTGCAAATATGCATCGGTGTTCCAAGTTTTTGAGTAAGTAAACAACCAATATCTTCCGGATTTACTTTTAATGAATATGAGTTTCGTGTCAAAAGTGTTTCTCAATAAATGACATCTCCTATGAGTTGAACTTTATTTCCTAATAGATAACTATAAAACATTGAAGTTTCATTGTTCAGTTTAATCTATCTGTAAATTCTAATAACAAATTACAGTGTTTTCTGTCATCTAATGACCAGCACTCTGTTTTTGACCAATCCTGGTACCTTTTGCCACCGACAGATTAGGAACTACTGTTCTGTATTCTTTACGGAGAGACTAAAATATTCCAGTTTTTTTTTAACTTACTTTATTCTGTATTTCATTCCTCTCAGACTAGAAGGAAACAAAAGGCTGCTGATTTACAGTCCCTTCGGGATACTTTTATCGGATAATGTGGCTGAGCCTTAAAACTTTGTTAAAATTATCTATTCATCATGTTCCTTGTGCGTCCCTAAAATAAAGGACGAATAAAATATCTGAGAAGATAAGCGTCGGTATTGCAATTACTTCTATTAATTTCCTATCAGAGATTACTAAACTTTACAATCCACGACTCACAAGAATAGTCAAACAATTTTCTGGTAACCCTACTCAATTGAAAAAGTTACTGTTTTAGTATGTGTAAAGTGTAACAGTAATTCTTATAGTATTTTTCGAAATACTATTTATTTATTCGAAACATTTTGGGATCATTATTCGATGAGTTTTTGTTTTGTTTGCGACAAACCCTAATACCTTTTGCCACCTACGAATTGGAAACTATGTTTCTGTATTTTTTACTTATGAACTAAATTAATTTCTTTTATTTTTGTAGAAACTACCTCACTCTGAATGTTGTAACAAATAAAAACAGAAAATTACTCAATATCATCCAAATGTGTGTTTATCTAATATGTTAATGCAAAACTAAACAAAGGCTGTCTGCACTAATTATCCCTACTTTTGATCCCTTATAAACTGGGAAGAAACAAAAGGCTGCTAATCTACAGACCCCATGGAATATTTTCGTTGGAGAACGTGGTTGAGCCGCCAAAGATAAACTTCAATACTTGGGGTTTCTATACAGCACTGGGTAGGAAGCAAATTAAGATACTTTTAACTATTTATAAAAGTCTGTGGTACATTAGCGAATTGTCCTAGTTTAAGCGTTATGAATATCCAATTACACAGGTCATTTCAGGCTAATTTTAATAAATAATTGTTATAGTATGAGAATTATCTATTTTGTTATATATGCAAAAACGGCTGGTTTTGGTTGAGAAAATATTTCACATAGAAGAGCGAACAAAGTTTCGACCTTCTTCGGTCATCGTCAGGTTCACAAAGAAAGAGGAAGCTGACCACATGATTGAAAGGGGTTGTGTAACTGAGTGTCGGAATGTAGAGGGCGATGTAAGATGTTTGAATATATAATTTTATATATATTTCTCTACAAGTGGGTTTTCTCGACATCACTGATTATCTATTTTATTGTTTCTTATCAAATGAGATCTTATGGATTGGAAATCCTCATCAATGTTTTATTCATTCTTATCAAGTAAGATTTTGAGATCGGTAACCCTAAAATATCGTTTATTCTTTTCTTTTATCAATTTGTTTGTTTGTTTGTTTTGGAATTTCGCACAAAGCTACTCAAGGGCTATCTGTGCTAGCCGTCCCTAATTTTGCAGTGTAAGACTAGAGGGAAGGCAGCTAGTCATCACCACCCACCGCCAACTATTGGGCTACTCTTTTACCAACGAATAGTGGGATTGACCGTAACATTATACACCCCCACGGCTGGGAGGGTGAGCATGTTTTAGCGCGACGCGGGCGCGAACCCGCGACCCTCGGATTACGAGTGCACGCCTTAACGCGCTCGGCCATGCCAGGCCTCTTTTATCAAATGTGACATTTTAGTTATCCTTATCTGTGATCTGTTGTTTCTTATCAAGTAAAATTTTTTCAGCATTATAAAATTTCCTTAACAAAGCTAGTTAACTCTCTTATTTCAAACAAAAATAATTTTGTATTCCATTTTAATCATTGGATTCACTATACCTCAAGTAGTTGTGGCGTTCGACTTGTAATCTGAGTGTCGCGGGTTCGAAACCCAGTCATACCAAATATGCTCGCACTTTCAATCATGCGGCGTTAAAGGATGAAACTTAATCCCACTATTCGTTGGTGTATGAGTATCCCAACAGTTGGCTGTGGGTGGTGATGACTAACTGCCTTCCCTCTACTCTTACACTGCTAAATTAAGGACTGCTAGTGCGAATAACCCTCGTGTACCTTTGTGCGAAATTCAAAACAAACAATCTTATAAATTATAATTTTTATATACACACCCGTACGCAGAATGTTTGATAGGGAGGATCTAGTTTCTGAGAGTCAAAGCATTGTTTGTTTGTTTTGGAATTTCGCACAAAGCTACTCGAGGGCTATCTGCGCTAGCCGTCCCTAATTTAGCAGTGTAAGACTAGAGGGAAGGCAACTAGTCATCATCACCCACCGCCAACTCTTGGGCTACTCATATTATGCTATCAGATTAATGATTTTGTATGAAATATAGCTTAAACAATTGCATGGCTGTCCACATAAAATCCACAAACATCTGTATGGAAAACTAGACTTAAATTAGGATAAATATGTATAGTTTATTATATTACTGTACTGTACTAGCTACATACATTGCAGTTATTACTTGTTAAATTATATTACTAACATATCATAACAAAAATAAGGGGTTCGGAGAATGTTCCCCTGCGTAAGTGCGCGGTGTTGGTAAAATTCTCATCACTTGTTTTTTTATGTTTTTATTCAGAATGATTTTTTTAAAAAAAAAGCTAACCTTTATAATCGATTTATTAAACTTCTTCTTTACATTTTAAATTTTGATCTTTAGCAATATTTAATTCCACTCATATACGTTACAGAGATATTTTATTTCCATCAATACTTCATAAATATTGATTGGTTGTTTGAAACTGAGCACAAAGCTTCACAAAAGGTTATATGTGCTCTGTCCACCACGGGTATCAAAACCCGGTTTCTAACCGGGTCGGTTTGCAGATATGTCGCTGTTACAATGGGGTTCCTTCTTCATCTTCGTGTTTTTCTGACATCATAAATCTGATCATGTATATTTACGCTTATGAAGTTAAATCCAGCGTCAGTTCTGTGTCGCGTTTTCTGTCTTCAGTGGTATGACTGGCTCCATTTGTCATCCAATATTTTTACACCTAAAGGGTATTTTGTTTCCCTTAGAACCGCCCGATGGTAGGCGCAGTAATTAAGTTTTCTGTTTGCAAGTTATGTTCCTAATTCACTTGATTTTAACATATGTTTAATTAAACTTATACAAAACGTGCTATTTAATAGCTATTTATTATAACTTTAAAGATAGGCAACATAGCATAACTACCTAAACTAAATGTATATATTTATACATATACATTGACCTAGAAGAAAACTCTAGCCACAGATATGAAGTGTTCGCACGTTTCTACTGTATTACAAGAGCCCATGATAGTTTCATGTTAGGGCCTGGCACGGCCTAGCGCGTTAAGGCGGGCGCTTCGTAACCTGAGGGTCGCGGGTTCGCGCCCGAGTTGGGGGCATTATAATGTGACGGTCAATCCCACTTTTCGTTGCTAAAAGAGTAGCCCAAGAGTTGGCGGTGGGTGGTGATGACTAGCTGCCTTCCCTCTAGTCTTACACTGCTAAATTATGGACGGCTAGCACAGATAGCCCTCGAGTAGCTTTGTGCGAAATTTAAAAACAAAAAACAGTTTCATCTTGTTTCGTATGGAATTGAAATTATTTCATTTGGTCTATTTTATCTTGTCAATCATCTATTACAATATCATATGTAAAAGATAATCCATAGCTCCTGATTACCGTCTCGAATTTTAAACGTACGACTAGAAGCACCAACCGCTGTCAAAATGGTTTTGTCCGATTTTTTGAACGGAATAACGTGATTGACCATCGCATTCATAGCAACCATTATAAATAAAAGTATTTCAATTTAATCTAGTGAAATATAAATAATCACTTTTTTTGTTGTTTTTTTAGCCAATGTCAAACCAATTTATCGTCAAAATTGTCACAAAAAGAAACATTTTTCACTATTCCACGATTATTTCTTTCGGATTTCTATTTAAATCGTATTTTGTGAACCTTTCTCTATTTTAAAACATTATGCTTTATTGTTCTATATGTATTTGTATATAAAAAGTTCATGACGTTAGAAGATTTGGCAAAAAAACACGTGTATATAACGATGATCATTCGTATCCTTGGAGTTACAAGCACACAAAAACAAATATGGGCATAATAGCCTGTGAGGAATAAATAGTCAAGAAACCACTGGACTATTCTGAACTGTTATGGTTGTTTTTTGGAAGTTCGTGCAAAGCTACACGAGGGCGATCTGCGCTAGCCGTCCCCAATTTAACAGTGTAAAACTAGAGGGAAGGCAGATAGTCATCACCACTCACCGCCAACTCTTGGGCTACTCTTTTACCAACGAATAGTGGGATTGACTGTAACTTTATAACGCCCCCACGGCTGGGAGGACGAGCATGTTTGGCGCGACGCCGGCACGAACCCGAGACCCTCGGATTACGCCTCGCACGCCTTACATGGTTGACCATGACAGGCCAAACAGTTATGGACCCACTGTCTTACTTCTTTCAATTAGAATTTGGCATTCATGTAAATCACTTAAAATTCATTGTGGTAAAGAATTGTCTAATTAATTTCGAAATTGTTTTTGTTTTTCTTATAGCAAAGACACATCTTCCATTATTTTTATCCCTGATATTCTTCACTTAAATTACTTTCTGTGTGTTTTGTGTCAAAATAATTAGAACAATCGGCACCTGCGGGAACGATTTAAAAGCATGCTCGCGCCACAAGTTTTCGTTACTTCTAATTTTGTTAAATTCTGCGTTCCTTTCCGTAGCTGTATGCCTGCCTAACTTTAAGTTTTGGTACTATTCCTTCAGTAATTGGTTTCCATGTAGTATTTGAAATACTTCACTCATATCTGTTTCTTTCCAGATAATTTTATTTACTTCGTTCAGAAGATTTGTTTAGGAATCTATCTGAATGAAACTTTAAAAGATGTAAAATTGTAACGTGTGGTAAAGAAGTGAAAGATAAGTGATTCAATCTTATATATTTCCTGGATCATTGTAATGCTGAATTTCACATGGATTCAGCCGATAAAACAGTAATGATGAAGTATTGAAGGCTACCAATTTAATGATTTCGTTTTTGTTTTTTTTCTTAAGCATATGAGTGTCTGAATAGGCCCAAATGCGAATATATTTATTATTCTGGTACAATACAGTATATATTGATCTGTTAAATGTATTGGAAAACTAAAGCATGATGTTTCTACTATTGATTTAAGTTTTGCATTTGTTTATTTGCGTGCAATAATATAAAAATATTTACTTCTCCCCCTTCCAAGTAGCTCAGCGGTAAGTCTGAAAGCAAGAGATTAAAACGCTGAAAATCGAATTACGATACCTGAACGGGGCAGAACACAGTACATTTAAGTGCAAATCTTGTATACCAAGAACATTCCTGCCATCCTACCTCCAATTTTACAAAATTATAATGATCACAGTGAAGTTACTGAGGGGTTGAGACTGGCTCTCTGGTTCAATCATTTCTCTGTTTTTATACAAAACAATAGCTAAAAGACTATTCTAGGTATATTTTTCAAATCTCTTATATTATCTGAAGTATATTGCTCATAACATTTGCCAGTTTTATTGTGTTGGCTAGCTTAAAAGAAACGAAATTTTTGACGTATTTTATAGTCCCCCAAAAAATTCTTTTTGAGAATTACTAAAATAGATCCAAACGCAGCTTTTACCAATATTACAATGTTTTAGATATATGAGAAGTTTTACATGTGAAAAACAAACCATGATAGCTTATCTGTATACTTTCACCTCGTACTGAATTAGAAATACCTGAAACTTCAAATGTAGATTACAGTTTCTTTTTTATTCTTTTTTCCTTGGATCAAAGAGCAAGAATTCTGCCACAAAAAATATCAAATGTTTGTCAGCTAACAAAAGTAACCATTCAAATAGTTACTTGGAGCCTACCATTAGGTGACATTTAAAATTCAACTGACTGAACACCCAATTGTGATGGGTAATGGTAGGAACACAGCTATAGTTTAAAACATTACACAAATTAGTGATATTTAGTTCAGAATTCAAAATTATTTTGATACCTTGACAAGATCCAATGAAGAATGCTGTTGCAATATGAAAGGAAAACAAGAACAACAGTACACTGACAAAATTAAAGGTCTGTTGATAAATAAACCAAAGCTAAGCTGTGAATTTACATATGAATCACAAAGTAATCAGTCCTAAGAGAGTCAACAAATCACCAGAAAATACAACTCTGAATGTTTGACAGTCATACTAAAACTTTTCTGAATAGTGTGAGACACCAAGCAAAAATTATTTTTCAGATTAGTACAATACACTGTCTGTTCTTCATCCTCCACAGGAAACTGAAACAGATTTTAGTTTTGTAAATCCCTAAATGTACCACTGACCCATTAAGGAACAAGCAAAAATGAGCTACTAATGGGAGTACTCAATAACCTTGATATGAATAATTAACCAGTCTTCTTTTGTAGTTACTACTTCGAATATTAAAATATTTATATGATGACTGGTTAGAAAAGCAAACTGTTAGCTTTTTATTAATCTTAGTTATAAAACTCATACAGGAAATAAGTAGCCATTGGCAAATAAAGAATGTAGATGTAGAATTAGAAAATTTTGTTTCTTATTAATTAAGTTAAAAAAAAACAACTAACTTTAACTAGTTTTTAAAAAAGGATAAAAAATATGAATATTTATACATTTCAATGGGTAAAAACTATGAAGTGTAAAACATAAAGGTGAAGTTACTTTTTTCCACAAATGGCACATACAAAATTCACTTTTTGTCTTTTAATGAAATCTATAAAATTCACAAAATATTGTAAAGCAGAGAACATTAGACCTGCAACAGTCACTAAGACTAGAAAAAAAAAGAATAATTTTCTTTCATTTCTAATCAGTAATTTTGTGTGTGAAATTCACATTGCAATTAATAATGGACATGAAGTTTTAATTCAGATGGACATGACATCTAACTTGTAGATAGTTGCTGATATTAATCTATAAATTTATTCAAAAAAATTAAAAAATGTAAATTGTAGATATGCATCTATAGTGTAACACAGGAAGTTGATTGAAGGATAAATTAACTCTTTGTAACAACTCCAATATTTACTTAAGTTAGCCAATACTTCTTGCAATGCACCATATCAGGGCATAACCAACATTATAGAGTTAGAGAGGATGAAACTTAACAAAAAAAACAACCACAAAAACAGGAACCTTTCTTGTAAACATAAACTTGATAAATTTTACCTTAACCTAAATGAAACTTCTAAAAAAACAAGTATTCAAATGTGTGAGAGAGTCAAGTATATATTTAAAAAGAATCTAAAGGTAATAGATCACTCAGAATGTTGGGATAGTCATTTATTCCCTTCCTCCAACTAAGCCCCTACATACACAAGGCATTTTAACATTACATTCTTTGTTATTCCAAATGTGATTATTGGTTTTTTATAAACTTCCTTTAGATACAACAATGCATATGCTAATAAAACAAGGTGCACTGGTACATGTCTCTGAAGAAAAAAATCAACTTCAAAATTTGATCTTTCGACTGCATTACCTTATCATACGAGTGAGATAACTAACCACAAAAACCTTATCAACATCAAACATGAAGTAATTATTCTCCCTTCTTCTACAAACGTACATGTTCATGAATTTACTTTGAGAATTTATTGTATTACTTGAATGTATTTCAGAAGTTTACACTGGAATAAACAAAGTGGATGAAAGAAAAATTTAGCATTATCAAGTAACAACAACATTCCTGGTAACAGTATCTGCATGTATTAAAAGAGTTTAGTGTAACACTGACATATTCTGAAGACCATATATCATGTTTTACTCCTTCCAAATTTCCCCAAGACTTCTACAATTGTAGTACAAAGGAATATCACTGTATGAGCAACATACTTAAAAAACAGGTTGTTTAGAGATATCTCAAAAGCTCATTGTATTGTAACACCTATATTTCAGAAAGATTTTCATATAAAAGTAACAGGTTTGCAAGATAACTTACTTCTCCCAAACATTCGGTTTTGTAAATCATGTTTTACATGCTTCAAAATATTCCCAAATTTTCCTAACTTCTAACATTTCCATATCAAAAAAAAGATGATTTTATTGCAACAATGAATAAGTTGGAGCATCAAATGATGTCTTACTACTTCCAGATATCCTCAAATCCAATTGTACTGTAACATCTATGTATCATGAAAAAAACAACAGACAGGTTTTACTGTAATGATTCCGAAGTAGGTAAAGAAGTCTATTGTGTTTGGATTCATGAAAAGCAAGATATCCTTTTTCTGCTCTCCATTCCACTCTCAACTGAAGACCAACAGGACTTCACAGTGTATTTTAAATGCAGACTCAACACTCATTCAAGAATGACTTCGGTACACAAAAAGAAACATTTCAGGCTGGCTACTCATTTAGAAGTCTGGCTAATAACCGAGGAAGAAGTTTTCAGACCACAACAACTTTCTCCCTACATACTTTATTAGTTGCACAGGTAAACTTCTGGAAAGAATTATCACCACATGACTAATGTGACTACAAGAGGAACAGCAACACAATCAATGAATTACAAAATGTACAACAAACACAGAGAAACAGCAGATCACCTGATAAGACTCACCAAAACCACATTTCCAAGTGTGATCATGATCTTAGAAGTAAATAAAGCATTTGACACAGTCCAACACAGCTGACTTAAGTACAACTACAACATACCAAAAGTATACTTTAAATTAATTTCAAGTTTCTTTACAAAGTGCATTGGTAAAGTTTGCACTAACAACCTGGTATCCCAGCCATCCCCATTTGATAGAATATTAAGCCCATTAATTTACACAGTGGCTATATAAGCATCTCCTGTTGCTACTTCCCACATCATAATACATTACTGATACAGTGGTAGAGAATACACCTTGAAACTCCCCACATGCAGCTGGTAAAGTACAAGATTCACTAAATTGGATCACATCAAGTTGCAGATTGACCTCAATACATCCAAAACACTGCTTTAATATTTCACTGAAGCTTCAACAAACATTTTCCACAATTCATGAAAGACAAAACTTAATATATGACATACCTATCACTTTCTTCACCAAAAAGTGTCAATATATCACTTTTAACACCAAGTTAATATCTTGAAGTGAGAAAATAATAACTAAAATTTCATATCTCGAAAAATAGCCCATCGTTTACATATACACAATGCAACCATAAAACCTTTCATGGAGTATAGCTCCATGATAACATGTAATATGCATACCTACAACTATAGTTATTTCAAAACTGCATGACTACTTACTCTTCATCTATGATGTTAATTCCAACAAGTCATACTGAGAACAACACAATACCTTCTCAGTCAAAGATTAATTCAAGTAATTATCTGTCAACTTTAACAGAAAAAAAATCTGGATGTGGCTCTTACCCAGTGTACAATTTTCTAAAATTGTAGCCACATCCTCCTCATGGGAAAAGTATTTCTATTCGTACAACATTTTCCTCAGTAATTAATAAATATTCATATGTATGACAAACACACAATAATATATTATTATGGGTCACTCTGTAGCACTAACTTGTCACTTTCCAGTTTTTTCAAGCTTCAGCAACAGCTTCAAAACTCAAAAATCCCAAATATAATCTCTGGCACTGGCCAGGTAGAAATTTTGTCATCTGACCAGTACAAGTGGTTTTGTTAGAATACACCTGTTTCCCCATACAAGTAAAATAATAGCAATGAATCTATAGATCCCTACTACCATGAATAAGGACAATAATTAATTATATAATTACAAAATATCTATACATGGTGTAAAAATAAGCACCAGTAAGATCAAGTTATGTCTTACTACTTCAACACTTACTAAATGTTCAATGAATTGTAACTTTTGCATGTCACCAAGAAAGTTTATTGCACCAGTGGACAAATCTGGAAGACCATACTTCGCTTTATTCATTCTAGATCTCAAAAGCTTGCCAAGTTATAATACTTCACATGACCAAAAGTTATTTTTTTATTATGGAAAAAGGTATTTGGAAAAGCAAAAATATTTTAACACCTGGTATTGCCAATCTTGCTAAACAGTACAGCATGCTGTCTAATGAAATAACATCATGTCAGTTTCAAGGTATCACAGATAGTCAAATCTGAATTAATGAGCAAACTTACTGTACAAATTAAGACCACATTTATACAAGTCTTCTGGACAGCTTACTAATAAGAATAACATATAAATCACACAAAGAGATATTACAAAATACGTTAAAAGCCTACATTCTTAAAATAATAATGCAATGGTGATTTTTATAAATACTTAAATTTAAACTTAACTTTAATCAAACTGACAAGCAAGGTTCATCAACTTAATGCTACAATGTTTAGAAGTTATCACCAATGTATACATTCACATCAACCTAAGAGGTTCTTAAGTATGATACAAGAAATTGTCACTTTTTTGTAATGAATAAAACATCACTTTCTAAAAATCATTGAATTACACAATTCATAACTGTGTTTTTGATGTCTACATGTCTTTCTTCAATTATTCAAACTAGATAAAGAAGTGATATTTCATAAATATCCTATCAAAGTGAAATTTCACTGTAATTACAAGCATTTAATTCTTTAATAAATCACTCACTACATAATATCATAGGAATGGTGTAATGAGTCAGTACATAACAACAGTGTTACAAGTTCAGTGATGGTGGAAACACTCATGAAGTCTGGCAAACATAGAATTATAACTACATTTGATAAACATACTACAACGTGTGAACTACAAGTTGAAACTGATTATCCAAATTCAGATAATCAAGAGTAAATTGAAAATGGCATAACAGTGGCTTACTAAATTTTAAATATGTATAAAGTAATTTTATTAAGCTCAAGCTTATAAGCATAGAGGAAGAGAAAATGTATGAGACTTACACTTGTCAAATTATTATTTACTTGTGTAAGTATTTTAATTTTGTAATTAGATATTAATAGTTATTGTTTTGCCAAAAAACATATGCAATGGTATCATGGTTTATCACAGTAAAACCATACTCTCATACTCTACTAGTTAAAGAAGTTTTATGCTCAGTATTGTGATTGTACAACATAAATTACCATAATATGACCATCGTATCGATGTTGTCCATTGACTGTCACAGTACAAAATTGTCTTCCAAGGATCACCACAGTATAGTAATAGTTTAAGATAAGACAGTTATGGTTTTAAAAGTTAATGTTATATTTTACCACACTAGCACTTTTATATCTATACTATATACTGCAGCTTAGCATCATGTGATCTTTGTTATGAAATTATTTGTCACAATTCATCACAATAAAGCAGCAATGATGAGATAGTATATTATAGCTTACAACTGCACTGAAATTACATTGCCACAGTTTTTGCTTGTGAAATTGTGCTCCTATTGTTACAATAAAAGTGTAAAATACCAAGTACAGTCAATTTGACTAAAATTAAAACTTAACATTAACTATCTATCAGTCTATTTACACAAAGTCTAACTTTTTAAGAAATAAATACTAAGAAAATCAATATGCATTCAATTTTATAATTCAATTA
Organism: Carcinoscorpius rotundicauda; assembly: GCA_011833715.1. NCBI lineage: Eukaryota > Metazoa > Arthropoda > Merostomata > Xiphosura > Limulidae > Carcinoscorpius > Carcinoscorpius rotundicauda. Next base: position 82,684,016 of record CM022401.1, on the reverse strand, counting down.
TTAATCATAAAAACACTTCTTCCAAAAATATCAAACACTTTCACACCCTCATATGATTTTCTGATTATAAATTACATTACCAGTTACTTTAATCAGAAAATGTTTTAAAAGTAGGCATAATAAAATAATACCATTAAAACCTATATTAATTAACCTGTGACTACATCGGCTTATATCCAGTGAAACACAATAATAATGTACATGGATGGATGAGTTCTTCATTACAAAACTATATATTTAAATAAGGACATTAGTTAATTTGCCTTTATCACAATTTACCTTTCAGTATTTTAAAATGATTTAAACATAATCTAGCAAGTATACAACTTTCTACAAAATAATGAACTGTAATAAATTACTTTTGATAATGAAAGTATAACTAAATCTACACCACAACCCATTAAAAATTGTTTGCATAAAAGTGTACTTTGAACCAATTATTTCAATAACTGGTAAGCTTACATCACTCTAACCAGGTTTTTAAAAAAATTTGTAAATATATGTCATTCATATATATATATTAATATACAAATAATTTAAAAAAATATTTCAACCAACCATAACATATTCTCCATTAAAATAACTAAAAATATGTATCTTTCAATTTGCTAATTAACTGTATAAATAGTCAACATGTAGCATAAAAATTTTAAGAACTATACAACATACAAGTTTACATAAGATAAACAGTTATAACAACAGAATTAAGAATAACTGTAGTTATTACTATTTTACCTAGTCATAATTATTTATGTAAATTTAATAGAACTCATACTTCTCCACAAAATTTCAAAACCTGACAATAAATGCAACATCAAGCAAAAGGTAATGTACAACAAAATGAAGTACACAAAAAGTGATGTACAACAAAATGAAGTACACAAAAAGTGATGTACAACAAAATGAAGTACACAAAAGTTTGAATTCTGGGATTTTAAGTCCACATTTACCTTAACTTAGACTTTTATTAACAATAACAAAGATTTTTAAAAATAAAATATAAAATTGTAATGACAGGTTATAAAACTCAAAGTGACAAACTGCTGAAACTGTGTAAGCTAATAGATCATGCAATACATATTAAATAAGAAAATTAATAAACTAATGTTGAGGTATAAATGTCTGAAACTGAAGTTCGTAATTAAGAAAGAAATACACAAAAGTACTTGTACTGTTATATTGAGCATTTCAAATTTATAAAAGCAAGTTTCATTTAAGAAAACTATAGAATGACAGTCCAGTCGATTGCCAACACTGTCAAAACACTAGTTTGCAACTTGCATAGTTTCCAATTTTTAATTTTTGAGAGATTCTAATGTTTACACAACTTTTTTTGTGGAGCCAGACAAAACATTTCTGTTTTATTGTTTTTCTTATATTATTTAGCATGGAATTTTTCCACTTATTCTCTGTGCAAGTTCATTAGATGTTACATAAATCTACAACCATCTGCCTCTTCAGGTTTATGCAAATATCTGCAGAAGTTCCAAAAATCATAGTAAACTAAGGTTGCATCATCTCTGTAAGAACAAACTCTAACATAGAAAATATGATTTAGTCAATTTCATTATTATGATGACATAATTATTTCCAAAATATATACAAGTTAAAAAAACCGAACAGCGTATCATTAATAACTTATACATTAGAGCAATTTTAATAATTAAAATAACTTTCATAAATTATAAAGTTTTATGGTTTCATACAATGTACATAATCACTTTTCAGGTGAACTGAAGTCATTATAAGTTATATGTATAACAATCTATATGAAATACAAAACTCTTTGTTTAAAAATTACAAAATGTCCAGGAACTCACTACTGATAGCCTATATAGTAAGTACACTAAGATTATAATGTATATACACACAGTACCTGTCATATTGTGGGTTTATCATTTTACTGAATTGAAATTATTAGTCTTGTAGAATAGCTAGGTCTTAACTACTGACCAAATTACATATCTTATTTTCTATAATCTTAGTTTTACCAAGTACCCAAATAATATGAAGTACAATGCTGACCACAAGACATCTCAATTTCTTTAATGATAGATATTGGATTGTACCTGAAGTTTCATTCCATCTTGCTTTTTGTAAAAACCAGGTCTTAAGCATTGGTCAAACTATACATCATATCTTAGGTCTCAACCTTAATTTTTGAAAAAAGCTAACAAATGGTTGCTAGTTATACTTTTTCTTACCAATAAAATTTGGATTTCTACTTGCAATGATATTATAATTTTAGAAAATGAACTGTAAATGTGTCAATAGTTTCAAGTGTTAAATGTTCATAATAAATATACATATATATCCTGTTCCCAGATAAACATGAGCACCATTTCACAAAAAACACAGGGATATAAACAAAGCTGATGTTACATCGACTATCCAATGCAGCTGAGGCCTTATGTGAGGGTAAAATTTTTGTATATATATTAATTAGGCATAACCTGAAATGTCTCACTCACTGAAACATCTAGTTTACACCCTCTCCCACAGCTTGAAGATTCAACTGTTACTCCCTTCTATAAATCTTCTGAGTAAGGCTTTATGTTAAAATATTTTGAAATATTAAAACCCATTTTTATTATAACTATTTCACAAAAGCTAAAATATGCTTGATTTGGAAAGAAACTGCTGTATCTAGATCATAAGTACCTGTATTGACAAAGTATACAGTATCTCTGACATTATAATGGTAAGAAACTACACTGCAGAGGCTAAATGATTTGAGATCAGGCAGCTCACCCATGTGTAAATTGCTTCAGCAATCAACTCAATGAGTTGAGTTGCACTCTTGTTTTCCATTTTTTGATACATAGCTTAGGCATGCAACCCAGCTCAAATGTAGATGACAAAATCTTGTTGGCATGACACTAGCAAGTGAAACAACCTTGTTAATTACAATTATAGTTACTTCCTACATGTAGTAATACCTTAACATATTGGCATTTATGTCCAAACTTCATACTGGATACTGAAATGCTAACTTCAAGGGCAGTTTTGCTGTCTCCCCAAAGATGTCTTATAATCTATTATTTCTTTCAGTTTATTCTTATATTTTATTTTTAGGAGCAGCCAATTACTCACACCTGCTCCATTTTCCTTTTTTTCTTAAACATTTTAGGCTGACAATACCAGATTAAAGTATACACGAGTGTACCCAAAAAATGTGGGTCTCACTTCCACCAATACCTTAAAAACACTATGACACATTACATAAGACCTGCCTTCTTATGTTTTGTGTCCTGAGATTCAGTGTATGAATTGTGGCTATAATTTATTTGTGTTTATTTCATTTCATCTTCCTTGAAATAACATTTCCTTATATATAAAAAATAATAATTTCAATTTTATCAGTTATAATATGGTTACCTATGTTGCAAAGTTACTTCTTTAGGTACAACAAGATATATCCATACCTAATGATTTATATATTATTTTACATGTGATATTAAAAAATACATGGGATAAACAGAAAAAAATGTTAACGTCATAAAAGCAAAACAATAAACCAAATTGTTTTGAAAAGTCAACTTTCCTTTACAAGGGATAAGTGGTAAAAGTTTTACATGATTTCTCAAGTATCATATTCACTAAGCTGGCTACAGTGGTTATACTTATATCATGAAATGACCAACTTGTACAACACTAGCTTTTAAGAAAATAATTTCAGATAATACAGAAAACTTATAACTTTTCTGGAATGAAACTGTATTTCCAATAAATACCACTCTCTCACATAAATAGCTATTCTTGTTCAATACTGCCCTCTGTATGCAAAAGGTTTTTGCACATGTCACAAACCTTAAAGCTTCCACTCATCTGGAATTGACTGATTATAATACTATAATAACAGATTTTGAATGAAATTGAAGCACCAGTTTCAGTGAGTAGGAAGGGTGTGAGTGAAGGTACGTACCTTCTGGAAACGCATTTTCAGCATAAGAAAATTATAATTCTCAATAACATAAATTACCTCCAAATCACATAAATAACTACAATCTTATAACAAACAAGCAGCATGACCAGTGCAAGTGAAAGAAAGAAGAATTCTTCAAAAGCATCCAAAGAGTACTACAAAAAATGAGATATCTGGAGTAGAAGAACACATATGGGAGACTACACTGCTTCTGTGTCAAGTACACTCTTTTCCAACATGAAAAAAAGTGTTCCAGGTATGCGTAGAAATAGAGAGTAGCACATCCAATATGGAAATAACTATAGTTGGATAGGAATTTCAACTGCATGATACTTTAATCTCAATTCCAGAACACATAAATGTGGATGAAAGTAAAAGTATGTGCCTCCAGGTGTAAATAGGCTCGGGTATGACAAACTGTACATGGTAAGTCAACTATATTCAAAATCTTGGTCACTGAGAACCAACATACTTGAAAAGGTAGGATAACGATGATACCATTGACAAGACAACTACAATCCAAAACCCAGGCCAATGGGAATTGACATCTAAGTGGGGGTAGGAATGAAGATTCACTAGAGGCAAATCAACTGCAATCCAAAACCCAACCATCAGACTGAATTAGGAAAGAATGTAACATCATCTTAGCCTCAAATTCATAAGACTACAGGGAAATCTCGTATCCCTAACCCACAAATAAGATATATGAAACATTGATCGATCAATCCAGGAATCCACCATTTGGTATCAAAAAAATGTCTGTGTTATGTAAATTATCTCAATCAAAATGACAAAAATTACCCCAAGCACAGTAACATTTTTGAAATAATAAGAACATTGAGGGACAGTGGAAGTGTTTGAACCATATTAATCTGCAAGTACCACCACTGTGAACCAAAATATGTGTGGAATAACAAGATTTTAATTGAGGGAAGGAATAGAAACTTGTATAATATATTTGTGAGGATGTATGCTGATTGATTCAGCTCTAAATCCATAAACTAGCCACTGGAAACCAACACCCATGTAGAGGAAGCATTAGAGACCTATCAGAGGGTTGAACCGCAACTTTGATGGGTCATTCTCAAGATATATAAAATAAAGGACGACATGTCTTCTATAAAAGCAGAACACCATCAACCTACCCTCAACTGAATGGCTTAGTTTATATACAGCTTCTCATTATCTCATTCAGGAGGATCCCCCTATGACCCACCACCTCGGAAACGTGGAACTGGTAAGTGGTCAATATTCCCAAACTCCTCTAAGATAAAAAGGTGGTAGAAGCACAGCAAAGAGTCTGGAGAAATAACAATACTGAATGCAATGAATGACCACAAAACCCTATTTTCAAAAGCAGACCATATCAATTTATTCAATCTAATGCATAGCAGGAATGGGCACCATCCTCTTCTGCTTTAGCAATGTAGTCCATGAATAACTACTGACCAGGTCAGGCTAACTAGTGAAACGACCATATCATGATGATAAACGTACAAGTGATCTCATGAAACACCCCATCTCAGCATGTGCATTTATCTGTCATGGATTTATAACTGCTACGTTATCATAGCCTTTCAGTGAAGCTTTGATTAGTTTAATTATATCTAGATAGACAACACACTCACCACAAAGTGTTATCCATAAAGAAAAAGAGGATCATATGTATGAAGAATAAGAGGCATTGATACTAAAAGGTAACTTACCAAATAACTATCTCACAAAAGAGTAAAGGATGACAATAGGTGAATGACAGTCCCCAACAAGGAAAAAACAACTACCCAATCAGATAATGGGAGATGAACATATGACATGTAGTCCCAGTCCCAGTGTTCAGCAGACGAAGTACCTCTAATGGACTGCATGTTTAATATGCAAGGTAAAGGGAAGGTGTATGATCAGAGTGAAGAATATTCTGCAGTAAATTCATAATAAGGTGGAGGAAAGCTGACAAACTCTGTTCAGTCTGAGATGGTATCAGGCAGTAAAGAAGGAAGGTGAGCAATATCGGGCACAGGTCGGGTTGACCCCATCCCCAGTGGCCTACACAAAATTAAAGGTAAGAAGTTTGAATTATAAATTAAACAAAATCCATGGTAAGAAACTGTGTAGCGATATAAATATTCATAGTAAATGTTATGTGTTGAAGAAAACAAAATGGTAAATCTAACTATTGATTGACCTGGAAAAATAACCACAAGTAAGTTGAAATTAACAGAAACTTATTAAGCCTAATTAAATAGTGCAGGAAAAAAGATATCGTTAAGCTCTAATACAAAAATCTTAATCTAAAAAAATGTACAATACCAGGAGAAGAAGCTAGTGTTGAACTTGGCTCAAGACTTCGACACAAACCAAGTTACCATGAAAAAGTATAAAAAATAAATAATAACAAAATTTAAATAAGTGTGTATTAAAAGAACGAAAGAAAAACAATATAGTTAAACAAATAATCAATATAACAGTAAGAAATTACAGGTAATCCCAAAATAACAAAGTACCCTGGTATCGCTGATACATGAGAAAAGATACAACTAAGCCTAATTTTTAACATGAACTATGAGTTTAGACCTATCTAACAAAACTTGTGTCATAGAACAGAAATAACTACAGACAATATTAAAAATATAATTATCCAAAAACAGTAAAGTATCTTATCTTTCAAAAACAGACAGCCCTCCAAACTAAAGGTAAAGCCTGATAAGTGTCAGTTCATTGAATGATCAATCACCTAATGAAGTAAATCCAAACATCTTCTCATGGAGTATTGCTACTTGAAGCCTGTGTAAATGTGTTGATAGTATACATAACCTCTGGAGTAATAACATAGTATATATAATGCAAAATGAATAACCAAATACAACTATGGCAGAAATAAATTAAAATGTTTGGTAATGAAATAAGTTCTGTAGCCAGATAAAAATCCAAAATAATTCCATTTTGAAATAACTCAACAAGTTAGAAGTTCCACTATTGTATAATAAATAATGAGCTTGTTAAGAGGAATTAATAGAAAGATGCAGAAAAAACTGAAATGAAAAACCAGAAGACAGCAGAAAATAACAACATAAGTACTGTCAAAAGAGAAGTAATAATTCAGAATCGAACAAAAGAGTCATGTGCATCAAGAAATTAAGTTGCGATTTTATTGGTGGGGATTGTCACATGATAAATTGCTTAAAAGGTGCATTGGAATAAATCAATTCTAGATGGATGGAACTTCAAGGCTTGATGCAGGTGCAAAACAATTTTGCATACAGAGAATAGTACTGTACAAAAATAGTCATTTACGTGAGTGGAAGTAACATATCCTATTGGAAAACAATTTTTAAGATAGAATAACAATTCACTGATTTATACAAATTTATTACCTAACCAAATTTATTCTGTATTTTTGCTTCTTGATCTTATTTTGTGATCATTTGACCCTATTGTTTTGATTTAAATAGTAGTAATAAACAAAGTTCTACACAAAAAACAAATATGATTTTTTATAGCCTTTTCCCAATAACAGTAAATTTTAAGTAAATATAAATTAAGCTGAACTTATGATTTACATCTAATAAAATTAATCATGGATGAAGATTAAATATTTCAGAACTAAATGACCCAAAAGAAAAAAGGTCCAGTTTGAAAATATTCAAACGGTGGCAAAATAGGTATAAAAGTGTAAAATGCAGAAGTTTGAAACTTCAAGATTAAAATCTACGTTTTACAAACAATGTTCTTCTTCTTTGTAAGTATCACTGCAAAGAAAAATATCAAATAAAGCAAAAGTAATACAAGTTCTCTTAAGTATCACATTCACTAAGCTGGCTATTTACAGTTTAACAGAATACAATGGGCAATTCAAGATATAAATATATATACACACACACATATACACTTAAATAGCAGAACTGTTGAAACAAGAAAATATACAAAAGCAGGCTGTCAAACAAAGTAAATAGTTTCCTTACATGTAATATGAATGTAAGAAATTAATAACAATACAAACATATATACCTATAAAAGAACACAACAACCTTCTTTGATAACAGGTGTTGGTGGCAACAATTCTGGTGGTGGTTCTCGGTAATGTCCATCCATGTAAACATTAATCACAAAAACGAAGTACTCATTTCTGTTACCTCTGTTAAACATGAAGGAGGATTCCACACTACTAAATGACTCACTACCATTGAAAAGTCTCACTGCAGCTGTTTCTACACTTAAAACTCTTGCACCTGATGGTGTAAAAGATGAAGAATGTTAACTTGTTATTTCTTGTTTTAAAAAAGTTTCTATTTACATAAAAAATTGAGTAGAGCATCACTATGAACATTTCCATATTTAACGTTTACATTCTGGTAGAGATGTAACATCGACAATATCTGTATATTAGTTTAACACTAATAATCTCTGAAGCCTCAAAACATTACACACTATCATCTCAAAGAATGAAAATTTTGAAGAGGATTACCAGTACAACTTAAAAGACTTGAAATAAAACAGATATTATATAAACATATGAAAACAGCAATAAGGCAAAAAGAAACCAACTGAACTTCTCTTACAACTTTTAATTTAACTTTTAACATCATACAGTTGTCTTCTTTTGTCTTCAATCATTCGAAGGTAAATTTTACTGTCAATCATACAGCATAAGAGAGTTAAGTGAAAGTGAAATTCAGGTAAGAAAAAATCTGCATAGATAAAAGAGGCCTTCTGTATCTTTAATTTCAATGTAGCATTATAAAATAATAAAATATCATGTAAAAATAAAAATAAGGTATGGATTTAAGAATTTATTTGCACAGAGTGGATACATTAAGATGAAACAAAGGAAAGAGAATGGCACAGTTGTTTCACTTTGAAGCAAAATACTTAACTGAAAAATAAATAACATCAAAGCAATTGCATAACACCATATTCCTAGTGCTTCTTTAACTTCTGGCCAAGCTCGTCTGTTTATGCAGCAACTTTCAGTAATCATCAAGACTAATTTCACTCTAGTAACTTTGTTTGTGTGTTTGGAATTTTACGCAAAGCTACATCACACAAAAGTGTTTAGATGTATAGTATCAAGAAGACTCAATAAGAATGGAATATTTAGTTGTGTAGCAATTAAAAATTCAATTTCCAAACACTGTACATAGACCAAAATTTGATAAAACTTACAAAAACTGGCCAGTTGATGATTGGAAAAGAATACTATCAAAATGATAATGTCCCCAAACATTCACCTAAACTATGAAGAAATTAGTTAGCTAAGAAATAAGCTGCTGGATTCATTCAAACACTCCAATGATCCACATAGAGCTCCAATCTCAATATAATTGAGCAGATAAAGGATTTGAAAGATCAAAAACTTGACAAACCAGTTGTGACTCACTTCCAAAGAAACTTTATGGGAATGTATTAAACAGACTTGAAGTCAACTCCCAAAGAACACAAATTGATCAATCTTCAAATTTATGTTGCAACAATGTTTAAAAGATTGTCTGCAATTATTAAAGCAAATGTGGAAAACACAAAATATTAACTGTTTGCTGAAATCAAATTTTTGTTGTACTAAATATGAAAATCAATAAAACATTTGTTCTTGGAAAGTAGCCTGAAATTTAAGTTTTGACTTTGTTTTAACATTTTGCACAGAACTGTAGTTTAAATAATTTCTGAATATAACTTTAAAAAGGTCATGACCAACACAATTTGATCTGTACATGTTAACATAAGAAGACCAAAATCTTAATCAATAAACATAGTGAAGAGACAATGAAATGTGAAATAACATAGTAATAGTACCAAAAAAAAGTGTGGAATTGTTCAGTGTTACAATATGTGAACAAAAAACTAAATCATTATACCACAATACAGTTGGTGAAAAATGAATAGTTATAATGCAAGTACAAGAAAACTGCAGGTTCTGTTTATTATTAAATACATAACAAATTTATTACAATTTACTGTGATTATGCTATTGTATAATAATCATAGTACTGTTATTTAAGTGTAGAATTTTCACCTAGTTTTGCAGAGTTTGTAGTTCACATCTTGACAATAAAGTTAGCCTATTTCAGTCGAGGTTTTGCTTTTGCAGCTTCATCAAGATCAAGTTAAAGAGTAAAAGTCTTATTTTTATGTAACTTTATTGTCAAAATGGATTTACTAATATCTGTCATTATAATCACAATATAGTTACTAAAGTGTAAAATTGACGTAAGTCTTACTATAAAAATGATATCCTACATATGTATGTCTGTGCATTAGCACACGTCAACCAGAATTGGCTGGTACAGCTACCATAACTTTTTGTATTATAACCAGAAACTTCCAAACTGAATACATGGGCTATTTTGTCATCAAATAATTTTTCCTCAAAAGAAAGATATAAAAAAAACCTTGAAACTGGACACTTTTTTTTTTGAAGATTTAAAGTTTTCATCATTCACTGGTCTGGTTCAATCAATTTATCTTTTACATTGTAACTTCATACTATCTGTTGACATACATCGATTACTTTGTTTAAAGATTTTTACTTGAGAATAGGAATAAAAAATTGGAAATAGAGCATATTTTAAAAACCAACTTTTGGCTTTGAAATGAAAGACACTACAACTTAAATCAGTTAACTCTCTCAATCCATTTTAAGTCCATACAACAAACCACGTAACCTCTCTGTATTCGTGTTTTTCTTATAGCAAAGCCACATCGGGCTATCTGCTCAGCCCACCAAGGGTAATCGAACCTCTGATTATGGCATTGTAAATCCGGAGACTTACCACTGTACTGCTATTGTATTCTTTTAAAATTGTTTCAGATTTTATACTTCTAATTTAAATGTAATGTATATACTTTCACAAAACTTAGCAGTTTTACATCTAGTATTATGTCTTACACATATAAAAAGTTCTATTTCTACTTAGCAGTTTTACATCTAGTATTATGTCTTAAACATATAAAAAGTTCTATTTCTACTTAGCAGTTTTACATCTAGTATTATGTCTTACACATATAAAAAGTTCTATTTCTAGTTAAGTATTTTTAATAAAGTAAGAAAAATTTGTCTATGAATACATTTAGTTTTTCTTTTGAACAGTTCGTGTGCAAAGTAGTTTTCATGTTGAAATTAAAAATACTTTTAGTCATCTCAAAAATTGTAAATTTCGTTTGTGTAATCCCTAAAACTCTTATATTTTATCTGTTACTTTTTCTACCCTATCTCGACCTAAAAAGGTTCAATTTTACGTTTTAGTTACTTTTAATTAGGAAAGACAAAAAGTTAAGAGAAAATGTGTCATGTCACATTAAAGGAAATCCAGTATTGTTTTAAATATTGCATTGTAGAATTACGAACTTAAAACTTATATACTTTTAAAACATGTATTATTAGCTAAGATTTTATGCTATTTTAATTTATATAACATAAATAAAAAGCAATTAAATAAAATTTTTAATATAAGACAGTAAAACATTGTATCATGCACAGTAAAAGATACCTGTGGTGATAGGGTTAAATGAGTCAATTATTACTTTCCACAAAGCAAGATATGTAATTAGCATCTCAAGAGGTCATTAGGACTTTAATAACAAAAGAAAAAAGAAATGGAACTGTATCTATGACTGTCCTGTCTATAATTTTTTCTTCTTTAATGAGTATTTTCTGCTGTTATAGGTAATTTATGACAGTCATTGTACAGTTAATAAATTGTTGAAATTTCAAGTGTTAGTACAGATAAATTATGTAACGGTAACACAATATTCTGAGACAACATGTGACCTATTGATTGGTCTTAGATGCTCCACACTCTAACTTAATTAAAAGAAAACAAACTTAAATCCAGCCCTTATCATTCATATACTTAAAGCTTTTTCTTAAACTCATTTAATTTTACTGCCTCTAGAATATCTGAAATCAACCCATTTTAAAGGCTAATAGCTCTTTTAGAAAAATTAACTTGTCTAAACTGAAAATAACTCCTTCAGTTAAAGTTGCCAAAATTTATATCTGTGTCCCTTAATTCTTCTATTCTTACTATTAAATATAAAAAAAGATAATGCATCAGCATCATCAATTCTTTTCAGAATCTTAAACAACTCAATCAGATGTCCTCTACTCTTCTTTTTTTCAAAATAAAGCAGTTTGAAAGATTTAAGCCTCTCATCATATGACAATCTTTCCATCCCAGGTACCATTCTAGTAACTTTTCTCTAAACCCTTTCCAAGAATTCAACATCTTTCCTAAGGAGCCCAAGAAATAACACAATAATCCAAATGTGGCATAACCAGTGACCTGTACAATGATATTATAAACTCTTCAGATTTTTATTTAATATTTTCATAGATGCAACCTAAAATTCTATGGCAACAGCACAATGCTTGAATAGTTTTAGAGATTGATCAACTATTATACCAAAATCCATTCTTCATGACAGTGTTAAGATTATTGCTATCAAAATTATAATTCAACATATGGGAATTCACATGCAATACAATTACTTAAGTGTTAAAATATTAAGTATTAATACAAGAAAACTGAGAACTAGATCATTATTATCCAAATACAGTTTAGTATGAAATCACTGAGTGTTAGTGTAAGCAAAATGAAGAATAAATCTTTACTATTCAAGTACAGTCCATCATAGTGTAGAATCATCAAGTGTTAAGAGTACAGGTAAAGTAACACCTAAATCATTGCAATTCCAATACAGTTATTACAGTATCAAATCTTCAATTACTCGTTCAAAAACTTCAGAAAATATATCACGATTAATTTACATTTTAAAGCTAACAACACAATGTGTACTTGTTAACAGGAATAAAAGTAGATCTGAAACATTATCACACTTTCAAAAGGTTACATAATTAACTAACCATTCTTCAAATACTTAGAACATAGATGATCTCTATTTCATATGCTACATGGCTAATTGGCTTTCCTTAAACATGAAGTGCTGACAAATATTAAGTTACAGTATTAGTAGTTAAGTCTAAATAACAAAGCCAGATGGTTTATGGAATTTGATAACTGATTAATTGTGCAGAGCATTCAACTAGCTGACTATTCACATGAGATTTCAATAATTGGAATAATAATAATAAAATATTTACTAATTTTCACCAAACTGAACAGCTCTGAATTCACTGAAAACAAAGAGAAATTAAACATTTTAATAACTTAGATAGTTGGAGTAACTGAAAACAGTTATATTCAGAAACACCAATTTTAATTATTTGGTGACATCAGTTAGATTAGTTGTAATTTTGACAAACCAATTATTTCATGTGACACTAATCAGTGTAATCAACCATGAAAGATTACATTGATCAATTGAGTTAATCACCCAGCTCCATAATGTAATGTAAACACAATCATTTTACAAACCCTGTATTTCACTTTTCTTGGTACAAACACACATAAAAAACATACATGTTATACAATATGTATTATTACTGAAAACAATTTTATATATTAATACAAGTGTAGTAGACTTTTTAAAACAAAATGTGTACTCCTAAAAAAAACAGACTTTACATTATTGAAGCTATAATCCTCACCTGTGACCTTTAACCATGCTTTTACATTATTGAAGCTATAATCCTCACCTGTGACCTTTAACCATGCTTCCATACGTGCCCTAGTTTGAGTCAAGCCTTCAAACTTAGGGATTAAAATACCAGAGGTGAGCTGAACTGGTAGAAATGTTTTGCATGTGAGCTGCAAAGATGGTGTTGAAAGAATCCCAGAGTCAAAATAAGCTTTTGCATATGTTACTCTGAGAATGCGCAAGTAGGAAGTAGTTTTCCCTGCATGTTCTGTATATGATGTTCTTTGAGTGTCAAAGGCTTGAGAACCTCCTAGAGGTGGGCATAAAAACGATTAATTCTATTTTCTCAAATTACAGATACATTCTCTCTTGTTGAAATATCCATACTTCAAGACATACTCTTCATTTAGTCTGCATATTTTTTTTTTCTGTTACCAGTAAGTGTAATGAAAATTATATTCAAGGAATAAACAAAAATTCAAGGCCTAACTTATCCTAACAGAAACATGATCAAACTTCAAGTTGACTATTAAATTTAGGACCTCAATGTATAGTATGATTATAATTAGAGGGAATTTCATACTTCAAGTTTCAGTTTCTCATAAGTCATGCAAGTAGAAAATTCATTCTGTTCTTTGTTGTTAAATTTTAAAGACTATTACATCCATTAATTAATCATTCTGACCAGTCATGTTGGAATGTTTGTGTGCAAAACTGTAGTACTGATGACTAAATTTAATACTGTATGACATTGGAAAATTTTTTTTGTGGTGATAGATCACAAACAATTGTTAAAACATTGGAATCAAATGTATAATTTCAAATTCACATGCGCACTTTCATTTCCCAGCAAATTAATTTTCAAAAGTTGGAAAATCCTGTCATTTTATAGAGGAAAAATTTGTCATTCTCACAAGTCCAATTATTTAATTAAACTGCACTACACATACTTACCACGTTTCATCTTTACTTCAACAGACTGCACATTGCAAAAACGAATCCCTTCTTGTTGAGCACACCACTGAGAAGCCTTTGATATCACACTAGAGAACTGTTCAAAAGTAGGAAGGGTAAAAATACCTCCTTCAGACAATATTGCTGGTGCAAAATCAGCAACTCCTAGTAGAAAGCAAAACAAATTTTAACTGATATCTCATATTCCTCTTCAAAACTATTCCTCAAAAAATAAATATATCTGTTGAAATGAGATCTCAAATCCAATGAAATACTTCATTTATTTCTTTAACCTTCTCAAAACAAGCTGGAAGTAAATAAGTAATACTGCTATATAATTAATGAATAATATACTAAAAGCAACAGGCATTCATCTAGCATTGGATAAATAATGGAGTTTGCAAATAAATCAGTTGTCAAACTCATTACTCAATAATTTTATTTTTTTTCATGAGACTTATCTTCTTATTTTCATTTTATCTGTAGATTTTTAAGAGATCTTTTCTAACCAACATATATTTAGTATCATTGTTAAGTTAGTTTTTTAATCATAAACTTTTAATGTCATATACAAAGTAACAAGATAAAAAATAGGTTTATATCTCTATGTGAATTTCTCTGAATTCATTTTGTACCAAACATTTCTACTAAAACTAAATAAAATGTCCATCGATTTGAAACAATCACTTTTACATTTCCTCTGAAAACCAGCAAAGATTCTTGTAATGGCTTATAATACTTGATATTTAATTCAGTGCAAACAGATTCACCCAGGCTTTAGGAAAACAATGACAATACAGTATTTACTATTATGTATTCAAATTATGATGATGACACCTAAATTACTTGCAATGATTAAAATTATCCATAAGGTGGAAATCAAAGTACTATAAGAAATATTGTGATCATGATAATTACACAGAAACTTCTTATTTCTAATATATATTAATAAATACAATAACTGTACATTTCTGATTAAAGTAACTAGAATGCAAAACTTAAATTAATTGAAATAATTTTTTTTTATTCTATGGAATGTCTGAGTAACGTACATAATTTAAAAACATGTAATGTAACCTGACATTTTATTTATCCTAAACTCTCCCCACTAATATTGGGTGGTTTAGTGCTAGTTGCTTGTTAAACATTGTTCAACAAGCAGTAAAACAAAATAAATCAAACTTTTACAAGCCACATACTATTGAAGATAAATAGTTGTAACTTTATGTTGCAATCTGTAGCAAATTTAGAAAGAAAAAAGTAATTAAAATTTCTCATATTTTCTATGGTGATTACAAGGTTGGTCAAACAGACTAAACCCATTTAGCACAAGGAAAGAGAAAATAACTGATAAATGGTTTAACTTTAAAAAAGAGCATTTTACAATGATTTAGGATGTTCTACAGGATATGCAAATGAAATTTAAAAAGTGTAATGTGAAAAAGTATTTTTATTTTTAACATAAAACTAACCTTGCACTCAGACTAGTTTCAGTCTGAGTTGAAACTAAGTAATAAAAATTCAGTAACAAAACATTAGAAAAATATTTTATGAAAAATTCTTTTCTTTGTATAGAACATACTTGTAATGGTTACTCAGACTTTACACAACTTCATTAAGTTCCACAAAGTAAATCCAAGTTTACAAGAACCAATAACTTTCCAACAAGCACTTGGCCCAGTGGACTAATCCTGTGCCCTTAATCCATACCACATACTTAACAACTGAAGGTTCTATCAAATGGTTACTAGTTTTATTTTCCCCTTACTATCAATTTGAAGTTGATACCAACATCAACATTCTATTATCTAAAATGAACTAACTGTATCATAATTACTTCATGCATCAAATGGCAATATATATTTATATATGTATTATTTTTATGTATAAATCTTCTGTGTTTTCTTCTCAAATATCAAAGGCAACTTCAATCACTATAACAGTAAATATTTCAGAAAATTTAGAAGATTATTTATTTGGGTAAAAACTGACGTACTCAGGTCAACAGTGTCTGGATGGACAAAGTGTAGAGTATTTATGGTAACTCCAATGCTTAAAAGTATTTTATTTTTAAAAATTACTATTTAATTACCAAAAGCTGTCAAAATGTAAGAAACCAATAGGCCTTATAGTTGTATTCATCATGGAAATGTTTAGAAAAATATTAAAGGAGAACCATTTTGGTACAGTATTTATTTCTAACTGTCCTGTCAGCAAAACTGCCAGATGATGCGAGTCTAATTGGCTAGCCCACATGTTAATTTCTGCTATTTCCTGACACTTAGCATGGAGGTACCATGCAGCACAAATGTGAATCACATAACACAACTGTTACTCTGGTAAGTGATAAAAATCTTTACAATTATAATAAGTACTGTGTTTAAAATCTTGCAATATAAATGTATCATGAGTGTATTAATTTTCAACAGTAGTAATCTGAACAACTTCATTCTGTAATACATACAGCAAATATTTTCTCATCTTTACTGGTCAAACTGTAACCAATTTGGCAGTTAGCATTAATTTCAAATCCTGTTATTGAAAAGTTACTCAATGGGGTAAATTCGTTTTTCACCAGTTACCATATAAAATTTCATAAAACACTTTTTTTCACTTGATACAATAAAACAAAACTGTCCTTCAAGTAACATAGTTTGGTGACTAAACTCATAGCCAAAATTATATTTATGTAAAAGAAATGAAATCTGCATAAAAAAAATACATTAATGTTAATCCAAACAATAATCATATGAAAACAGAAACACGAAAAATAACTTATTCACTTACTGATGGTGTGGATAAATCATAGGAAATCACTGAATACATCAATTACAAATGCAAAAAAGGAAAATAAAGTAATACAAAAATTAAAATACCTCAAACAATTTAAGCTTGTGTGCAGAAAATTAAACAAATAAAATAAAGATAAATTATTAACTTAAAAATGAAATCTAGGAAAATCTTAAACAAAAAAATTTAATGGATGATCTTCAAATTGATTAGTTGTCTTGCAAATAAACATAAAATTAACAGTTCATGTAATAACTAGTTGTTTGCATTTTTACCTCTTGTAGTAAAATTTTCTTAACACTTCTACAAAAATTGGGGCCTAATAGGCCCCAGAGCAACTTGAAAGGTTATTAATATTAGGCTAATAATTTTGTATTTAAATGAAATTGCCATTAACTGACCCTATCCCTTTATATTTTAAGGAGCAATAATATTGACTTTTCAGACATTTGCAAAATAATATTTAAATTTTTTTTTTTTAAAGATCCACTAAGGGTATCACTTTAGTGGATGTAAATATTTTTTTCGTAGGAGTGTTAATAACTTTGAATAACCATGTCATCTTTGGTAATCCATCTTTTTCTAGAATTATTTAAATAGAAAACCCCAATCTGATCACTGATTAACAAGAATGAAGTTGGAATAACAATGTTTGGCTGAACGTCAGGTAACAATATTATCTACACTTCCTTGATAAATTTATCATTAATTAGTGCAATATTAAAAAATCATCCATTTTCTGCATAAGTTATCTTTGTATTTTTCCTTTCATGACATATTTATTACACCTTCTCAAATGGTAAATTATAGTTGTACACTTGTATTTACAATATCATAAATTCCATCCCTGACTAAGGATGATAGCTGAAAGAACTGAGTTTTGAATTCAAAAGTCATGACCACTTCTATTTTTGGGCTAACTGGATTTTCACATTTAGATATCTATATTATAGTCTCATGATGAAAGATGTGTTATATGTACATGAGAAAAGTAATAGAAAAGAACTAATAATTAATATATCTGTTACCACCATAACTTGTTTTATTGGTGGTATACTATAGACAATCTGTTGACAACAAAGAAACAGTGTATGAAGAATATATCTTTTTTACTTCCACCTAAAGAAAAATGGTGTTTACAGAATTTTCAACACAAGAAAAATTTTCAAAAACCGCAAAGTACTTTCTTCCTGAATATCACACCACTCAAAGCTATACACCTGTTTCCTCAAACTGAGGTAGAGCAACCTTCTCTTTTAAACTTGTGATAGCTGTGAGATACACTCCTACTGGATGTTAGAATTCAGGTTAACAACCTTTTCTCAGTTGCAACTATCTTTACAAGAATTTAGTTTGAAAAATTGAAATATTAAAAGAAACTATAAATTCACAAAATAAAATATGAATACAAGGATATATAAATGAGAACTTACATAAAAAGTATGCCACAATCTTAAATATTGTATAACAATTTTGCATCTACTGCAAACACAGATGCAGAGAACGTTTTTAAATGTATCGCTGAAATGGAATTCAATTCATTTATCACTTCTCTATATGCTAAAATCATAAATAAAACTGATTTAAAATTCCATCATCAGATGATTATATCAATATTTGTTTTATAGAAACACTCTCAATTCAGAACTAATGAACAGAAAAGAGTTATTTCATGAATAAATAAACATATATTCAAGACCAACATTAGGGCTCACATTAACCATACTTTCTGTACTATTGGACATCAGAGGAATATAAAGGTGCAATTACTTTACATTATTACTTCAAAAATGTATAATAAAAAATGTGTCTGTACAAACCAACATGAAAGCACTTAATCCATTATCATTCACATGTTAAACCATCCAACTCCCTTTTCATAACTGTAATTATAACAACATGTAATTCTGTATCACCTAGAGTATTATACACCCTCAATCTTGTTACTTCTTAAACATCTGATATAATAGTCATGCTACAACTTCTCTGTATATTGAAGCCATGCAGGTTTGATCAATTCTGGTGATGAGCAAAATGTCCCATCAGCATCTTCATAAAAAAAAAAATAGCTTCTTATAGCTTTAACAGCTTTGTTCATCAGTTTTATACATCATAACACGTGTAAAGTCAACACAAGTCTTGTTTCAAATGTTTCGTTTATTGCTATGCACATAATTTTTTTGTACATCATAATAATTATTTTAATCTCCAGTAATAATTACCTATTTCTTCACTTGTTGGAGGACCCTTTTCATAAAAAATTCTAATGTTAAACAAAAAATGGCGTTGTCTGTCTCCATGTTCTGACCAAAAGGACCGATCTGGATCAAAACTGGAGAAGTTTGGTATTTTCATTTCCTTACTTTCTACTGTCAAGACTCTTCCTAGAAAGTAAACAATAACAAATGAACTAAATAAGCAAGCAAACACACACATATGTACATATACATGTATGAATTAACCTTAAATATTACACTTAAATGAACTACTAACTAAACAGAATCCTCAAAGTATATTTTAAAGAAATGTAAGCTGTAGCAGGAAACCACAGGTGTCTTATAAGCTTATTGACCAGAAATATATGATTTTATAGATTTTCTGTCTACTCTTTGGAAAAAAAAACTAATATTCCAATCTGAATCATTCATGTGGTCACAATATTATTAAAACCAAAACAGGTTTCTTATTTTTTTCAAAAAAGCATTGAGTTGTGTTGAGTACTACAGTACATATTTCCTCTTTTTTCCTTAAAATTCTGATTTTTAACACATTTTTATAAAAACAACAACACATTAAAAACAGGAGCATTTTAAAAATTCATGTTTTAATAGATTCTTTAAAAGGCAGCCAGCAGCAAGTCATGATCATACTCAACGGTCACCTGATCTGAACTTCTTAAACCACCTCAACATTTTCTTTCATTCAGAAACTCTGCACTGCAAACACCTTGAATGTTTCATTTGTATCTGCAGCACTATTGCCTTTTTGAATCTCATAAAGCATTATACAACTAATGTGATGTTCAGACACATCCATTTTCATGAGGGTTTACTTGATTAATGATCTGAAAAAGTGGAGTTTGGTTAGTTTCTTTTATTTGTCTAAACATTTTTTCTACATGTCCTATAACATATTTTAGTTATCAAAGCCATCTACAAACACAGAAATGATGATGCAATTTCTGTATTAAATTTTCGGACATTACTTATGGATGACCCAATATACATTTTTTTCAATTTTTATCAAAATTCATTTTGTATTTGATTGATTAGTATTTAAATAGTAGGTTTTATATGGCACATTCTGATTCTTCCAGTTTACAGAGCTGTTTGCAGTGAAAACACATTCATCAACAGCAAGTTTTCAAGTCTCTTTAGACCTTTGAGCATTTTGGCCTATTTTAAAATTTGTGTGATCTATTTGAATTTTTTTCACTTTGGTTGTCACAAAAACAATTAAAAATCTTGTTAGACAATGTGTATCTGTTTCATGACAGTTTAAGTTTTGGTTTATCACGTATTTTAATTGTAGATCTTCACAAACATTTTATATTTTGTTCTTTAGGTTTAGAACATAATTGAAATATACCATTGTTTTTTATTCCCTTGTTACATTTTCAGTCTTTGAATGGTCTGAGGGCTTGCTTAATAAATTTTAAAGACTATAACTGGTAAACAGTCGAAATGCGCACCGAACACCATCACACAAATATACAAGGCTTACATCCGTCCACTAATAGAGTACGGATGTCAAGTAACATACAATATGTCAAACAACACACTCCAAAAAATCCAAGTGCAACAAAACAAAATATTAAAATCCGCATTCAGTTTACCATCTTTTACGCCAACAAATTATCTACACCAAATTAGTAATTTACCAACTATAAAAGACAGAATAACAGAACTTTCTCTGAAATATTATCTAAAAGCAGAAAATAGAAACAAACTAACGGCATCACTACACAAATTATCAATTGCACCAACGAAATTCATATCATCTTACAACATATTTCAAGAATCACAATCCACTCAAGAAAGAATCTAAATAAATAAAATCTATGTTATTAACATGAATTCCTTTTTTTTTTCAGGTACAGGGCACACGACAGGCAAAACTTTCGGCGCCTGTCGTGTGAAAGTGGGTTTTCTCGGGGCACTCCCGTTTCCCCCACTTCAAAATCTTCAGGCATTGGATTTCTAGATCCCAGCCTAGGCAACCTTTTTGCCAGACCCAGAATCGGGCCGTTTGATTTGATCTGAATTTGAATGAATTACATTCATGTTCACATCTGCCGAACTTTTTTCTTTCGGGACAGGTCCCGGCCTTTCTTTCCACTGCCGCCTTTACCTCCACCCAAAAGAACATTTGGTGAGACTTTCCCCACCCAAAAAGTCAAGAATAATAACGATAATTAATTTATTAAAATAAAAAAAACAACACTTAATCTTAATAACAATCCACGAAAGGGGACGAAGAGGAACTAGAAAGTTCCTGAACACCCCAGTTGGAGAGAGAACTCTTCTGATTTCTCTCTCTCTAAACTGAACCCCTGCCACGTTAGTTTAGTTTAGTGTAGTTTAGGTGAGGATTCTCCATGGTCCACCATCTCACTGAGTGGATACTGGTAAATGGTAACTCTCCTGTTTTCTACTCAAATGAAAAAAGGGGAAGGGAAAATCCACAGCAGGGAGACCCAATTCAATCACCAGCCAGACAAGTCTTTTACTGACAACAGTACAGTGGGTGATCATAAAACCTTATTTTTAAAAAGTCAGCAAGTATGAGCCAGAAAAATAGAACACTTCTCTGATGCTGGGTGTTAACATTTTCTAACACAGGAAAAGGATATAAAATAGGTACTTACCTACTCTTACTGAACTTCAATTTGTTCTCTGAGCATTAATTTTTTTTTGTCAATAACACAGCAGTCTGTTACACCCCTTTACTTTTGCATCATCTCAGAACATGTACATATCATGTGACTAATCTCCACTAATTATAATGTGCTGCTTATATTAGTGCAGGTTGCTCCCACCGCTATTCCAATACAATCCTCATGTGACTCCTTCTATGTGCTACTGCTAAACTATTGTTGCAAAGTTTAGCAGAAGATAAAAGCACTGGTCTATTGTGAAAAGAAATGGTGGAAAGTGTATGTAAAGAAAGTATCTATCAGAAACATATTTTCATTTCGGAAAATTATAACTTCAAATACAGTATTCTTCCTCTTCTCACAATATTAGCTTGAATCAGAGAAGCATAGACATATCCCCCTCAGAATCATCCAAAATTGAGAGGAAAATATCAGTACCTCTGAGGAAAGGCACCCATATGTCAAATTCAAGTGAGAAAGAATCATGAGAAAAGGAAAGTTGCAAAAAGTGAAACAGGTATGAATCAAGACCCTGAAAAGAAGCCAAACAAACAACACAATAATCTATCCAATTCAGGAGGAAGGCAGAAATGAGAAACTGAGGACAGATAGATTGGAGAAAGGAGACCTAAACATCACAAGCCACAGAGGTTGTAGAAAGGAAAGCATGATCTGGATAAAAGATAAGGGATATGGGATGTTACAAAACCATGATAAACTTAAGGACAAAATTATCTTACTTACCATAACCACAGGATGGGAGGAAGAAGAAATATGCCATCAAATAGAAGTAAAATAGGGAACATATAAACAGAGAACAGAGGTGCAAATGGATGTTATGTGAAGGCAGAAGACCCATGAAAATATCCTAGACTGGGAGTGATGTATGCCTTAGTAGCCAATGAAGCAGAAAGGAATAGATGAACACAAAAAGAACAGGGAAAGTAAGGACTATACAGAAATAGTTAAAAGTGAAGGTAAAGCATAATGGCACCCTACATTCAAAATCAAAAAGACTAAAGAACCCCTCTCACACATCCATATTAGACACTCAGAGATGCAGGCAATTGTTGGATGAGAAGCCCAGTAACCTCAAGTCAACACCCAGGAGCAACAAATGCTCCACTTATGTAAATATATGGCTATAAAAGGGTGAAATAGAACAGGCTAAATGTGAAGTTACTCTGCAAAATTTGCTGGAAAATCTGGTCAAGGACTTGACAAAAATGGAGCACTGTTGACTGTATTGATGAAGCAGGTTGGGACAAAAGAAAAGAGGAAGGGGAGGGATCACCTGTAGCTGGAGAAAATGAGTGAACCAAGGTTCGACAGGCCAGGAAAAGGCAACTAGAATGACCATGAGGATGAAGGAGATTACCAAAGCAAGTACGTAGAAAAAGGGTAAACATAAAGGAATGTAGAAGGTTAATTATGCCTGAAGGCATCCATAGCCGATGGTGGAAGAAGGGGAATCATGGACCAAAACCAAGGTAATTGGAATTAATGGCAGCAGTAAAGGTGGTATCACTAAGTGACATACTCAGATACACATAGAACAATGAACAAAACAGCAAGATGCAGGGTCCACACTTGGAATAAATTAGATCTGGACAGGAAAGATAATTGATCATGAGGGGGAAAATATCTGTGACATGACCTGACATCAAAATAATTTAATCTGTGTGGGTTCTAGACAGAAGAACAACAGTGCAAAAACACAAGGAACAGGACCTTGTGCTCTCTAAAAGATTGATAAAAGTCACTTGGTACAAATGCTAGAATAGATTATATCATGCTTTCAGCTGGCAAAAGAAAACAAATCCAAAGCCCAAAAATTAGCCAAGAATCTAAGAACACCAATGTGAAACCTCCTTCACAAACCAATGACCCAAAACTCCCAAGGTAAATAACCTCTTCACCCCAGCTTTGACAGAAAGCATCCATAAACAGATGTAACTCAGGCATCAGATGAGGAAAGGGAACTCCTCCCAACACATGAATCATGTCCAATAACAACAAAGATTGGCAAAAATGGGGAAAGTGAATTAGAGCATTCAAAATATCCCGTGCAAGATTCCACTGGTCATGAAGGGCCCACTGAAGCAAAGGCAATATAAGCCTTGCCAAGAGGTTTGACATGTAATATTTATGTAAATTATGTAAATATTTATTTACTAATTTTTATGATAATTAATGAGGTGGGGTAAATCAACAAAATCCATAAAGCTGTTGTTGTTGTTGTTTTGAATTAAGCACAAAGCCTCACAATGGGCTATCTGTGCTCTGCCCACCACGGGTATCGAAACCCGGATTTTAGCGTGTAAGTCTGCAGACATACCGCTGAGCCACTGGGGGGCCATCCATAAAGCAATACAATAATTAAAAATCAACACAAAATATAAAGCTTTTCTGAAATAATTTTATAAATAGCTGGAATTTATTAGGAGGTTGTAGTGATTTTTCATGTAAAATTTCACAATTTTATGAAACATAAAAGTAAGTTTAATCTGAAAATTAAAATTAATTTGCATGTTGGACAGTCAGCATTTGTAAAAATAATGCATGAGCAAATCATTACTTAAAAAAATCTTTAAAATTAATCTAAAAAATCTGATATTTTGTGTATGAAGACCTTGTAATATTTACTGATAATATGCAAAATTTTGTGAAGGTAAACACAGCTACATAGTGTATTAAAAGTAATAGTATGAAAACTATAAAAAAAGCACAAAATGGTTTTGAGCCAGTAGTGAAGTATTGAAAGAGTTAAAAGAAAGTCTGCCACAAAGTTCTTAGCTCCCAGAAAATGACAGGCAACAAGACAAACCCATTGTGGATAAGTCCAGAAGAACAGGTCCAGCCAGCACCTGAAAGCAAATGATCTTGGAATGGCCACCACCTAGATCACTGATGTAAGAAACAATCATGGAATTCTTAAAATGGATCATGTCAAGCAATAAACAAGTAAAGGCAGAAATGGTAGCATGCCTAACAAACAGTGAGGTCAAGTATGTTGATGTTAAGTTAATACGCATCCTGTATTTAACTGCCAGAAGTCACATCTTCATCCAGGGATGCACTTCAACCAGAAAGGGAAGAATCAGAAAAGAGACAGTACTTGTTTGGGAGTCAGTAATAAAAAATGCCAGAAATAATACAGATACAGTCAATTCACCATGACAATTCCTCAAGGAGAGATTCACAAACACAAACAATGGAAATTAAGAATCTCCTAGATTCCCAAGATCCACTGTGTGCATATCCCAAATGAATGAGAGTTCCCAGGAAAATCAGTCACCAAAAGCAAAATAACTTCTCTTTCAGGAAGAAAAAAAGAAACACAAATTATGCTCACTATATACATTATACCTCAGAGACAAAGAAGAAGGGGCTAAAAATGACTGAAGAGGTGAAAAAAATGTCCAGAAGTACCAAATACTGAGGACATGAGAAAGGACATAGATCTCACAACAAGCTACCCCAACCCAGTAACCCCTGCAAAATAAAGATGTGAGAAAAGGATTCCATCCAAAAATGTACCAATATAAGTTAATCATTCAATAAAAGATGCCTGCTCTAGGCCATAAAAATGGCAAGCAAATGCCTTTACAAAACAAATTATTACAAAGTAGACCAACATTATACAGAAGTGAAGAATAAGGAATCAAAAGTTGTGAAACTGATGGAATGAATGTGTAAGACATACGGAGAACAGGTCAAAAGGGATGTGTAGGAAAGTGTTTGGGACATTGTCCATGGCCAACTACCGACTGGGTGAATAAGACCATAAATAAGGTTGGAGAATTGAGAAAAGGGGATGAGAAAATAAACAAAGAGAGAGCATGTTGCAGAGAAATATGACAGAAAATGAGACTAAAGGAAGGAGAAGAGGAAGAGACAGGTACCCATGGGATCAGATAATATATAACAGTCACTCAGAAAAAAAGTGATGAGCTAAACATTTGGTACATGGAAGACTAGAAAAGGAGAAATGCCTAGGAATGGCAAGGTTACATGTAGTCTGGTCCAGATGAATGAAAATAGTAAAGGGCAAGGTCAACAAAGAAAAATATCCTGGGAAGTAGAATGCCAATCCAAACCTTAAATAAAGAAATGAACACCACCAAAGGCATTTTCATGAAAAATTGATCAAGAAGAAAGTGGAAGATGGTAAAGTCAATAGAAATATACCACGTGAGCCATGAAAAGGTAGGTAAATAAAAACAATCCAGAACAAAAGAAACAAATCAAGCTGACACAACCAAGAAAAATCAGTCAGAAAGACCTGAACCAGAGTGGTAAGGATGAGCAAGCACTTTGGGAAAAAAATCAGTTAGAAAATGATAAAAACCTGGCATTATAAACTGGATGTAATTCTGTCAGAATATGTTTATAACAACCAGATGACTACCTGGGAATTAATGGAAAAAAATTTTAAAAATTCACATAGAGGAATAACCCACAGAGGTTAGAGCTAACAATAATTTAGAGGGTTGAGAGACCCTACCTTGGAATAAAAAGTGATAGGATAGGAAAGTCAATCAGCAACAAGGACAAAAACACCTGGAAAATGTCCCTTTACAAGATGTACACCAAGTACATAAATTCAAAAAGAGAATTTACAGTCTACTACAAAATTAACAAGAATGAGTGTGCCCTTCCATAATAAAAGCAACCACTGTAAAATAGTTGAAAGGAAACACAAGTAGTCCAATCTGAATAAAATGAAAAAAAAAAGTGTTGAATGAAATCACACTGGTCTTGTGTGTGAAAGATATGGAGGTGTTGAGACATTTCACCTGTAAATAATTATCCTGAAACCTCCTACTCATTGACCACATCCCCAATATTTGAAGCTAAGAATCAGGAAACAAAAGTAATCCAAAAGGCAATAAGGAGGCAGAAAACCCAATGCTGTATCAGATATGACCATCTTCCAACTTGCACAGATGAAGAGGAAAGGATGAAAATTAAGATTAAAATCAAATGATTGGCTTGAATAACAGAAAACTCCATCAAACACAATTAAGGAAGAGAACTGATGGTCCCAGTGGTGAGGTATTTAAAAATAACAACTCAAAAGAACTAGAATATGAGGTATGGGAAAGATGGAAAAAAAAAACATATCCAACTGGAAAACCCATCTACCTGAACTGACCATGAAAGGATTATATGAGTGTCACAACCACCCTCATTTGCAAAGCGTTAACCAAAATTAGAAATCTAATTAATAGTGAATCTAAAATCCCTAAAATGTAGAAGTTAGTTAAAATGCAGACCACTCTATAAACTTTACACAAAACTGAAACAAGTCCAAATCACATGATGTAAAACCTGAGATAGCACCTCAAAAACTGTAAAATGGGCATTCTCAATCATGCATAAATATGATCAAAGACTGCATATGAAAATAAAGAATGTACAAGGTTGGGCTTCCAAGTACCAATACTCAAAAGCAACACACAAACATTAGAATGAAACAATGTCAGGAGGAGTACATACTGTGAAATGTGTCCAAAACAAAATAACTAAAAAAAAGAAACTCACAAAATCAGGGCTGTCTCCAATGGATTTAGCCATTATAGCAGAAAAGTAAGCAATTGTGGGAGCAGTTAGGGTGCCTTCAAGGCTCACACAAACAAAATTAAGGGTAAGAAATATAAGGTATAAATTAAACAAAATTGATGGTAAAAAACTGTGTAGTGAAATAAACATATGTAATATATATTATGTATTGAAAAAAATGGTTACCTATCTATTGGTTAACTGGTAGGTATAACCACAAGTACCACAATTATGTGATGGAAATCAAATAACATGATAATATTAACAATAAAATTATATAAAAGCCCTGAAAATATAATGTCTAATCTTCCCAAAGTCAGGGGGACTGTATATTAAAATGTGTGGGTCCCCATTCTACTGACAAAGTGAAGCCAATAATATCCCTGCATACTATCACAAGTAGAAGCCTATAAATAAAACATAACTTTCAAAGTGATTGTGTGGAATTCATATTTCAAAATTAATACCCAAATACAACTATTCTAGCAAAAAAGATATAAAACATTTTTGCAATAAAGTAACAAGTTCCACACCCAGGTAGAAATATGATATACTACTTTGGAATGACTCAAGTTACAAATATCGCTACTGTATGATAAAGATTAAACTTGTTGAGAGAAATTAATAAAAAATGTGGAGAAACTATAATTAAACTTGACGACAACACAAATACTGCCAAATGAGAAGTGACAGTTTGGTAAAACTGAACAGAGGGAATTATGTGTCAAGAGAGTATGTCCCACTATTATTGGTGAGGAGTTATCACATTATGATTTGCATGCAAAACACACTGGAATGAGTCAATTCCACATGAGTGGGAGTTGCAATGCTTGATGCATTTGTAAAACAATTTTGCATACAGAGGACAGTAGTGAACAAGAAAAGTCATTTATGTGAGCAGCAATAACGCACCATATTAAAAAATAATATATTAAAATAGAATAAATCTACTGGCATTTTACTTTTTTTTTCCCCCTCTTTTCTTACCTGGTAAAGGATTTGACCGTAATGAGCTGTTGAACCTGGCAAGAAGACAATTAAGAGTTTCAAATGTTGGAAACCCCCAAAAGCCTGAAGTTCCTGTTACCTCTGGCACCAAATTTAAATAACCAATTTGTTGTGGAGGACGGCTAGGGTCAACTCGAGGAATAATCCACAATCTAATCAAATAACAACAAAATAAAAGAAGAGTAAAAAATGTATATACACACTTAAATAGTTCAAAGAGCAAACATTAAATAAATAAAATACCAGTTAATATCTTTAAATATGTTATCACTTTAGCGCAATGAACAACCAGGACAAAAACACTTGGAATTTTTGCTTATGGTCTTATAAAAACTGTTATGATAAATTGTAGTAATGTAGTTAGTTTACCAAAAATTTCAAGTACAAGCATAATGCATTTGTTTTAAATATAAATTTACAAGCACATCCAATTAAGCTTTACTTCACAGATGTACATTTCTATATGCAAATAAAACAGTCTTGTTCCATAATTTTAAGTTTTCCCTCAATATAATGGTTGTTTTGAATATTTTAAGACACAAACAAATTCAAAAGCAGTAATACGACATTAAACAATATTTTAAGTGCTGTTAGTCTGATTTAATTGACTGATTTCCCGTGAACTTTTCAGGATATGAGCTCTATTATCACAAAAGGGAACGATGTTTTGTAGTCAATACTACTGGATGCAACATAGCTACAATGGATTTTACATGTGCCTACTTAGTGATCAGACAACCAAACAATAAGATTTAAGTTTGACCAGTATTTTACTCAGCATTACCTAGTACTTGGATGCAATAAGTACATTTTCATCACTGAAATATCTTGTCTTTTTACTGGATCAGGTAACCATTTTTTGGGGGGTATTTTTGGTTCTACCTCTACTAAACCTGAATGAGTCATAAAAAAGTTGACCACGTTCAAATTTAAATATAATAATTTAATTAATAACTAACTAAATTATTTAAAATGTCATATCTGTTGTCATAAACAAAAAATTCAAATATTTATTGTGTATAAAACACACTAGGAACTAGTAACAATATCTCTAACTTCTTTTTCAAAACTAAAAAAAATGTGGGTAAATAGTTTTTAAACTCAGTGCATGTACATTTTTTTCTACACAAATGTTAATGGTCTCAGAAAACACAAATAAACTTTAAATATAAATCTTCACAAGATCTAAACACTCAAAAAAAAAAAAACATTCTTCTCCAGTCTGTAATTAACAAGTGAAATCTTATTCATTGCCATCATACAAACTTATAATTCAATACTTCTAATGCAAGCAGAAACATATAATATTGATAGGCTGAGATTAGTTGTTCCACAATAAACAATGTCTTATGAAAGTAAAATATTATCATTAGTTATTTTGACAGAAACAGGGGTAAGTTCACTGAATTTCAGAAAAAATATTAAAAGAAAGCTTTCAACACATTTAAAATTTGCCTAAACAAAGCTTAATCAAAAGTTATTGTGAATTTAAGTGTCACTTTTCAAAATCTCTTCACACCAAAAACTTCTGGTGTCTGAAGGATTGCCAATGTGATATCTACTTTTAAAAAGAGAGAGTTATGAGAAGATCAAAGGAATTAAACTTCTAGAAGTTTGACTTTTCACATGTCAAGATAATGGAATAGTTTGCCTTCACACAAGCATTTTTAAAGTTGGTCTTTCTTTAAGCATTATTAGAATATTTTTTTTTAAATATACTTTTGGCTTAAATGTTTTGTTTTTACATTTTCAGCATCTGTTGAAAAAGAAAGGATTTTCTGAGTAAATTATAAATGTATAGAATAATTATCTGTGTTATTATGTGTTATGTGAGTTCTTGTAGCGATTTACTGCATATGTACACTTTGTTATCAATGTTTTCATAGATCACGGAGGGTCAAAACTAGCCAAATGATATTCCACAATAAATGTAAAATATATAACACAATAAGTATTAAACAAAATGAGCAAGACTGATTTACAATTTGCATATCAATCATTCAGTTTAAATATCTAAGTTTAACATAAATATTCCAACATTTGGATGTATCTTTCAAACACTTGCAATTTCATTCTACCTAACATCCACATGTTGTCTACACAGACTCATAGAAAATGTTAGAAATCAAAGAAAGCAGTATTGATTATACAGAAATAATTGATAAATTATTAATATAATGTAAAATGATTAAAGAATTATTGTTTTGTGCGTGTAATAAATTATCTTCAAAGCTAAAATAATTTGACTTCAAATACACATAATTTACAATAATAAAAATTATTCAGCTTATAAATAGTAGAAAAAAAAAACTTATGTGTGTACTATAATAAAAAGAAGCTGATACTTACCTGAGCCCTCGAATATACCACGTTCGATTATCTCTTCTCTCACGATATATCATCTTTTCATGGTAAATCATTTGACCCACAGATGTTTTGAATTCAACACTTTCACATGTCTTAGCTTCCCATGGTAACTGTGAATGTAGCCATTGGTTTGCTCTGTCCACCACACTTCTGTTAAAACATAACACAAAAACATTTTGTTTGTTTTGGAATTTCACACAAAGCTACTCGAGGGTTATCTGTGCTAGCCATCCCTAATTTAGCAGTGTAACACTACAGGGAAGGCAGCTAGTCATCACCACCCACTGCCAACTCTTGGGTTACTCTTTTACCAATGAAAAGTGGGATTGACTGTCACATTATAACGCCCCCCCACGGCTGGGAAGGCGAGCATGTTTGGCGCGACTCGGGCGCGAACCCGTGACCCTCAGATTACGAAGCGCATGCCTTAACACGCTAGGCCATGTCAGGCCTAACACAAAAACAATGAATACAGGTAAAACTGTACATGCAACAAAATAAATAGAATACAGACGTAATTATTATTTCACAAAGAGAAAGTAATTATTTTCATGTACTATGCTAAATTATGTGTCTTTAAGGCAAAAATCACAATTTGTCTTTTCAGCCAAACATGAAAAAACTCCACAAATCAGAGTTCTAATTTAAAGGAGTTACATGAATCAAAAATAATTCAATCTCTGGGCTTCAAGTTTTTATGAATTATCCCTAAAATATAAGTCCCTACTTCTAACCTCATTGACAGAAAAACTGATACTGGTTGGTTGTTTGGCTTTTATTGGCACAAAGCAACTGGGCTATCTGTGTCATACAATTGATAAAAAAAAACACATAGAAGAACATTGTTGTAAAATGTAAAGATAAAACTAAAGAAACTTCAAAAAGCAGGTAAAAACCCTTAAATAGACAGAATTAAATGTTGGTTACTGTGATTTCAGTGTTAAGAGCCACATAGTGATATGTAAATCCCAGATAAAAGAAAAGGAGTTATAAAACTGTGACCAATTCACTGCCTTGTTATAACAACTTTCTCCTCCTGATCCTTCTGGAAAGAAAATGGCAAAAGAGCAACAGAAGGTTCACTCTAGAAAACTTGTTATCATGTTGCTCAATCCAAACTGAATGCCAACTGGTGCAGAGTTGAGCACAGAATAGAGGACTACAGTCCATATATGGGACAAGCACAGCAGTGATCGTACCAGAGCAGGCAGACTTAGCTACAGTGTCTAAGAGCTTGTTCCTGCAACACCAACATGGGCTGGTAAACAGAAAAACTGAATAGAAACAGAAGATAAAACAAACACGTCAGTCAGTTTTGAATATCAATAAGAACAGGGTAAGAACAAACATGAAATAATTCTAGGGCCAGTAGAGAACTAACAGAGTTAAGTAATAGAAATAATATAAGTGATGTATAACACGGCTTCTACATGATCCAGAGCATGAGAAGTTTTATACAATTTAGCAGTGAACACAGAAACTGTGGAGAGGAGCCTGTGTGCAACCAGCAAACCACAACAAACCATGGCATAGCACACAGGCTTCTCCCCACAGCTTCTGTGTCATCCAAGCACATTTCCAATTTAGCCAGCTGCATTTGGATGCATAGGCCAAAAGGTCTGTTCTGAAAAAGCACAGCTCAATAAATGAGGAAGGAAGACACAACTCTAGATAGGATGCTTTAATAAGGATTGAAGTTTTGAAGCATGCAGTAAAGAAATTTGCAAGCAGCACAAAAGTTGGGTGGAATCAATCACAGGAAAATTATCACTGCCCCATGGGTTACTGTCTACCCTCCTAGAAAAGTGAAATGAAGCAGATAGAAAAATTAATAGCAGTAAAAGACTGACTAAATGCATGAAAATAGGTACAAGAACCTATATTGAAGAGAAAAAGGTTGTGATTCAACAGCATATATCCTACAGAATGACCTCTCCCATTAACATCAGCATTAACTTGAACCATTTTCAAATGCTGTATCTCTTTCTTTTATGCCTACCTTGATAAGAACAAAAGTAAGAGAGGTGAAAGCCACTACAATTAAGTCAATAAGGGTCCAGTTTGCAAGCATCGTGTTTTTTGCCATTACAATGAGCACATGTTAAAAACCACAACATCATGCCTTTGAGTAACCAAACTGCTGACATTGTAAACATCTGACAGGATTGGGAACATACAGCCATACCTTACAGTTCAGATAACCTACATGTATGTGGTGACATAAATGTCACAATTGGAACACTGGTAGGCAGTATAATTTTGTCCTTGCAAGTAGAGATATGTCTCACTGCAAAAACCCCTTGGGTTAAGAAATCAGCAAGAATATCTGACCTGAAAATGTTCTTCAAATCTCACTCAACAATAACTCCTTATGAATAATTCAAAGTAGCATGGGAAGTACACTCAACTGGTATATCCCCAATGGCCTTTAAATGCAAGAGGACTTAACTGTGTTTTCAGGTGAATATTTCCACCTAGATGTCTTCAGAACGTAGCTGACTTAAGAGAGCTAGCAAACCCCTCTAATCCTTTCTGAATAAAAAAAAAAAAGACATTTGTCCTAAAGATTTGTCTGGCAAAGAATGTAGTATGAGAAAATAACATATAGGTGTAAAAGGCAAAAACGGCTGTTCAGAGTCTTCAAGACATGGTAATTTACCAATGAGCAGTTTTTTTATTATTTGTATTTGGGTGATACATAATGAAAGAAGAAAGATTCAGTGCCCACTGGCTTCGCCAACCATGGAATCCTATGAGGGGCATACAACTATCCCAACCAAAAACACTTCAGCAAAACCAGCATTTCATAAGTATTATAACCAAACACCAGTATCAGACACAATATCCATAACACCCATTAAGAATGTCAACACTGGTACTCATTTGACCCTAACTCAAAGGAAACAGCCAAATGACTCTGGGAGTCACACCAAGGCTACCTATCTTCAGGAATTCAAGGTGAAATTAGCATGTTGGAGTTTGACCCCTCAACCACCAGGATTCTTTCACTGATTGCCATGCATGGCAAACACATGGGTGGATGTTTAGATCCAGAAGGGGGTAAACTGAAAGTACAGAACCTTCTCTGGGAGGTCTTGAGATTCAACTGATGCACTCAAGAATATATCTTGATCCTGGACCTTCAGGAACTGTTTATTAAACATTAAACACAGCATAGAATTGAAAATAATGAAAAACTCTATACATGACATCAACACATGAAGCAAGTGTGAGCAGTGTGTTAATACTGTCAATTATATAGTAAAAACTATTTACATGATCCAGTAAAAAAAAATTCATTAATCTGTCATTTAAGTTAATGCAATTACTATAACTTATAGGTTACTTTACTTATATTAATTTATAAAACCTTTCTCACCATACAAAGATATCAAATATTCACTCTTCATTTCTCTATATACATTCAGACAGTTGGAAATCAATCTATGTGTAATAGTCTGTAATTCACGATCTAGCACATGACTAAGTAATCAGTTCAAGCATGCATTATACAATTTTTACAAGATGAAAGGTGAACAAAAATTATTCTTATAAAGGTATTGTTAAATGAAGAGGTTGATTTTCTATGACATAACGTAAAAAGAAAAGAGATCATCTGATCCCTATCCACTCAATTTAATGAAACATTAAAAATCCTAAAACCATCCTTTATCATTCAAATATAAGTTTTACTTTAACTGCAACCACCACATCAGAAGCCAACCTATTGCAAAGACCAACCATCCTATTAGAAAAATAAAACTTTTAACTGAAGTTTACTCCTACTTGCATGTGTATCCCCTAGCTTTCCATTCTCTCCATTAAATTTTAGAAAAAATGATGCATCACCACTATCAATTCTCATAACAATATAATACATCTTACTTGTATTGTTCTTTTTTTTTTTTCAAGAGAAAACAAGTTCAGAAATTTTAACTTATCTTTGTATGATAACCTTTTCACCCCAAGTATCATCCTAGTAGCCCTCCTACGAGCCTTTTCCAACAATTCAATGTTCTTTTGAAAACAAGGAGACCAAGACTAAACAAAGTATTCCAAATGTGATGAAACAGATAGCCTATACAATGACACTATAATATCATAGACTTCTATTCAGTATTTCTGTAGATACAGCTTAAAATCCCATTAGCAACAGCACTTAGTTTATATGGCTTAAGAGACAGAGCATCAAGATCTTGCTCTTTCATAAAACTATTAAGTTTATAGGACAACAAAATTATACTCATAATTGTGATATACCATATGCATTACCATTCATTTATTATAATTAATAAAACACTTGCCACTTAATTTTTTCCAACTCACCAAATAACCCAAATACCTTTATAAAGCAGTAGCATTCTCCTTATAGTTAGCATCAGCAAATTTGAATAAATCCATTAGCCATTCTTTTTGTCCGTGTTATTGAAATAAATCAAAAGGCCATAAAAGTAATAACATTGAGCCCTGAGGTACCCCTCATGACATTAATCCAGGTGATTAAACTCCATTTATAACCCTTTGCTTTCATATATCCAGACATATTTCTAGGGTAATGAGCTTACCTAACTTCCATACCTGCAGAGACAAACCTTTGAACAACCTATTACACAGCCTCTGTTGAATGTTTTCTGGAAAAATCCAGATTACACTACATCTAAACACATACCTTCATCTATATAGGCAGCATTTTATTAAAACAATGTAGAAAGACCTGCCCCCAGGTAAAATCAGGCTAACTATACAGCTACATTTTAAATTTTGTTAAATGAGTCTGTAAAGTATCTTTCATCATACTTTCAACATTTTTCTAATCATTGATGTAAAACTATTAGGGCCTCTAATTTCTGGAACAAAAATTTACCAACCCCTCCTAGAAAAGATGAGTAACACTGGCCAATTTTCAATCTTCTAAACACCTTCCCATTACTTGAGAACATGGAAAATTTATAACAAAAGGCTCACATACCCCTTTCAAACACCTCAGGTTAATGTTATCTGGCCCAGGAGGCTTGTCATTCTTTTAAACTTCCAAATTTATTTTAACAAGCTCAGAAATATGTGTCATCTTGTTTTTATCTAGCAACTGTTCAGAATGAAGATTATTGCTTAATCTTCATTGATTAAGACTGAATAAAAAACATTATAACCCAGTCACCCCCCAAAATAATAAGATATAACCTTCTGTATTATCCTTCAAATTACCCTACTCCCATTCAAATATTCTGCTTACATTCAACGAATTTGAAGAAATCTTTATTATTCATTGTCATATTTCAGTCAATGTTTTTTCATAAGCCTTTTTACATGCAAATTTTTCCATTCGACCAACCCTCTTAATCTTCTATAACCCTGCAATATCTCCCATCATTAAAGTTAATTTAAATATTTTATAATTATAATGGCCTTGTTTTAATT
Organism: Carcinoscorpius rotundicauda; assembly: GCA_011833715.1. NCBI lineage: Eukaryota > Metazoa > Arthropoda > Merostomata > Xiphosura > Limulidae > Carcinoscorpius > Carcinoscorpius rotundicauda. The sequence continues at coordinate 82,647,582 of CM022401.1, read as the reverse complement.
TTTTCCTATATAACCTAACCTGGTGTTTCTTTTTACCTATAAGAGCATGCCTGTATAAATATTTTATAATTCATTTCAAAGGATTTTACAGTTTGATTAGTATCTGCAATCTAATTCAGTTTCCCAATTCACAGCAAATACATCTTGTTACATTTCTTCAAAATTTAAGCTTTTGAGAAATGAAAACAAAAATTTTTATCATTTGTTATTTACATATACAGCAAACATCATTCAACTGAAAATGAGCACTTGCATTCAGATGTTTCCCAATCTTTTCCATGTTAATTTATTTATAGAAGTTAACAATAAATCTGATATAGAATGACTCCTAGTAGGTTTTCCTAACCAATTGTTGAAAAAAACATCCTGAACAGTTTCCAAAACTTGTTTCTCTCATGATCTCAACTAAACCATGTTTTTTTTTTTAATATAAATGATCAGAAAGCCAAAAAGAGTAAACAAAATTTGAATTAATTTTTAACCACAAATTAAGATACAGTTGAAAAAGTTCAAGTGAGGAAACGTTTTGGGAAGAGTGGTCATTGCACAGTTAGATTTGATGTATGGCATGATAAAAATAAATTTTCCTTCCTTAATTTAATAAAACTAATTCTGAGATCAAACATCAAGATCTATAAATAATGAATTGGAATAATGTGTTAAAAAGTTATGTGGACAGATTTGAAATTTTTAAAAATAAATTGCTTTTTATTCAAGATGAACATGTTTATACAAAGAGGAAAGAGACAACAGGGCAGATTAAACTAACAGTGCATGTAATTAGCTTGCTCCTTCTAATATAACAGTATTTATTCTAAACTGAATTTTTGTTCTGTACAAGATTTCGTTTTTTTAAATTTCATGCAAAGCTACACCAGGGCTATTTGTGCTAGCCATTCTTAATTTTGCAGTGTACCACCATAACCCACCGCCAACTTTTGGGCTACTCTTTTACCAATGAATAGTGAAATTGACCATCACTTTATAACACCCCCACAGCTGAAAGGGCAAATATGTTTGATGTGATGGGGATTTGAACCCACAACCCTTGGATTATGAGTTGAGTGCCTTAACCACTTGGCCATGCCAGACCCTTGTTCTGTACATATTCACATAACACACTGTCGAGAAAATTAAGTTGATTTTCTTCTAAATGCCTTTGTCCTTTTCTTGTTCTCTAGAAGATAATACCTGTTCTAATCATGGAGGAGTTGCTGCAATACCTCATATTATTCAAGGATGTTGATAGCAGTGTCCTTTAATATGAATTCAGATAATATCTAAGACATTACAGTCTCAGTTGTGTTGTCATGAGAATGATTAATGATATAAGTAGCAATAGCCATTCTGAGTAAATGTGAAATTTTTTGTTAACTGATGAACGTTGAATTTGCACAGTCAGGAATAGAATCTTGAAGGAGAAACATAATGCAATAAAAGCCAATCATGTATAAGTAAAAGTAACTATCCACACTCTCTGTGTTTAGTATTGTAAAATAAAAGATTACAAATTTTGTAGTTCACTTTGATTCAATTCTCATTATTCCATTTAACTTTGCAATTCAGCCAGCAAGTGACCTAGCACTATTAATGATCAATATCTTGACCAAACCTCTAGTTAATTTGCAAACCTATCTTACAGCTTGACTGTTAAATTAATTTTGCCTGAATACACCTGATTGGATAAGTACAAAAAACATTTGGTGACACAATCCTAGAATATCATGCATGAGACTTTATTATATCTTCTGAAATGTGGATTACTCTCTCAAGAAGGTAAGCTTGCTGTTGATACTGCTTTTCAGTTATGTGAGAAACCCAATACAGAATATTAATGCTGCTTCAGGTTGGAACAGTTGAGAAAAGTATATTTGATTAACTATATTAATGGCCACATTGCTCTTTAGGTTTGTTGTCAACATGTTGCTTACTCACATTGAAAATTATTTGTAGTTACAGAAATGTTATTTTCCACAACTAGAAAGACAACCAAGAGGAAGATAGTTATACATAAAAACAGGTCTAGGAGAAGTCCTCTCCTGGATGTCAAACATTTTCCAATGGTGCAAAATTTCATGACTTCTTTCTTATTGCCGCTATAGACTCAGAAGAGGAAGTTTCAGACACTTGTGCACCCAGAATGATCATTCAAGTGCTCTCTCCGAGGAATGGCACAGATGACTGATGGTTATCCACATGATATAGTGTCCGATGTGCCTAAGACTGAAATGAGTAGTCTGTATAGAACTGCCACTCCTTTTACAGCCAGAGTAACCCAATGCAGCACTGGATGAAGCCATCTGAAACTATCTCAGAGACTGTAAATACAACTGGAGGATACTGCGTCACTTACGAGACAGCAAGTACTGGATAGTAAAGTAAAAGGACCATGGGAAAATGGTGAGCCTCTCCAAGCTGGGATGCATACTGCCAAAATAACATATCACAATAAAGAATGGGGTTATACCGAATCGATAAATTAGTTGTAATGTTCATCTTGGTGTTCTGTTGTCATAGAATAGGGTCTTATCATTTATCAAAGTGTAAAGATCCTTAAGTAAGTTTGCTACACTGTATCCCAACAATTAGGACACCTCAGTCTTGGTTTGGCTAAAAGTCTGCAGGAAAAAGGCTGATGAACCCTTCAAAGGTTCTTATGAATAAAATCAAACAGATTTTTCCTCTGATATTTAAGACACAATTAGAAACGGTCTGGCTTCCTTAATAATTTAAGACAAATCACTGTTCAGTGAAACAGATTCATGTAAGAAAGTGTCAAATTTAGAGACAAGAGACATATCCAATAGTCAGCTAAGTCACTGACAGTAGCCTTCCTATCAGTATGACTAGGTTAAAGTCCAACCAAAGAACTATAGGAATCATTTGGTTGAGAAACTGTTTAATGAAAGAAATAGTATTTCTCAATCTCTGAGATATTGGGTTGTATTGTAAGGTACAGTGTAAGCATTATAATGTATGATTATCACTTGATTATATGAAATCGGGACAGTTTGTTTAATGCAAGTTTAATTGGACTAAATAAAACATCATATGATCTTTGCTTTCTAAGCTATCAGAGCTAAATTTTACTACAAATGATATCCATAAGATATTTCATAATTACTCAATTAACACAGCTTAGGATGGTTGGTGCCAGTGGAGGTAACACTAGTGCACTGAGTTTACACTACATTAGCTTATAGCTAGTAATTTAAAATCATAGTTTAGACAGCTTCAGAAGTTTCCTACCCTAGGTAAAAATGCTTTATCAAGAATCATGTAATGTTGCAGCATGTCTGTAGACTTACAAGAAACAAGATTTCAATACCCGTGATGGGCAAAGCACAGACAGCCCTTTGTACAGCTTTGTTCTTAACTTCAAATTAACCCAGCTGAATGGAGAAAGTTCTGAATAAAATAGCATAGTCCTCACAAGATCTTTCCAGTATGTATGAAAGGCATATCAATTATCCAAGTGCAGTGAGGAAGTTGTATAACATACATTGCAGTGACAGTAAAATATTAATTCTGACTTGAGAATTTTAGTCACAGTTTTAGTTTAGCTGAATTCTGTTGGAAATTATCCATTTCATAATGCACAAAAGAAAAACATGTTGATTTTGATGTCTCTTAGATGGTAGTTCAATACTGTACTAAAATGATCAAAATAGTCCCCACATGGTATCAGCCAAGATGGCTACAAAATACTTTTCACACAAGCCAAAGGCAGCCTACTGTAAATTATTATTGCAACAGCATGTAATGAAGTTATGTTCATGGCAATACCTTCTATAAATAATTATGTGTCATCACACACACACATGTAAGGGGGCCTTGCTTAAAGTCATTCATTAGTATTGTATAAAATAAATTGTATAAAAAAAAGAATTGAATTATTATACAGCATATAAATGAAAATAAAAGATTTGGGCAGGATATTAAAACACTGCGATATGAAGGTTAACTGTCATTACTGACTTGAAAGGTGTATTATGAGATGTATGACAATGCAAGCTGCAAGTGCTCTGTAATAAAATTTTTCAAACTGCACTAAAGCTTGTACTAAACTTGAAACTAGAAGAAGGTCTCTAAGGTAAAACAATATGAATATTAATAAATTATAGCAGTTAAATGTAAAGGGGTCACTTAAACCTGAGCCAGCTCATATACTGTATTTAATATTGCAGTCTCTGTCCCACTACTTTTAACATAACATTTTGGGACAATATGGGACCAATTAATTTGTCTTTACTGTTGCACACAGTAAATTAAATTAACTTAAAGAAAAGAACTTTTCTATTGGAGCAGGTGCAGTTTATATAATAACTAGATGACAAAAGAAGAAATAGATCTAGGATAAATGACTTTGTTCAAGATTTGTGACACATACATATGGCATGAAAGTGTTTTCAAGGCAAGAAGTTAACACATTTCTCGACCACAGCATAAATTTAGAGGTTATGGACATTAGTCTTAAAATTAATTGCTGAAAAGTGTTGCATACGAATATATCATTAATATTTATCTTCTTGTAACATTATTGCAATTATTATAACTTTATTTTTTGTTCTGTATATGTACAAAGTTCACATAAGATGCAACTGAGAAAGATATGAAACTTATTTCATTACAGTTGCCTTTGTTCTTTTGTTATTCTATAGCAGATAACACCTGTTCTGTTTACAAAGTATATTGTTGAAGCCTGCATATTTTGCATTGGTGATATCTAAATTGGTTTGGTGTGTTTTGAATTTCACACAAAGCTACACGAGAACTATCTGTGCTAGCTGTCCACAATATGAACTATCTGTGCTAGCTGTCCACAATATGAACTATCTGTGCTAGCTGTCCACAATATGAACTATCTGTGCTAGCTGTCCATAATATGAACTATCTGTGCTAGCTGTCCACAATATGAACTATCTGTGCTAGCTGTCCATAATATGAAAGCAACTAATCATCACCACCATCAACTCTTGAGCTAATTTTATATCAGTGAATAGTGGGACTGATTGTTTTGTTTGTTTGTTTTTGAATTTTGTGCAAATCTACATGACGGCTATCTGTGCTAGCCGTCCCTAATTTAGCAGTGTAAGACTAGACAGAAGGCAGCTAGTCATCACCACCCACTGCCAACTCTTGGGCTACTCTTTTATCAACGAATAGTGGGATTGACCATCACCTTATAGGAGCATGTTTAGTGTGACCAGGATTCAAACCACCAACCCTAAGATTACAAGTCGAATGCCTTAACCTACCTAGTCATGCCGGGCCTAGTGAAACTGACAATCACATCGTATGGCTCCCACAGCAAAATGGGTGAGTATGTTTGGTGAGACAAGAATTAAAACCCACAGCTCTCAAATTACAAATCAAGTACCTTAATCACTTGGCAAGGCCAGGCCCTAATATTTAGAGATTACAGCCACACAGTTATTTAAATGAGAATTACAGTCATGTGTTAGAATTAGTCTTTATGGGTAAATGCAACATTTCTTTTGAACTGAAGAATGCAGAATTTAGAATATAAAATAGAACCTTAGGAAAATCTAGTGAGAGTTTCATGCAAGCAAGAAATCACACTGCATTTGTGTTTAATGCTGTAAAATAAAATGTGTCATTTTGCACATGATTTTATGCCCAGTTTAATTACTTTATTTAATATGATAACTTGATAAGAATTTTAGCACTACTTCAAAATTGATAGCTTGACCAAATTTCCAGTTATTAAATGATCCTTTCTGACAGCTCAAAGATTAAATTGGTTTTACCTGAATATATAATGCTGGTTATTTGGTTGGTAGCAGGGATATGGAATTAATGCATTAAAATTTGATAGACCTCTAACAACGTGCCACACAAAAGATCTGCTAAACAAATTAGCTGTTAGGGAATAAAGAAAGGTCAGTTAAATGGATATATGAAAGAATGCAAAGAGGCTGCTACTAATGAAGGATTCCAATCAATTTGTGCATGGGCCTTTACTCTTTCTTGATATTTTTATTGATGATGTTTCCAGGGTCAAAACTAGTAAATTAATATATATGTTTACCATACATAAATGTTACTAAACTGTTGGATATTTACATGTATCTGTGTAGAGTATAATAAAATACTTTGAAATTACTTAAATTTATCAAATGAACATTATATTTATAAATTAAATTTTAAGATGATAATATTTCTGAATTATTTTAATTTAAATAACACATCTATCATATATACGTATTTGTGAGAGTCCATTCAACAGCAAGACTGAGAAACAACATCTTAGCATAATGGTCTTTATGCCATTCAAGTCATCAAAACAATGTTTTGCAGCTAATACTATAGTTACAGAATTTTATGATTCTGTAACATATACATATATATATATATATGTATATATACACATATATATTAGTTCATTACAACTTTAAAAACAATCTAAAACAACAATAAATTAAAAAGTAATAAACAGAGAACTGCACTGATTGAAAAGACCCCACAGTACAAGTTATAATGTGGGAGCTTTTCAATTAGTGCAGCATTATTTGTTTATTATTTTTTTAATTTACTTTTATTTTGGCTTTTTTCTTAACATGTCAGCTCCCAAGCCTATTTTTCCAATACTTTCCAGGGTCCCACTGCAGGAAAATAGGTCGACTTAGAAAATAAATGTTGTCCTGATGTCCCACTCTCATCCGTATACACAGCCATTGTGTCCCAGCCAATAAGTGGTCTTTAAAAAGAAAATAGAGCATGGCTCACCACTGGGTCATGTGGGAGCCAACATATCAAGTTATAAAAAACTAATAAATATATATATACACACACATACACAGTGATTATGAATCACCAGTGAAGCCTCACTCAGAACATTGTAGTGTTCTGTTCTTCTTATCTAGAAAAGGATATTCACTTATTGGAAAGGGTTGTTGGGATGATTCTGAGATATCATATAACAGATTAAGTTATCTTTAACTTACTTTCTCTTAAGAAAAGTTGGGTAAAAGATGATGTTATTGAAGTTTACAAAATTATATGGAAGATTAATGGAATAGAGGCCTTTTTCTTCTTTGTGCTATATTCTGAAAATAATAGGAAAAGAAAATACAAGTTTAAGGCTTGGAAATGCATGCTTGAATTTAGTTAAGTCAATTTTTATAACAGAAATAGAGTGATTTATTTAGAGAATAAGTCATCATCAACAACCTCGTACGTCAATGCTAAACATGGGTTTTAGAGAGAAATCAACAAAAGTAAAAATAAAAAGTGGATTTATATTTTCACTTTTCTGAACAGTATGCATACATAAACAACCTTAAAAGTTCTGGAACAAAATGGTCCCTTGTTGTCCACATATTATAATAATCCCCATATTTTAAATTACTTAAAGTAAGCCTTCCTCTCAGTTTTAATATCAGTCAGCTGTTTCTCATAAGCCCTTTTTTTTGTTTCCCAATTTCTTTTTTTAACCACATTTCATTTCTGGGTTCCCTGTAAAATATTTGTAGTTTATAACAATTTAAACATCTGAAACTTGAAACATGTATCTCCTACTTTCTCCTTTACTTGTTAAAAATAGGCTAATTATGTTTTATCTTCGCTGGCATTGGCAGGTACCCCAGCTAACTTATACTACAATAGTTACAATCTTTATTTTGACAGGAGGCACCCATATTCCGTGCTCAGAAGGCAAAGCTGACAAATTAAATGAAATTTGCTTTTATGCAAGTTGTTACTTTTTCAAGGAACGTTATTTAAGTCAGTAAATGTTACTCATACCACTCTCACTACCACTGTACCAGAATTTTTTTGTTTTGTTTATATTACAAAGGGCCTAATTCTTAGCTTAGTAACTTCCGCCTTACGAATACTTAATGAATAACACCTTTATCTTTTACGTTACTCTAAATAGGCTGGTAAGGTACCTGAACGGTTCAAACTTTGGAAATGAAAATATACTAGCCCCTTCTGTGCATCGAGGTATAAAATCTACAAATGTCACACCCCCACCAAGAGAGGCATGTTGTCCTGTGGCTTCAAGATACGACGGCGGCACAAACTCATCTCCACCGTCCATATTCTTTCACGTTAGAACTACACCAGCGACATAACCCAGCATATATTATCTATCGACATCACGCGTTAGGTAAATCTTTGTCACGTATACAACAACCGTTGCTAAGCGAATTTTCTTTGTTTTACTGTGATGTCGCCACAACAAAAACGTCATTGGCATGATAACAGTTTGAAGCTGACTATAACTAAATGTTTTACATTTTAATTCATACTGAGTTCTATTGATTCAATAATATATAGCAGGTGATTAAGTTATTGTGTGTTATTGTTTACATTTTTTTATATTTAGTTTATTACTTAACAGCATTGTTTTTGTTTGTTTTTGGAATTTCGCACAAAGCTACTCGAGGGCTATCTGTGCTAGCCGTCCCTAATTTAGCAGTGTAAGACTAGAGGGAAGGCAGCTAGTCATCACCACCCACCGCCAACTCTTGGGCTACTCTTTTACAAACTAATAGTGGGATTGACCGTCACATTATACACCCCCACGGCTGGGAGGGCGAGCATGTTTAGCGCGACTCGGGCGCGAACCCGCGACCCTCGGATTACGAGTGCACGCCTTAACGCGCTCGGCCATGCCAGGCCTTACTTAACAGCAATGGGCGTTATTTGTTATTTATCAATTTGAATGCATTTTAAATATCTCCACTTGTTCTATTAAATCTGAAAATCCAGAGTGTTAGATCCACATATACTTACAATTAATTAATATTTTATTCATAATGTGCATGCTACTTCATTAATTTTCCACATCACTCGATATTTTGCATACAGTGATGACGCTAACTGTGATGGTGGTGCGTTCCATTTACCATCGGCACACTTATGACTTATTGTATATACTATATAACTTTGATTTGGCCTTGAAAATTATTTTATTAACAACATATGAATTTGGGGTTTTCCACTACTTTCAAGATTCAAACAAGCAGTGAAATATCTTTTTTTTATTTATTTATTATTACGTATCTAAAATATTTTAAATGAGCAATTTTCTCTCCTTTCTAGACTATTGTAAACTTGAAAGGTGAAAGAAAAAGCAAAACTTGGAAATCAAATGAAAAGATTTAAAGCAGTTAAAATTCTGGCTCTTTTGCAGTTTTATAATCAAATTAGTGAGCCTAAAATTTACGTTATTGATTATTTCCGTAAACTGAAATACCACTTGCTCAAAAATATTACTCAACCGCTTTCACAGAAAATGAATTTAGATTTCCTGTCTAAGCTAAGGTTTCTTAAATTCTTCATCCATGTTCATGAAGAAGGCACCGTCTAAGAACACTAAAGACAGATATGTCCTTTCATTACAAAAAGGCTCTGGATGGCCAAGTGGTTTAAGGCGTTCGGCTCGTAATCTGAGGGTTGTGGGTTCGAATCCCTATCACACCAAACATGCTCGCTCTTTCAGCCGTGGAGGTGCTATAATGTGACAGTCATACCACTATTCGTTGGTAGAAGAGTAGCCCAAGAGTTGGCATAGGGTGGTGATGACTAGTTGCCTTCTTTCTGGTCTTACATTGATAATGAAAGACGGCCAGCCCAGATCGTTCTCGTTTAGCTTCGCAAGAAATTGAAAAACAAACAAACCTTCCTAATATATGCTTGTTTCTCACATTGCCAAAAAAAGAACAGTTTCCACTTTTAAAGCCTAAAGATATATTAATTTGCACATTTAGTGACCAACGAAATTATGAGCTAGTTAAGGTCCAGGTCTACCAATAAAACTGTTGTCTCAAGTTCAAACCTTATGATTTACAGCCAAACAAGTAAGACATATTTTGAACTACGTCCTATTCTAGGTCTGTGCAATCTCATCAGATAATTCTGAACATATCGTTGATAAATCTATACATATTACCTGCGACACCAAATCAACTCCTTTATCAACGAATTTAAGCCTAGAATATTAATCAACAACACAAAGACGAGGGGTCTGTAGCCCTCATTTTAAGCTGACCTAACATATACCTTTAAGCTCTGGGATTCCTTCTCTCAAGTTATGTGCATAACTCCAAAAACTAAAACTCACCTTTGTCAGTTTTCATCCGAAACATTGACTTCACCACAACTTCGAAAGAAGTCCAAAAATCCCTATGATGATCAACCACTACTAAGCTTTATGCTGTCCACCAGATTCGCTCCCGATTAACTTTGAAGTAAACTCAATTCATGAAACTCATAACATGATCCAAACTGACAGCAGATCTTATCCTCAGTCAAGACTTCTTCTGCCATTACTTTTATTTTAAAGATGAAACACCCTATAGAAAATGATTGTAGATAAGCTTAACCATCTCAGACCCGTCAAATAATCTTAAGTTCTTCAAGTCATCAACGTAGATACCACTATGCACCATTTCACCCTCTTCTGACCAATTCACCCAAACAAGCAGAAATATTTTACCACTGATCAAGCCACACACAACAATCTTTCAGAAACCAAAGATTCAGCTGCGTCAACAAACACTACCACTTTTGTTACTGCATCCTTGCAGGTTAAATTCCGCACCAGGAGAAAAATACACAATCTCAACTACCTCCGTCGACTACCCTCAACGAACAACCCATCCAAAATTTTTCTCAAAATATTCCGTCCCACTCGCGTATTATAACCTCTGACCCTACAACTTTTGGTTTGTTTGTTTTTGAATTTCGCGCAAAGCTACTCGAGGGCTATCTGCGCTAGCTGTCCCTAATTTAGCAGTGTAAGACTAGAGGGAAGTCAGCTAGTCGCCACTACCCACTGCCTACCCTTTTACCAACAAATAGTGGGATTGATCTTCACATTATAACGCCCCCACGGCTGAAAGGAGGAGCATGTTTGGTGCGATCGGGATTCAAACCCGCGACCCTCGGATTACGAGTCGAACGCCTTAACACGCTTGGTCATACAGACCATACAACGTTGGGACCTTGCCCAACTATGGTGACTACAACAACGACGGTAAATGCAACCATTCCCTCCTGACCCTGCAATGTCTCTATCGCAACAGTCTCCTGAAAAACTAATATTACGTTTCTCACCCTCATTTTTCTCCCATTAACGTTCTTATTCGTTCAATTTTCTTCAGGCACTATCCAAGCATACTTTTTTGAGCTCCTTAACCGTAAAAGTGGGTTTTCTTGGGTCATTCCTGTTCTCTCCTCTACAGGAAAATTCTTCAGCTTTGGATTTATAGTTCACTGCTGCCCTGAAGGACTCCATGTTTCATAGGGTTGTTTGGTTTGTGAATTTTAAATCTCCCTATTTAAAGCTCAATGGATCCCTCCTGACTGCTTGAGGCATGATCAAATGTGCCATGTTAATATAATTTTTTTTTAAGTAAGCTGAAACCGTAAAACTTCAGTAACAGCCCTCACTTCACCATCACTAGAAGAGTAAAGAAAAGCTTTTGAACACTTTCTGTAATCCCCTGAAGTTATGCCACGCGAGATCTAATACCGAAAATTCTCCCATGTAGTAAAAAAGAACCTTATGTTAAAAAACGTGCATATTTCAAAAATATTAACATCATCCTCATTTTAGATATTAACACCAATGTTCATACTTCATACACAAACACGTAACTCACCAACCAACTAGACGTTAATATTATGTTAGACAATATGTTTACCCGATTTTAAACGATTTTATGAATACTAAGAAATAATAAGTACTCTGCATATATTGCCAAGATTTCTACCTCTAGAACATAATAAACGATTACTATTTATGTATGAATATAGTTATCTGGTTACCTGATAGCTTTATTTCACATTCCTGGGTCTCCCACGTATTATCACTAAATAACATCTTGTTCACACTAACGTATTTGAAACAGTGAATCCACTAACTTTTACAGGAATCTTTAATGTTTAATGAGAATCTGACAAGTGTATACACCCAAAAAAAAACTACTAAAACTACAATAATTCATCCTGAAAACCGCATGCTTTAAAACATGTCTAAGAATTATAACCAGAAATTTATTAATTAAATGCTACCACTAGGCCGTATTCAACTAGAAAAAAAAAGTGCAAATATGACATATAAAGATACTGGAAACTAAAGTATCGTTAAGTTAAGTGACCATAATTAGCGAACTAGATGCTCTCATGACCTTCATATGTTTAAATTATTCTGCCGGCATAGCACCGCCTGTTCTTGAGAGCATTTTCATTAAATATATTCTTCAGGCTTTGGACTAGTTCAATTTCAGACCAATTATTCTATTTTAAACCCCTTTATTTGAGTATATATGTATATATTTGATATCTGTATATTAATGATTGACTTTATTAAAAAATAAGTGACAGTGAACAGTTGAAGTTTTGCCTATCGATACAATTTTTATAATGTTTGGAAACGCTTCTGAGAATATGAATAATACTGTGTTAAATGAACTCTAAATTAAGACATTTACAAATTCATATCTCTTACAACCTTAGCACAAATATTTGTTTTGAAACTCAATAAAGCAGAAAAAAATCAAAATGCACATGAAGTATTAAAAACAATTTGCATTTCCCCAGTGGCACGGCAGTACGACTGCGGATTTACACTAGAAACCGAGTTTCAATACCTGTGGTGGAAAGAGCACAGATAGACCATTGTATAGCTTCTTGCTTCACTGCAGTTAAATAAAAACAATGTAATATATAAAAAACATAAATACATCTAATCAGCCAGTGATATTTGTTCAAATTTGTTACACAAGTTTTTCTATCTGGTTGTTAGAAGACGCAGGTATGTCTGTTTTGGATACTCAAAGAGTATTTCATTTTCAGCATGGTTTCATTTTCATCTACAACAAATCACTACATCTATCATTCTACATATCAGCTCAATAAACGTGTCGTTTCTCTAGAGATCAGGTTACTGTGCGCAGAGGTAACCTTGAAATTACTACAGATAACCTCGATTGATCAAATTTTGACGGCTATGGCCATTATCTAATTGTTGTTGACATAGTAGCTTATTTGTGTCCTTCATACTCTAAGTTTATCTCTCTTGTGCTAGCAAGAAATTACGCGATATAACAAAATTTTTACTTTTTCTTGTTTCTGGGCAGAAAGTGTTGTTTCCCAGTTGCTTATGCCTAAAGTAAATGGAAAAGACCTATTTTTCTCTTCAAACTTTGATTTTGTGACCTGGATAATAACATTTTCAAATTTACCCATTTTTCAGAACATTCCAGGTAGATTCAGTGCTGAGTAGCTGATAGACAATTTTCTTGAACTTACAAGAATTTTCAAAAACCTTTTTAGAATTTTCTAGAACTTTTTATTGTAATATATACAAAGGCTCACCATTTACCACTTCAGTTTCGTTCTAGCTGCCTATGTGAATACATAAACCTATCTGATTTTATCAGAGGTTGCATCAAGAAGCTGCAATCATTCTCCAAACGTATTCTGCTATGTATGTGGCCAATTTATCAAGAAAAGAGCAAAAAGGTACTCTGTGACAGCATCCGCTAAAATGTGTAAAGCCTACAAGGCATATTTCGTCATGCCTGTCGGGGATCAAGATAAACCCTGGGCATCTCAATTTACCTGCGAGCACTGCAAAAAAACAATCAAAAAAACTCTAGAAGATAAGACGGGCAGTTGTTGCTTGCTTGAATAGCAATATTTTATATTATACAAATTTTAGACCTTTTAAAATATAAAATATCTTTCGGTGCACCTCAAAGAGGAATACAACAGCGTCAAGACATTGTTAGAAGCCTTGAAGTATGATGAGTATAGCTGAAAGGTTATCGGAGACTTCAAATCGGTGGCATTCCTGATGGGTCTTCAAGAAGGCTTTACCAAGTTTTTCTGTTATTTTTGCCTTTGGGACAGCAGCGCACACAACAGGAAGCACTGGTCACAACGGACCAAATTATCTGTGGGGAGGCACAATGTCAAATGTGAGCCACTAGTGGACCTACAAGAAGGTGTTGTTCCCATCATTGCACATGAAATTGGGCCTTATGAAACACTTTGTCACAGCTCTTGATAAGGAGTCTGTAGCCTTCAAGTACCTTTGAGACTTCTTCCCTAAGCTGTCTGAGGCAAAGGTCAAAGTTGGTGTCTTTGTTGGACCAAAGATAAAGAAGATCCTGGAATACACAGAATTCCCCAAGAAGCTCAGTAGGAAGGGAAAAAAAAGCTTGAGGCAGCTTTGTCGCAACGGTTTGGGGCTTCTAGGGCAATCACAAGGCCGAAAATTATGTGGAACTTGTTGAAGCTCTGATGAAGAACCACGGTAAAATGGGCTGCAGGATGTCCCTAAATGTCCATATCCTTGATGTTCATCTTGATAAATTCAAGGAGAACATGGGAGCATACTCAGAGGAGCAAGGCGAAAGCCTCTACCAGCATATACTGGACCTTGAACGCCGCTACCAAGGAGAGTATAATGAAAACATGATGGGAGACTATATTTGGGGGCTGATACGTGAAAGTGATTTACATTGCAGCCGCAAATCTCGAAAACCTTCACACTTCTTAACTTTTCTGTTCATTTTTGCATAACTTTGGTATAAATACATGTAAATCTTCATTCATATGTTGTTTTATTTAGACCTTATGTAAATGAAAATGCCCAAATTTCACCATTTTTATATACAAAATAGGTTAATTTATAAATTTCATTATCCAGGTCACAAAAACAAAGTTTAAAGAGAATAATGTCCATTTTCTGAACTTTTACATTATAAGCAATTAAGAAATAACACATACTATCCGGGAACAAACTTTTGTATTACATAGTGTTATCCATGAGATGCTTTTGTGTTCTAGAAAGAAATTTAACGGAGAAAAAGAGAGGCATATTGATGTGAGAAAGAGAACCAAGAAGCTCCTATTAACTGGGAGAATCATACTGTTGGATACTGAATACTCCATGGCATTGCAACAAACATTCCAGAACTTTATGGTCTATCCATTCAACAACAGAGCTGAGCCGAGCTCTGGAACTTCGCATAGTGCCAACAAAATCAGTTTATCTCTGGTGAATAACCTGAAGAGGAAGTTTGAAGTTGCCAAGATGGTGTTAGCAACTGTATATATGCTAAAACCAAGCAAACCGTGGAAATCAGCATACGTAATTTTGAGGATGATACCTTTTTAGGTAGATAGAGACAATTTTAAGTGGGTGGACTACGTTTTCTAGCCTGCTTCTACCTTATTTTCAGAAGCGTAGTAACAACTATAGCACATGTGTGTTTCATCATCACAGCTGACATGTGACTTGCCATAAATAAGCCAAGAGTCCTCTCGTAGGAAGAGAAGTGCGATGCTTTTCACCAGCTTGAGCCTTGTATTCAAGCAACTTTGATAAAAAAAAAAAAATAGCACTGGTATTGTAATACATTGCCTGAACACGTACTAATGGTAATTGAACATGCAATAAAATTTTAGAATTTTAACCACTATAGAAGAGCCAATGCTAATGTCAACGCTGGCTCCATAATTATCTTAATGTAATGAAATGTACGATGGCAGTTTTCCCTCACTACGACTGGTGGGAAATAACAAGGTAAAACATCTTTTAAAAGATCAATAATTCAAGGCTCAGATCACTTTCTTAAGCAGTTTTTGTCTCAAAAACACATTACACAGTACCTTCTGCTTAGTATGAATGGTTCAGTACTTAATACCATCATGTACACAGGGCCTGATCAATTATGAGTCTGGTAGGCCGTCGTTGCAGAATTACATAAGTGATTACACCCAGTAAAAAACTAAGACATCTATCTATTGGAATTTAAAGCCTATAAACGTGATGCTTATAGACATTTATCGAGATTTACTTAAAATATCACTGTACAACAACGTTTTTGCTTCTTGAACACAGTCGGGTGTTTCTTATAGATGTTTGGATGCTGATCACGAAAATCAGGTACCGTTTCATCGAAATTTTGGTTTCACCAGGACATTGCTACAATGAAAAAAACGATATCAGGGCAACTGGAATCCATCAATGCTTGCTGACTACTGTCTGACACTGCAACGTGATGCACCGGACACTGAATACAAACAAAAATCAGGGGCAAAACACTTTTAATCATGTTGAACTCAATAGCGTATTAGAAACATAAATTCAATTAAATAAGTTATTGTCCATAAATAGTTAACTGTCTATTTCTCAGAGTTCCTACGTGATGAAGCAAAACCAAAACTATATTTGTGCATACCCACCAGGTACCCGTCACAATCAGTAAAAACTTTCAGAAAGCAAAACTTTTCAAAAAAATTGTTGTGCAGTGATATCAAACAAAACTACTGAAGCTTTTATTCACTATAGAACTTCATTCATGTTAATATGAATAACAGCTTGACTTTCATCTAATTGGTTCGTTTGAGTCGTTTACGCTTATATATCTGGTTAAACAGTAATTATTATAATGTAAGTGTCTGAGGTGGATCTAATACACAAAAATATTTGAAATCCTAAAAACGATAGAGAAAAATAAAAAGGCCGAAATTCTGATTTATCTCAAACATTAGATAATATATCATACAACAAAATAATTCAACTTGGCATTACTCATATAAAACTAAATTTACATTCACCTTCTATTCTAGTTTGCTACATCATATATTATGCTCAGCGTAACTCAGTGATAATCCTTAGCTGAATTAGGACTTAAATTAAAATTCGGCTTTGATGTACATAAATAAAACCATTCCATGTTAGTAATGTGAAATTCCTTTATTTTTCTGTGTTTACGAGGCACCATCTATTGTTTGAACTAAATTACAATTTTAATTTTTGGCTTGTCGCTAAGCTGGGGAAATGGGTTGAAAGCGAGCTCACTAATGTTCCAGTGCCCTTCACTTTGTTACCAGTCCAACGGACCCACTTAAACCAGTGGTGTTTATCTTGTTGTTATAATTATTATTGCTTTTTGTTGGTAAAATAACTGCAATGAATTTTCTGCATTTCGATTCTTTCGAAGAAATGCACAATCCGTAATGTGGTGTCGTTCAAACCAGAGACGTATTTAGGATTTCGGCGCCCTTAGGCACAAGGTTAGGTTGATGCTTTTGCCGCCCCCCCCCTCCGTGCCACAACTTGCACCAAGCATCACCGTCACAACAACAGACAAACACAGTTGTTATCATTCAAAATCAACACAACGTTTATTTTCCAACATAATAAAAAATGAAACATCAAAATCAATTATCACTAAATATTATTCTGCGGCTGAATATACAGGCTTTCTCCTGGCCTTCTGTTCCGAAAACATGTTTATCGCATCGTCATAGTTTATTCTACAAACAATATCACTTTCAATGGCGAGGAGTGACAGGGCATTTAGTTTATCTTCTGCCATTCTTGATCTCAAATAATTTTTCACACGTTTGAGAGCCGAGAAAGATCTCCCTGATGTACAATTAGTTGCTGGAATGCACAGAAACATGCGCATAGCAATATCCAGGTTTGGATATACAGTTTGAAGTCCTTTAGCTCGCAGATTTCTGTATACTGCTAACGCAGAAGAGTCATCATTTTGCACTTTCATACTCACAAGACGTGCGCGGAAATGTAGACATTCATCTACGAAGCTCACTTCCAAGTCATTGGGGTAGAGTTTCAACAATGTTCCAGCTTGACTGATGACATCAGTGGGTTCAAGATTTGTTATCTTGAACAAATATTCAAACCTTGCGTGGATTTCTACATAAGCGGTTTGTCTTCGCTGTAGTTCTGAGCAAAGTCTGTCAATGATCACATTGAAAGCATTTACTCTAAATGCCTCTCTGCCTTCTTCCACTGCCTGGGTGTCACAATCTGAAAATTTTTGCTTCCTTTTTCGCTTAATTTCGTACGTCTTCATGCTGGACTTCAACATCGCCTTGTCTTCAAAATGATCGAACAGTTCTCTTGAATCTTTCACAAACTGCAGCAAGGAAGCATAAAGCTCGACTGCAAGTCCGATGTCCATATCAGCACTTTGCAACTTTTTACTGGCAGCATTGAATCTTTCCAGAATTGTTCCCCAAACTGTGGACAAAATAGCTGTTTCTAGCGTTCCTAATTTGGAAAGAAGTCCAGCGGCCTCATTCCTAGCGGCTGGTTTTTCCATAGCATTTCTCTCCATGGTGGTGAGGGCATCAAACACTTGTTGCCAGTTTCTGTTGAGGCTTTGACAAGCATCTTCACGAGCGGACCACCGAGTGTCACTGAGTTTCTTCAAAGAGAGACTTTCTTTATTTGCGGACAGGTGTTTTTGTAGAATTTTCCAACGATGGGTTGAAGCATTGAAGAAAACATAGAGACTTTGTAAGAGTTCGAAGAATGAACATGCTTCTCTGCAACATTCAGCAGCACACATTCCTACAAGATTTAATGAATGTGCTGAACATGGGATATACACAACTAAAGGATTTTTCTCCATGATACGAGCCTGGAGACCACTGTACTGACCAGACATGCTGCTGGCGTTGTCGTAAGACTCTCCACGACATTCAGAAATGTCATGCTCATATGACTGAAGCAGTCTAAGTACAACTTCTGCCAGCTGTTCAGCTTTGTGGCCCGGATTGGGTATAAAAGTCAGGAAACGTTCCATAGGTGAACCATCACTGTTCACGTACCTGATGATGAATGCCAACTGGTCAACATGGGATATATCTGGCGTCCACGCTGATTGAGAAATATTTTGCAGTTTTGACGTCCTTTAAAATATTCATTAGAACAAGGTCTGCCATAAGCTGGATGAATTCGTCGCAAGTACTGAAAGACAGGTAAGACGTGGATCCCTTGCCAGCATTGCCATATCGGTGAATGTGATCAGCGAGGAAGGGGTCAAACTCCGCAACTAGTTCTAACGACATCATAAAGTTGCCGTTGTGTACTGAGCTAAACTTATCATCCCGACCTCTGAACGGAAGCCCACATGAAGCCAATCTTTTCGCCACAGCTACCACACGAGTGAGTACATTTCTCCAGTATTTGATTTCGTCGTGCAGCTGTATGGCAATCTGGAGATCTACACGTCCCAACATGTTGCCCCTTGCTACTAGAGATAAAACTGAAGACCGATGCTCAGGAGAGTTTTCATGCTCATTCAGCCGGACAGTAGCATTTTTCCAGTCATCAAAGCCTTCGTCAGCCAGTTTGGTTTTTCCAAAATCAAATAAACGACAAGGAGCACAAAACAGTCTACCTTTGCTCTTTGAATAAACCAAATATGTTTGCTTACTTTTTTCGCCATTTTGCAGTTTTCTTTCAAACATGCCCTTGGTTACAGATCTGATTTTCTCCCCGTCCTTTTTCACAGAGTTCTTGAAATCCGAGTCATCGTTTTGAAGGATGGCATGTGTGGCAATATAATCTTTTGTGTAATCATCTATTATCCACTCTGCTGGATCTGAACTTACTTTGTCTGAAAAACTTGCTGGAACCATTGACGTTTCAGGCACGCAACCGACAGATCTTACTAGGCCTGCTGCTGATGACGTCACTTGTTCAAGCTGCAGTTCGATATGTTCGGGTCGTTCAGATTGTTCAAAACTGCTACTGCTAGGCCCGTCATGTATATTCCCTCCATCGCTGTTGGTTTGAACATCATCGCTGGTAGGCTGTTCTTGCCTTTGTTTAGCAAAAAAGGCCTCCATCGTCGGTGTCTTATCCAAAACATCACGTGTGTTTTCATTTTTTAACTTTGCTATCTTCCTATAAGCTGCTCCACTCAATTTTCAGCGTATGTTACTCATGACGATATCACTAGAATCCACTGATCGTATATTGAGTATTGACAGTGAATTTGTTACTTTCACATCTCAGATCATCAGGATCTGAGTCATTTTCGGGATCGAGCTATTTTTGGCAGCCGCGCGAACCTCACAGAGATCCGTGAGCCGTTTGACCCCCAGTGACCCTCGCCCTCACAAGAATTGTGCTTCTTGTGGAGGTGCCCCCCAGTGGCACAGTGGTATGTCTGCGGACTTACACACTAAAAACCGGGTTTCGATACCCGTGGTGGGCACAGCACAGATAGCCCATTGTGCAGCTTTGTGCTTAATTCTAAACAAACTAAAACTAAATCTTGTGGAGGTTTGGACACTGAAAACACGATATAACTTACAGTAAAATATTAGGTGACGGAGGAATAAGTAAAAGCATAACGAACTCTACATTTTGACACTAATATCGCTTACCACGTTATTATCTATATTGTCGATTATATTGTAAATATGTTGGTGAGCCATATATTCGTCCGGTAGATAATGAGTTTTATGGTAGTTGGTAAAATAATTATCGATTTGCAACCATAAGTCCATAACAAAATATACACGAAAAAGGGGAGCTTCTGCAAACTGATTTATATTACTGCCGATGTATCCATGTTAACGGGTGCTGGGCTATTGACAATCAAATTATAAATTCTAACACACTTTACTATTTCAAATTCTATACTACCAGTAATAAATACCTGTATCGCCCAAAACTATCCAGACCCCGTGCGGTACAACCGCGTCCCCTGGGAGTCAACTTCATTGATAGAGCGCGGTCGGCGGCCTGCAAAAACGATTATGCGTGACACCCGCAGCCGATTCCGCCGACGCTCACCTGCTCCAGTGACTGTGCGCCTTTCTATTCTAGTATTCTGGAGTCTGCCACTACCCCTTTATTCTAACAAATGCCTATAATTGCTAGGGAATTTGAAGGAACTATTCTGTAAGGACTACATTGGAATCTAGACAAGCGCATATTCAATCAATCAATTAAAAATAATCAATTAAGCTAAACTGTGAATGATGAGAAAGAATATTTCAAAATATATTTTTCCATATAATAGCCTGAAGCAACCGAAAATCCGAATTTTCGTATACGCAATTTCATAAAACAAAATACGTTATTAGGCCATGATAAAATATTTTTTGTGTAGGCGTAGCACACTGAGTAGCAGGTAATTCATTGTTTGGTGTGTCAACATGAGTAAAAAACATGTTGGGGGTTTTGAAAAACACAAATAAATAACTGAGGTGAGGGCGGATGGGTTGATGATGTGGGGGGGCGAGGCGTATTAGGTGGGACTCAGGGAGGGAAGGTTAGAAATCTTTTGAACTTGAAGCGACCGACCCGATGTGGTGGAACAGTGAGTGTGTATGTGTGGGGGGGTCCAGATTCAAGAGGTTATTGGGGCGGCATAAATGGCAGGGGAAATTAACAACCAGGGACTACATTTTAAAATGGTGTCCATTATTTTTCTTTTTTTGGTCAAAATTTGCCACCCCCTAAAATCTGCCGCCCCAGGCACGTGCCTCGTGTGCTTATGCGTTAAAACATCTCTGGTTCAAACCTCCTGGTAGCGAATTCTGTGAGAGAAATCCATGTACTGAGGATTACCACAAAACGGTTTTGCAAATGTCATATTTTAATAAAACCCAGCTATGTGTTTCAGAACATTTTTGTAACTTCCAAAACGAACTAGTCGTGGCATGAATATACATTTTAAGTTAGATCTCTGACTCAAAAAGCACAGATCCGGCGAATAGTTGAGAAATGTCTTATATTTAGGTATTTAATGTGATCTATAGAATTGGAAAAACCAGAGAAGTTTAAAGATTCTTTTCGTTATTGAAAATTTTAAACTTTTTCAAACATAAATATGATATTTCGTAAATAGTGATGAGACTACGAATTCCATATTTAAATGTTTTGTGACTTTTCTGCTTGTTTTTGAATTTCGCGCAAAGCTACACAAAGGCTATTTGCGCGAGCCGTCCATACTTCAGCAGTGTAAAATTACAGGGAAAGTAGCTAGTCATCATCACCCACCGCCAACTCCTGGGCTACTCTACTTATAAACAAATAGTGGTATCGACTTTAACATTATAACGCCCCTATTGCTGTAAGAGTGAGACGGGGATTTGAACCCGCCACCTTCGGATTACAAGTTGAACGCCTTAGCCCATCTGGCTATGCCGGGTCGTATTTATTAATCGTAGGATAGTAGTAGTAGTTGTTGTTTTGAATTAAGCACAAAGCTACACAATGGGGTATCTGTGCTCTGCCCACCATGGGTATCGAAACCCGGATTTTAGCGTGTAAGTCCGCAGACATACCGCTGAGCCACTAGGGAGCCGTAGGTTTGTTTTGGAATTTCGCACAAAGCTACTCGAGGACTGTCTGTGTTAGCCGTCCCTAATTTAGCAGTGTAAGACTAGAGGGAAGGCAGCTAGTCATCACCACCCACCGCCAACTCTTGGGCTACTCTTTTAACAACGAATAGTGGGATTGACCGTAACATTAAATACGCCCCCACGGCTCGGAGGGCGAGCATGTTTAGCGCGACGCAGGCGCGAAATCGCGACTCTCGGATTACGAGTGCACGCCTTAACGCGCTCGGCCATGCCAGGCCGGGGGAGGGGCGTAGGATAGTAACTGACACGAAAAATTCCTGTAGGCCTATGATGTGTGAAACTTTCACGATTAATTAGTGAGAGTCAAGGAAATGTGAGCTTTTTACACAGCCACAAGAAAAGAAACAGCAACAAATGGAACCTATATCACACAAGAAACATAAATTAAAGTTGCTTGTGTCTTAATAATTAATTTGTTGGCAATACATTTGGATACCTCGTCAACGCCTGAGCCAATCATACACAGATATTTCTAAAACAGTTACACTCGTTTGAATATTTTTAGTTTGTTTTGTTTGTTTGTTTTTTGGAATTTCGTACAAAGCTATTCGAGGAATATCTGTGTTAGCCGTCCCTAATTTAGCAGACTAGAGGGAAGGTAGCTAGTCATCACCAAAAGTGTAGCTTTTGGCTTAATTCAAAACAACAATAGTTTATTGTTTTACATGGGCGTCGTAAATGTATATATAATTCACTGTATTGTACACCAGAAAATTGTTTGCTATTTGTAGTAAAAATTATGGAAATGATGACAACTTGTGGCACACAAAACTCATCTTCCTTTATCATTAATTTCTAGAAAAAATACTTTATTAGAAATACTGAGTGTTTCTGTACAAAAGACATAGTGTTCATTGAAAACTTGCCATATTGTTTGAAGATACATAAATCGTATAGTATCGTTTAAATGATTCTCAATACGACACTTGTGTTACATATCTGTATCGCCACATCCTTAATGGTTAGAGTGTGAACAATCGCAGTCATCATATGAAACATTAAATACTTATACGAACTTTACGTTGCACATCTGAATTCCGCTAATGGGTACGTTTCCGGTATTATAATTCTCAAGTAAGGGTTCGATTACCAACGGTGAGTATACCGCACATAGTCCAATGTGCATCTTTGTGCTTAAAGAAAAACAAGGTACTTTTGTTTTCAAAATGAGATTTTATTAAAAAATTTAATTGTGTGCGACAAACAGATATTTTTGAAAAATGCGATCAAACATCATATTAGGCAATAATTATGTAGTGGGGACAAAATGTTGAATGGCCTCTTCTGTGGTGGTTTCCGTTACCCTTCACAATTTTTCAATAAGTTGCATTTATACTCAAGAAAGAAGCTTTATTTGATTTAAATTACTATATCTGTGCTTCTGACAAGTTTATTCAGCTTATAATCGATTTGATTACAGTTAATAAATTTTAAAATCGTATACTTTTATCTGATATCGAAAATTCATAAAGTGACACATGCTGTAAGAAAACAGATAAAAGCAAAACCTATCGAACACTTTTATTACGAGTTACAGATACAGGCCTATTTTTTGTACATATAAGAAGTTCAATCACTTTAGTGTATTTTTGTTTACTTTTTTTTTAATTTCGCGTAAAGCTACACGAGAGCTATCTGCGCTAGCCGTCCCTAATTTAGCAATGTAAGACTAAAGGAATAGTTGGATTGGTTGTCACATTATAACGCTCCCACGGCTTTAAGGGCGAGCGTGTTTGGTGTGACGGGGATTCGAACCAGTAACCCTCAGATTACGAGTCGAATGTCTTAGTCCACCTGGCCATGTCGGGCCTATTTTTGTTTACAACTTCATATCTATACTATTATATTGTCATTATGAAAATTGTAAGAGCACTGATGAAGTGAAGGGAAAATAGTGATTTTGGTATTAAGTAAATCATAAATTCTTTTCTGATCTTAATGAAACCAAAAAGTTAGCACGTTCATAAGTTTGTAGTCACGTTCTATTGTAACTGTAGTCGATAAGCAATAAAGTCTCTCATGAAACGGGCGACCAACTTCTGATATTATGGAAATCAATATTTCAAATTTGGAGGTGGCGTCAGATAGCTTTTGCAACTTTTTCAGAAACTGCAAAATACTAATACCAAATCTTTTATTTTTTTTATGACTCCTTTTACGAATAGGCACGAAATCTTGAGAATAGCATGTGCAACCCTAGTGGCAAATCTGTTTCTGTAACCAAGGTATAGACAGCCTATTGTGCAATATTCTGCACAATTTCAAACAAACTACAAAATAGCATGTGCAGCTGTGTTGCTTAAAATAGGATTATCTTCTATCAAATAATGTATATTTATAGTATGGCGCATATGCGCTACATCTGCAATGTTTGTTTTAATATGATGTTTATTCCCCGTTTGTTTGTTTTGAATTTCGCCTAAAGCTACTCGAATGTTATCTGTGCTAGCTATCCCTAATTTAGTAGTGTAAGACTAAAGGGAAGGCAGCTAGTCATCCCCACCCACCGCCAACACACGGGCAATATTGTACCAAAGAATAGTGGAATTAACTGTACAACATAACATTCCCATAGCTGAAAGGGCGAGCATGTTTGGTTGGCCAGGAATTCAAATGCGTGACCCTCGGATAACGAGTCGAGTACCTTGACCACCTTGCCTTTAGTGTTCCCATTTGCCGTAAATGTAAAGCGAAGTCTCGTAATAATAAATTTTCTACGGAGAATAAATAGTTTCAATAATTTGTTAATCCTCTTTATCGTATATACTGTAATTTAAAAATGTTCAATACATTATCTTTAAGAAAAATTCAAACTTAACTGATTTATGACTTTACAATATTAGACACAAGTTACTCGAGTGAATAATTTAAAAATGCTCTATGTACCCCAACAGCAAGCAACACCGTTTCGAAATGTTTTGTTGAAATAGAACTTGTTTTTTCTCTCTCTCTTGTCGCTCAGCTAGAAGGAAACTGACAAATCAAAATAATCCGAACTACGAAAATAACAATAATGAAAAAGATGGTCATTTATGTAGTGTGTAACAGCAACAACAACAATAATATTGTCGCACTTTAAAATATTTTAAAAAGTTAACAAACAAAAAAAAACTCAAAAGAAATTTGTACAGAAATATAGTTGAGATTCTGGTAGGTTGTATGTGTATGTAACAATGAACTTATATTAATTTTATATTGGTGGAAGTGTCGTCTCAGCTGCATGCATTCTGAGCTCTCGTTACTGAAACACTATCTGTCTTGTGGCAGGACACTTCAGAAACGCTTGCATCTAGTCATGTATTTATTTCCAGTCGCGTGGAATGTTTCCAGTTCTGTATGTGGAAAAGAACGATTTTCAATGATATTGCTGACGTCACATGATTAATGGCCTATATATATATATTCTCTCAGATTTGTAATTTAATATTTCTGCACCTGTGTATCTTCACTATCTTCAGAAACTAATTCCTAGCTATGCAAAGTCA
This sequence comes from Carcinoscorpius rotundicauda, assembly GCA_011833715.1. NCBI lineage: Eukaryota > Metazoa > Arthropoda > Merostomata > Xiphosura > Limulidae > Carcinoscorpius > Carcinoscorpius rotundicauda. The sequence continues at coordinate 82,621,906 of CM022401.1, read as the reverse complement.
CCATATTATATCAGGTCATCCCAAAAGTAATGTCCAAAAATTTAATATAGAAAGTGTATCATCATGTATGTCTTCATAGAAGGCAGAAATTACTAAAATATGTAGTAGAACATGTATAAAAATGTTCATACAAATAAAAGAAACTAACTCCATTTTTTCAGATCATTATTCAAATAAACCCTTATGGGTATGAATGAGTCTGAGGACCACATAAGACATATAATGCTTTATGAGTTTAAGAAAGACAACAGTGCAGCAAAAACTATACAAAACATTCAAGATGTTTATGGTGAGGAGTTTCTCAAGGAAAGAAAATGTCAAAGGTGATTTTAAAAGTTCAAATCAGATAACTTAAGTGATGCGCCACGTTCACGTCATCCTGTTGAGTTTAATGATGACTTGCTGCTAGTTGCACTTGATGAAGATTGCACTTTAACAAATAAATAACTAGCACAGAAACTTAATTCAACCCATCCAACAGTTCACTATCATCTTCAACAGCTTGAAAAGGTGTATACACTTTGAAAATGGGTCCACCATGATTTGACAGAAGCCAACCTTAGAACAAGATTGGACATTTGCGCTTTACTGTACTCTTGTAAACGTGGCTCACTGGAGATGAAAATGGATGTATTATAAAAAATGTTAAGCGCCGCAGACAATGGCTCAGTGCAGGTAAATTGGTTAATGCACAGCCCAAAATGTACCTACATCCCAGGAAAGTCTTGTTAAGCGTTTGGTGGGATATTATTGGTGTGATCCACTTTGAGTTGCTGCCACTCAATGTAACGATTAAATCAGACTTTTACTGTCAACAGGTAGAGCCTTTGAATGTTGCACTGAAAGAAAAGAAGCCTGCTTTGATCAGTCGTAAAGGTGTTGTGCACAGAATAATGCATAGCCTCATACAGCAAGGTTCACAACTGCAAAGATTGAAGAGCTAGACTGGTGAAAACTTCCACATCCTCCTTATTCTCCAGACCTTTCCCCATCTGATTATCATCTATTGCAAAATTTGCATAACTATCTTGATGTAAAAAAAGCTTGGAACAAATGAAGATGTCAAAACTTTCGTTTCTACATTCTTTTCCTCCAAATCTCAAACATTTTATAAAATTGATATTCAGAAGCTTGTGAATCGTTGGCAGGAAGTAATTAATAATAATGAAACATACATTATCGGTTAAATAACATTAAAAACATTTGGAATTCTTTCTCTTTTTTCTAAACCTTAAATCGGACATTACTTAAGGGATAACCTGATATTTGTAATTTTAGTATGATCATACCTTTATTCTCCAACATGTCTATTATGCAAATCGTCGATACATACTTACTTCCCGATTAAATCAATTCCGCGACATTTAGTAGTGTAATCAAACAGACCAATATATATGTTTTAAGTTTACATGTATATCAATAAAATCTTGCTTGCAACAACATAGACGAAAGCAGATTTGACCTGATAATGAATGGAATAGAACTACTCTTTAATGTCAGGTTTTGCAGTTTTTTACAGTGAATTTACATACTTCTTAATAAGCGAGATACACGTAGCTATACTTTCCCAAAGTCACAATTAAACGCAGATTTTCTAAGGAATTAAAACAAAATCTTATCATATACGCATATGTTAATACCTGTTTTTATTAGATATTACATCTAAACAGCATAGCATATCTCTCGCGTTTAGACAGGTAGGCCTGTCAAACGTGCAAAGGTTTATTGTTTGTGTATTTAGTGTGATATGTTAACCCTTTTATTTCAACCTGTCGTGTTTTTACGTTCATGAAAAATTCTAAGTTTAGAAATTTGTAAATCAAAATGTTCGTTGTTTTGAAGAGAGTTGCTCGTTATATAACTGCGAGACGTTGAATAAGTAACCAGCCCCCCAGTGGCTCAGCGGTATGTCTGCGGACTTACACGCTAAAATCCGGGTTTCGATACCCGTGGTGGGCAGAGCACAGATAGCCCATTGCGTAGCTTTGTGCTTAATTCAAAACAACAACAACGAATAAGTAACCATTCAAAAACCGCTACACGGTTATGGAAATTTTCTTCGACAATAACACAAATTATGCACGCCAGGTGCAAGTAGATTTAATACTCTTCTTGGGTTGGGAAAAATAATCCAATGAAATTCATGCTGACGCATGTCTATGAGGCCATGTGACCTAAAAGTCGAAAAAATGCATAGAAACTGGATTTGTTCATTTTCTGATATTAAAAATAACGGAACGTTTTGCACATTATACGTCGCTTCGAAGTAAACTAACTCTTCTATCACATCATGTATTTAAAGAGGTATGTTATTCCGTGAAAAATGATTTTGCAAATACTGTTTGTTTTTTGTGGTTTTTTTTTTTTTTTTAATAAACACAAAACTACATAACGGGGTGTTTGTTCTGTACCCACCAAGGATATTAAAAATTGAGTTTTAGCGTTATAAGCCTTCAAACGTACCGCTGAGGCAATGTGAATTATGCCAGTTAAATTAATTTGTAGCATTGTAAAAAAATGACGTTGTTATTTTATTTAAATAACAATATAGAACTTAGATAAATTTGTATTAGTCAAAATCAGTTTATATAAACATAAATTATGTGGGTTTTTGTTGTTGTTATTAAAAATATACTGACCGATGCTCTTAAACAAATTTTCCATTTTAAAAGGTAAATATAAAACTTCATAGAAGTTTTCGAACCTTTTAGAACCTTCACGATGACATGTGTGTTTAGTATATTAATTGATTAAATAAATCTCGATACTAAGCTTAAGAAAGAAAGTTACTTTTATCACACGATGTTTACATTCTGTATTAGGTGGGACATGAAATAGTTGCAAGATAATGTTTTTGTTTCAACTGTATCTCGATATAACATAACATTAATCGCATTTTATGTGGTTCTCAGCAAAATTCCAACTAGTTGAAAGTACAATGCAACACTGGTAAACTTACTGGTATAGAGATGTAAAATAATGTTAGACCAAAAGACACAACATTTCGAATAAGTCAGGCTTTGTTGTTCTCCACAGAAGTGGGAAAAGTCGAAAAACTAAACGTCTAGAACAGCAAAGAGCTTCAAAACTCTACATCAAGCCAATCAAAAGCAAGGAATTCATCTATAATGTGAAGGCTATGGTTATGAAGGATGACCCTTCGGCCCACGAAAATAAAATAAACATAATCATAAAGTTAGGCATATATTCTGGTACGTTAAACGAAAATTTACAAGCTTCCAGCTGTTCTTGTAGATCAACAGCTGTTGTAATAAGGAAAAAAAACACATAATAATGTTCTAAGTTCCATGTTGTTCTTGGTACTTCTTTCTCTATTGCTGTTGCTGTTCACCCTAATTCCCAAGATTACACACCATTGCTTGACATCAGTTTTGCTTGGCATTAGTGCATGGATCCCGTACCCTGCTTTAAGTTAACAATGCCCTGAATCACCAGTCTTGAAAATTCATAACAGAAAATCATGTTTAGTATCGTGCTGAAATGTCAAAAATGAAACTGAGTCTCGAATCTTTTAAGTTCCCAGTGAGGGCTCTGATTGCCACCATAATTTCCATTGTAACCATCCACCATGCCAAACTTTCTTTATACCCTTTTACTGTAGGAGGATATCAACTTCTAGGACCACAAATAAGAGTATATCTAAGGGAATTGCCGTGAGTTTACTTTTTTCAGTGTTTTTCTCGTGAAAACAGCTATTTATTTCGAGATGCAGCCAAACGCTTGTATATGTTTGGCTTGTAATTTTTCATGAAATTTAAATCCTTTTTTGTAATAATGAACTTAATTTTGAGGGCGTTGCTTTATATCTGCTTGGGGCTCACTTTTGGAAACTAACTGATGTTTTCAACCCATTGCTATGCGAGTTTTTCTATTCCGCTGGTATCATTGAAGGATTTTAAACTTCACATGATGTTCTCTTCAGCTATATCATTTATCAATAATAACACACATCCTCGAAAATTTGATATTATACATTCCTTTAACCATTAAATTAACCGTAGCGGCAATGCCTTGCGACATTTTTGTGGATTCGCTGTGTACCAAACATCTGGGTGTTAACCATTGATTTTTACAGTGAAGTGAGCATTAACCCCTTTCACGTGAAGTCACTAGAAGTTATAAGGTTGGGGGTTCCGTGCATTTTCAGTTGCTAAGACGTGACGTTAAGTTTTAAGGTTGCAGCTCATTTGCGTTACTTATAATTTTAAAAGTAAGCTAAGAGCTGGACGTATGTCATTTCAGTTGTAAGTTCACGATTCTGGAATTTTCTCCCTAATAAATAAATTAATATGAATTGTTTAACCACTTTTGTTAAATATAGTAACTTAAGGCCTAATGGCTGTAGCGTTGCTTAACTGAGGCTAATTTTATCTTTTGCACATATATGAAATTATTTTTGAAACTCGGATTTTTCTTTTAGTTTTATTATAGCATGGTGATAATAAACACAACTGATTGTGCCCATATTTGAATCTCACACAGCTTCCCATGAAGATGGCACGGACACAGTTGCAAAAATATATTGTAACTATTAAAAAAATATACAGTGTTAAATGAAAGTTTCCGGAACATTTTGAAGAATAATGTTCTGATTCAACAAATCTAAATATTAGTCATAGGACAGGCCCGGCATGGCCAGGTAGGTCAAAACGTTCGACTCGCAATCCGAGGGTCGTGATTTCGAATTCCCATCACACCAAACATACTCGCTCTTTCAGCTGTGGGGGCGTTATAATGTGACGGTCAATCCCACTATTCGTTGGTAAAAGAGTAGCGCAAGAGTTGGCGGCGGGTGGCGATGACTAGCTGCCTTCCCTGTAGTCTTACACTGCTAACTTAGGGACGGCTAGCACAGATAGCCCTCGAGTAGCTTTGTGCGAAATTCCAAAACAAACAAGCTATCTGTGCTCTGGCAACCTCGGATGCTGAAACCTGGTTTCTAGCGTCTGGTCTTATTATTGATTATTTTTTATGTTGTGATTCTTTTTATTTTTGAGTGTGATTAAAAAAGAAAGAAAAACAGACAGTATGACCAAACACCAATTCAAGCGCATGTTTCTAAAAATGTTCCCCTCTGGAACAACAGTAAGTCTACGGATTTACAAAGGTAAATCAGGTATTCCATTCCCCTCAGTGGACACAGCAGATAGCCCGACACGGCTTTGCTATAAGAAAACGTACGTTTCTAAACATTACGTTACATCATGTGTAATAAACCCTGGACACATCAATGGTAAAAATCATGTACTTCTAGACTGTTTTTACTATGTGCTGATCTGGCATGGTTAGGTGGTAAAGGCACTCGACTCGTAATTCTAGAGTTGCGGGTTCGAATCTCTGTCACACTAAACATGCTCGCCCATTCAGCCGTGGTGGCATTATAACGTGACGGTCAGTCCCATTATTCGTTAGTAAAAGAGTTGGTAATGCGTACTGATGACTAGCTGCTTTCCCTCTAGTCTTACACTGCTAAATTAGGGACGGCTAGGGCAGATAGCCCTTGTGTAGCTTTGCGCAAAATTAAAAACAAACCAAACCTCCTATGTGAGTGATCGTTATATAATAATAAAGAGAAAAACGGATACAACAGGTGATCATTTGAATACAACTAGGGAACAATACAGTTTTCATAACAAAATAACAGACGCTTAAGATGATTTGTTATTTGTTTCTTTAACGGTGATCTTTGAAAGAGAAACATTTAAAATCTCCCCAGTTGTTTTGATATGCTGTACAGTTCCATTTCTGATACCCCTTTAAGAATCTTTAAAAGAGTATTGCTTATTACTGAGATAAAACAAAAAGTCTCGTAAAACATAACTTACACTTTTATAGTATTTTGCATTTTGACTACAGTTTTACTCAATCAATGCCTGCTGTAAAACGTAAGATCTACTTTAAATCTTACTCTATAACATCCATCTGTTATGTTAAACAGTAATTAATTTGACAAGAAACATTTAACGTATTACATCAAGTAGCAGTAAAGGAAAAGAAGAAACTATTATTTTAATGCTAGGTGAAATGGCAGTGTGTTACGTTTTTTATGTATGTTGACTGTAGACTGAACGCAACAGAAAGACACAGATAACAGCTTGTACAATTTATTACAATAAACTGTTATATATGTAACAAATATAACATAAATTATATAACAACAATGACAGATATTCAGTTTAAAATTAATTACAATACAAAATGGTACTGGCCTGTGTCCAATATAATGATTCAGAATGAAAGTCCAAAAGTCTAGATCAGAAATCCAAAATTCCAGTCTAGGGTGTGAATTTGGTCCCACGAAGAAATTACGAAGTTTGAATGGAGAATGACGAAGTTCTTTTTACAGTGTTTTCGATGAATGTCTCAAATTTGTCGTTTTCCAATTTTTCCGGTCTCCCTTAAACAGTCCTGTACGCGTTGACCTTCAGTATAACCAGTAATTCGAATGAATCGTAAAGATTGACGAAATAAAATCACAGCTTCTGTAGATCTAGCTATAGTCACAAATCCAAGTTGAATAAACACACAGCAAACGTTGAAAATTTCTCGAACAAAGACAATATCTCTTGAATCCAAATAAAAGCGAATGACTGACTCTTCTCATTCTTTCTCGCGTTACCGTCTGTTTTTATACCAATAGGCCGACTGTTTTCTCGAACAATCGCGAAACTTTCACAGAATTCTAGAGCAATCCACGCATGTCTGTTTTTGCACGAGATTCGTCGTCTAGACACCAGGCCAATACAAATGATCGATCTATCTAATTCTAGAAATTTCTACATGAATAACAACATATATACATAAGGCTTTATACATAACACAGTGAGAAAACATCTAAAATTGGAAGGAAAGATGTTTGTGTAGAATAGAGAAGAAATGCAACTTGTTTTTCATTAGTGTATTGGTATTTATGCCTACATCTCTAAATAATGCGTATTATTACTCTTTTTATATGGCTGACAGAGTAGAATTTCTATTGATTTCAAACAAGAGAGAATAATCTCGATTTGTAAATGCACTGGTTGATTTTAGTAATAATAAAACATTTCTAATAAAAACAAAAAGATTGCTGGCCACTTGTTTATCAATAGCATAACAAGATAAGACTGACAAAACTTCATGCTTACAAAACTGTCAGACGTTGGAAATACAAGAGTGGTACTTCTTTGTGTTGTTCTGAGTTGTAATTTGTCTGCGTTAAAAGCCATAGGTACCAATGCATCGCCAGAAAATTTGCAGCTGTCCTAGTAATGAAAAATGTTAAATTTATGTCATACTTAATATAAATACTATTTACTAATGGTTATTTGAAACACTTTCGGCCATGAAAAAATTTTATAACTGGAAAGATGATTAAATTACTATTAAGGACAATTCATTAATGATATGCACAAATTACAAAAACAAGAACGCTCACATCTAGGAAATAAATTTCCATGAATGCACTTTTAATGGCAAAAGCACAAAATGAAAGTTAATTTGTGGAAAATGTCATAGAATTTCTCATCAAAGGCTTGAACTTAACTACCACTAAAGGAAGTGAGCCAACAGTTACTTTTATAATATTTTATTTCATAAGAACTGCTTGATTTGTCCAGTTCTGAAAAAATCATCTTTTGACTAAAAGTCCAACAAAACTTTAAAATGAGGCATTTTGGAAACTTTTTAGAGGAGAAACAGAAAATTATATTTTTTCAGATAACAGGTGTCACCAGACAAATAACCTATGCAACTCGACGTAAAGCGCCATTTGTTTTTTCCCAACTACAATAAAATCCCACCCTCAAAAATCTTCTGAGATTTTAATGAATAGGCGGGAGCATCGCAATACAAATTTAACAATATGAGTTACCGTATATACTCGTTTTACCGCCCGATCTTGATTAAAGGCCCGTTTTAATAGCCGCCCGTGTGAACTGAACATAAAAATAAATAAGGGCCCGTGCTTGAATACCCGCCCGGGCCCTAATCATAACTTTTAGGAAACTTTGTTTTTCAGTATGAAGATGTCAATTTATGATAATGAATCACACCCGATATTAAAGCATATCTTCTTAGCTTTCATTTGACACATCGCTCGTTAAAATCCAATTTGGGGAAGCTGAGAACGACAGCCCGAAATTTTCCCATTATTTTCGCCTATCATCGCTGTAACAGTTTAATTGTTGACTAATTTGGCTACACCCGCTTGCACTTGGCCACACATCCGGTGACGAAACCCCCGTATCACCTGACAATTGCACGCGTGCGCGTCTTGATTCGAATCTGTAGTGCAGCGCAGTGTATGGCCGCGCGCGCGTGCAGTTGTCGGATGATATACTTCCCAATTGAAAAAGATTAATGTCGTGAAATATTTGTCTTCAACGATAATTTTCGTGCATACCTAATTTTACTTTGAAAATAACAAGCGCCCGTGCTTGAATAAGAGCCCGTTTGAATAAGGGCCTGGTATTGAGTTTGGTTGAAAAAAATAAGGGCCCGGGCTATAAAACAAGTAAATACGGTATGTACATTTCTAAATAAAAGTTTACTTGGGGAAACATCGATATTGAAATTTGATACATATAAATATAATAGTAAATCTATCACAGCAGTAATTATATGAAATTATAATAATTACTTTGAACCGCCGTTGAGTATCTTTTGACGTTCTGATTGAGCTTGAATCATTTGGAACTTTTTATATGTGTATACTCTCGTGAGGTCAACATATGGTGGTAATAATAAACTTATTGTTCGTCATGAAAAGAAAATAGCGGGGAATCGTACAACCTTGGATGAAACATAAATTTCACATGTCACAAGAAATCATATGGCACATCCTAACGGTTCTAGGCATCTGTTAAACATGTGGGAGATGCAAATATGAATCAGTGATGTCGAAAACAATCCACTTGTAGAGAAATATATATGCACAAACGGCTCGTTTGGGTTGAGAAAATATTTTACATAGAAGAGCGAACAACGTTTCGACTTTCTTCTTTGTGAACCTGACGATGACCGAAGAAGGTTGTTCGCTGTTTTATGTAAAATATTTTCTCAACCCAAACGAGCCGTTTTTGCATATATAGATGCAAATATGATTTTGAACCTACAATGATTACGAAGGCAGAACAAATTGCGCAACTTCTTCTCCTTATTATGAAGCAGTCAAAGAATACATGTCTTGACATCGAGTAAAATGAGATATAAAAAGTGGTCTGTGCAGGTTGTTTGTTTGTTTTAATTTATGAAATTTCTAGAAATTTGTTAATTTAAAACAAAGAAAAAAGAAGTAATTTGGTAAAGTCTTGAAGAAGGGTCGTCATAGAACACCAAGTTGCAGGAAAAAAATGTGAGACATACTTTTGAAATCAACGTATGGTAAGCTTTCTCAAGGAAGTACGGTTAACCTTTCATTACAAGTTACTTTGAAAGAAGTAATTCCTAATGAAATGTTATCTGGTTTACATGCTTCACTGCACACCATGTTTATAGTTTAAATAAAGTAAAAATGTATCACCTTGATAAACTTCAAACTACAAAGACCCGGATGCAAAAGTGAGAAGAAAGTTTTTTAGGTTAATTTTATTTAAATATTAGTAGTTTCAAATCGTATGGAATATAAAATGTTGTTTCAACGTCCAAAATCTATAGAAAGTTGCTTTACAAACTTTCAAAGATATATATATATAACATGTAGCTAATTATCTTATAATTGATAACATTAAATGCAAAAAAGAATGCTGTATAGTGTAATCTAATTCAATATCATATTTACTTTATTAGATACTTATATATATGATGTTAAAATAACACAACTGCATTCTATAAATACACAATCGATTACAACAATAGTTTTGTGTTGTTTCATTATTATTACTCGCGCTGTACTTCTATTATAATTTACCACAGACTTGTATAAACTTCTGTTGAAAGTTTCACTTTGCTAATGATAATAACACAAAACTACAAATTTAAACTTAATAAAAGTTATTACAGTTTTAAGAACGGATTTTGCATAATTAGCTACTTAGATTTCGAAACTAATCTCTTTTTTCCCTATCACTTAAGGATATTTTATAAATTAGGAAAAAATGCTCTTACTCAGATCAAATTTACAACATAAAGAAAAGAATATGTTTAAGTCGTTTACAGAACCTTTTTTTGCCAGAGCGACGAATAAATAATATTAAAAACGAACGAAAAAATAATGTCAAAGTCCACGCACTATCCGAAAATGACACTTCATGCGTCCTGTAAGCCGTTAATAACAGCGGTGTGTTTATCGCGAGTTCTAGAACGATCGAAAAGACTCGCGTCGCGATTGTTTCAGAGAAATCTATAGTCAGTGGTTATCAACATTTTAAGCTTTACGAAATATGATCTGATTTCAGTTAAATAATTCACTTGTGTAAAAGTACATATGATGTGAGAAATCTATACGTGATGAAGGAAAATGGATACATTTTTCGGTTTAAACGTACATAAATTACTATAAAAAATGCAAAATTTTCATGACAACAAAGCCATCACAAGCGTGTGTAATACAATAGAGCACAATAAAATTAGTTTAAATGAATACAATGTTATCAATTATATCTTATTTTTTACAATAACATTTTTACAAATAAATATCTTTAATTTATATGGATATTTTCATTTTATTTGTTGGTTTGAAATTTCGCACAAAACTACTCGAGGGCTATCTGCGCTAGCATTCCCTAATTCAGCAGTGTAAGACTAGAGGAAAGGCAGCTAGTCATCACCATCCACCGCCAACTCTTGGGCTACTCTTTTACCAGCGAATAGTGGGATTGACTGTCACATTATAACGTACCTACAGCTGAAAGGGCGAACATGTTTGATGTGACAAGGATTCAAACCCTCCTTCTCGGATTACAAGTCGAGTGCTTTAACAACCTGTTCATGCCAGGCCTTGGTATTCTATACTTATAACAAAACTGAAAATACTTTAAAAATTGAAAATCAGCTAAATTGAAAGATTTTAAAGTATTCATCCATCATTTGGAAAAAAATGCTAACTTGGCAATTTAGAGACCAACAATATGTCTACCACATGACGTCAAGCGTCACACTAGCCAATACACAATCCAGTTCAGTACAGCTAATCATGTTGTCTATGATGCAAAGGCACGAATACAGGTGGCATTAACTATCTGTATTCATATACACTATTGGCAAAAATCTTAAGACCAATGAAAATAAAGAAAAAAATAGCATTTTTCATTGTTAGACTCAACCACTAATTTGAGTAGAGCTTCAAAAAATGAAAATAAGAAAAGGGAAAATGAAAATTAAAAAAATTTAGTATTTAACAGGGAAAATGTGAACATTATGAAATTAGCCTAAATACTAGCTGGTCAAAAGTAAGACCATAATGAAACGAAGCGTTATTCGGTAAACCGATAACGAAATTTAGTCATTTGTGTTCAAGCATTAGCGTTGTCAACATCTCTTACTGACATTTCCTGTGTTACAATGGGTAAAAACATGGCGAAGGCTAAAAATTTGACAGAGTTTGAACGTGGCAGAATTGTCGAGCTGCAAAAGTAAGGTCTCTCTCAATGCGCCATCGCTGGTGAGATTGAGTGTGGTAAAACTATTGTTACAAATTTCTTAAAAGACCTTGAGGGATACGGAACGAGAATTTTAAGTGGTCGGCTTAAGAAAATTTCGCCGACGTTGAGCAGGAAGATTCGATGCGTTGTCCGGCAAGACACATGCCGATCGTCAAACCAGATTAAAGCCTTTACGGACGCAGAATGCAGCTGAAGAACAGTAAGACGGCATCTACGAGAGAAAGGCCTTAAAACCGTAAACGTCTTCAAAAGCCACGCCTCCTTCCACACCATGAAACAACTCGGTTATATACTTTGCTGAGAAGCACCAAACATGAGATGTAGAAAAGTGGAAGAAGGTCTTGTTCTCTGATGAGAAAAATTTAACCTGGATGGTTTAGATGGCTTCCAACGTTACTGGCAGGATAAGGATATCCCACCGCCCACCGGAGACATTATCTGCACCACACAGTGGAGGAGGTTCAATTATGATCTGGGGTGCTTTGTTCTTCCATGGAACAATGGAGCTTTAGGTTATACAGAGGCGTCAAAAAGCAACTGGCTACATTAACATGTTGGTGAAAGCATCTTTATTGACCGAAGGCTCTCGCTTGTGTGGAAATGACTGGATCTTTCAGCAGGACAACGCTGTAATACACAATGCCCTCAGGACAAAGGACTTTTTCGTGGCAAATAACATGATTCTTTTAGACCATCCAGCGTGTTCGTCCGAAATGAACCTAATTTAAAAGGTTTGGAGTGGACGGCAAGGGAAGTCTATAGAAATGGACGTCAATTCCAAACAGTGCATGATCTCGTGAAGCCATTTTCACTACTTGGAATAATATTCCAGCCAGCCTTCTGCAAACGCTTATATCAACCATGCCAAAGCAAATGTTTGCTGTTATTCGCAATGACGGCCGTGAAACTCACTACTGAGACCTCTTGTTGGACATTTCTTATCCTGTTTTGGACTTCTTTTTGGTATGGTCTTAAACTTTTGACCAGCTAGTATTTAGGCTAATTTCATAGCGTTCATATTTTCCCTATTAAATGCTAAAAAGTTTTTTATTTTCCTTTTTCTTCTTTTCTCTTTCGAAGCTCTACTCAAATAAGTGATTGGATCTAACAACGCAAAATGGGTATTTTTTCTTTTCGTTCATTGGCCTTAAGATTTTGGCAGACATTGTATAAGCCAATAACCAATTCAAAAAAGTCGATTTACTTCAATTTTATTTGGTGATTTAAAGTGAAAATGTATTGTTATAAGTTGCATATTTTAAAATATACGTGTTTTAACACTTTTATTTTTATTTATGCATGCAGAAAAATTCCGACAAAAGTTTTGAGAGCTGTCTTCCTGATATCTGTGTTTTTAACGTTCTTCCATATGAAAGGTAGAGTTTGTTTTCTGTCGTTTTCCAGCAAGAAAGATCTTTATTTAAGATTGCAAAACCTGAGTTATTAACATTAAAACATTTCTAACAAAAAGCACTAAAAGTAAAATCGTTATGATTGTAGCTCAGTGTGTTATAAAAATGTAAGCGAAAACGTCGTAACAATTTAAACGAAAACTTAATTTTCAGTATTTTTTAAGTTTAACAATGTAATAGTATCCAACACAACGAGGTACGTGTACGAGGATAAGTTACTGCATATTATCGCTTTATAGCACATCAAAATCGTTTACTTACTATAAGGACTTGCAAGTCACTGTATGCCATTTATTTTAACTATAACTTTTTCAATAACTCATAGCATTTTGGATCCGACAGTGTACTTGTGAATAATTGTCTTATTAACATTTATCAGTGAGTGAAAATGATGAAAGTGAAGGATCTGGTTCATCTGGTGAAGTTCTGTTTGCTAGAAGTAAACTTAACACTGAGCAAGAAAGAGATCTGCGGATCTCATCACTATTTAAATATGCACTCCCAGAAAAATTACTGAAGAAAGTTCCAAATGGTTACTTTTTCAAAAACCTGATGTGCTTATGATGAAATAGATACCTCCAGATGTGTCAACTTCAATAGGACTCGGCTATAGTTTATCAAATCGTTGTTTTGAAAGCATATCGTTCTTAAACACTAAAAGATGCCCATGAGCTCCGCGTGGATGGTCATTTAGGAGTAAACAAGACATGTGACAAAATGATGAGACATTTCTTTTCACCAAAAATTAGGCAAGATGTTTCTTAATTTGTTAAACTTGTCATACCTGTTAGTTGGTCAGAAAACTCCCTAGACTCAGCTTTCGAAGAACCCTTCAGTCGTGTTCTTATTGATTGTGTTGGGTTTGTACCAAATTCTTGATCAGGGAACTAGTATTTGTTGACTACCATGTGCGTATTCACTCGATTTCCTGAAGCTATTCCCTTAAGAAACATTTCAGCCAAAAAGAACAGAAGGCTGTTAAATTGGAGTTTAAAACTACAAAAGTATACTTTGAAAATAATCCATGTCAAAAGGGTTAATAATATTTATACTGATGCACTTTCACGTGCTTTGTAATTTTATGATCATTAGGTTATTTGTTTTGATTGTGTTATGTACTGTCTTGTTTTTGGAATTTGTGTTGTATTTAATGTATTGTTATCAATACATATGTACAATATCTCAGTCAGAAATTGTTTAACGTTAATTTTGAATTATTTAAGGAGAGAGGTGTAATGGATTTAATGTGATACGTTTATTTTAATATCTATGTTTGTTTCAGTTTGATGCTATATTGTTAAATGTATATTCTGCAAGTCCCGCCTGTTCTCTAAATTTGTGGAAGATTACCGCGTGTAAGAATCAATAATATATATTTTACGCTGTTGCCAAATGAACTTTCCAGTGGCTAGAATCCGAATTCTGAATCAGAGACAAAATACATTTTACATTACAATTAAAATCCTTATTCAATTTATATTTAGTGAATTAACATAGGATTTTAGTATTTCTACGGAAATATTAGATATTGTCGTCGGGGAAATTTACTTGTGAAGGATAGAGCCAGCTAACATACCCTTCAAGTGAAGTGTTTCAACATAAAATTAATTTGCTCATTGTGTACACGGACCTTCAATAAAATATTAAGTTCCAGACCTGATGAAAGAAGGAATATTGTTTGTGAGTTTAAAAAATGTGTATATAAATAACTGGTGTTAATAATTGTATGTAATAACAGTTATTATAAATTGTATTGTTTTTTTGTATATATAAAAACATTTGGTTTGTTAAAGGAAATTTTATGTATCAACCTCGTTAACAAATATCATAAATTTGATACATATTGACATTCAATTAACTTTTAAATTCAAATTTCCAGTTATTTGAAATCGTAATAATAGTGACTTGATTGGTACGTCTTCTTTCCGAGTGACAGAAATAGCTTTTGCATTTTCCAGCTGTTTGAGTTATGTCATGTTTGGTAGAATATGCCGTAAAAGCTTCATGTCTACGCAAAAGTATTTATTAATTATATTTTACACTGTTGTCTGAAGCACTTGTGTGGATTTTGCCACTTACCAATGAGTTTGTGGATTCTCACCTGTTACATTTTGGTTTCCACATCTGAGGCAAGACTTGCCACAGGTATTTTATTGATAGTACCCGTGCTATAAATCAATAAAAGTTTTTGTTTTATAAATCTCCGATCTGATCACATTTTTAAGATCTGAATCTAAAAGTATTTTGTGTTAGAGAGAACAATTATACTCTTCCAAAAACGGGCTAATTTTCAATAGCCTTACATTATCTATTAAATGCAATCGATGATACATTGTTCTGATACGTTCTGCTCCACTACAACTACATGTCATGTATGTTTTTCACGCAAAGTGCGGAGTTTCATGCTCAAAATCGTTTTAATATAACGTACTAAACCTTCTGTAACTGTTCTTTAATTCCAAAATTGGAATTTGTCATTAGTATACTGATGGCTGTCAGTATCTCAAAATCTACAAGACACGCTCAAAAATATAAAATTCACTGTTAAACACTCAGCTGAAAGTGACCAATCACTTTTCATAAAACAAGTTTATACAAAACAAAAAGTAAACCAATGTTTACGTATTACAATTAAAGCCAAACACTTCCATGTTTACAGCAACTCCTACAGGTCAGTCGAAACGTTTAATTTTTTTTGCAGTTCCAAAGAACGCAGACTTAAAGAACTGTCAGTTATAATACTGAAGGTATCTAACACAGAGTTGCGTGTGTTATACTAATCTTGAACATACTTATCAAATATGCAAGTTATGTTTTGAATAAGCAACTTATGTGACAATCACAACCAATATAAAATCGCAATGTAATGGAATATAACAGCCTTTTCCGACGTAAATTATTAGTATATTTAGATCACAAAGATGTGTTAAAATTATAGATTTAGAATTTCCAAGATGAGGATATCCCCTTACTTAATAGCATCGGGAAACAAAGCAATGTGGATTAACTTGGAACACAAGTACTGCTCTAAAAGAGACCTGCAACAAAAGGAATCACAGATATGTTAACAAAATGTTGCATCTTGTAACAGAAGATTTCCATGAACACAAAGATCAGCAGAAATAGCTTTAGGCAAAACTATGCATCATAATTAGAAAAGATTTGTATCTAGAAATAAGGCTTAGAGGGTAAGGGTTCATCAAACTAAGGTTTCCAGCTATACTTCCCTTCAACCCTCACATACCTCAGCTCATTATTTGTGCTGTTTCATACGAAGACACTGGTTAAATCACCAAATGCATGATTTGTTGATTCCTCTTTTTAAATAAGCTGTTGAAATACACTCTGAAAGCTGTCGTTCATGTACAATAGGTTACTTAAGGAAAGCTTTTAAGGAGGTGATGTGTGTTTTGTATATCACAGCCTTCGCAATTTAAACTATGCTCTAGGGCTATTATCAAGACCCATGATTATCAGATAGAGAATGACAAGATACGACCGACACAACTAGCTATAAGCCGTGATTAAGCTTCAAATTCGTTTTAATAACACATACTCAATTATTTATACATAGTTTATTATTATTATTGGAAATATTTCTATTTTTTCTTTTATTGATAAAGTCTAGTTTATCAACCTTTTATATTCATCAGGCGCCGTAACCATTAAATTTAATATCCTACGGAGATCAAACTTAAGTTTTAAACCACAACTTTTTATCATATGTACAAATACCTTAGTGTAAATGAATGGATGAGAAAAGCCAAGAAACGACCAAAGACACGAGTTCGACATTCTCCTAGCTAGTTGCCCCCCAATGGCTCAGCGGTATGTCTGCGGACTTACACGCTAAAAACCGCGTTTCGATACCCGTGGTGGGCAGAGCACAGATAGCCCATTGTGTAGCTTTGTGCTTAATTCAAAACAACAACAACAACAACCTAGCTAGTTACTATGGTGATCAGTATATACACCTTTCTGATATTTAATTTTTTATATTATTTCTGTAACATTCTGGTGTTTTTCTTTGTGTATTTACCAATGTTGTATGCACGAATTTATTATGTTATTCTCAATCTCTTGTTCTCTAGAAAGAGTTTGACAGTCACTGTAACTACGGACACGTATAAACTAACGAGTGAGTGAAAAAATAAATGTAATTTACTGAAATTAATTGCCATTCAAGTAAAGTTATTTATATCCAGAGTTTAACGACAATTAAGATAAATTGTATGTATTTTTTTTGCTGCTTTAGTGTTATGAAACCGATTTGTTACTTTATGCAAATATTACTTTTATAACTCTGTCATAAATGAACATATCTTTATTTGTGTATATTTGCATAAAAACTTTCAAACGTCCAATAAAACTTTGCCTCCATCTTCCTTGTTTTTATAACGAAAATGATTTCTCTACGTTTGTGACTTGGTGGTCTTATACTGCTAAATCAGGGACAGTTAGCACAGATAGCTCTCGTGTAGATTTATGCGAAATTAAAAAACAAGTAAACCCACTATTCGTGTGTGTGCTTTTTTTCCTTATAGCAGAGCCCCACCCCGCTATCTGCTGGGTCCACCGAGGGGAATCGAATTGTTGATTTTAGCATTGTAAATCAGTAGACTTACTGCTACACCAGCGGGGAACCCCGCTATTCGACCACATAAGAGTAGTCTCAATGCTGGCAGGAGCTGCTGTCGACTAACAGTTTCGAGTTTCTCCATGTGGGTATTTGGGTATGGATGTTAAATACCCAGGAGGGTCAGGTACATTAGACCTCTTCCTCCCTGTTGACTAACACTTACTCTCTAGTCTGTCCATTCAAAATTAGGAACAGTTAGCAGCGGGGGTCTTCATATAGTATTGGGTAAATATCCGAAACCAAACAAATAAATGACCGCGAATTTCACGGAATATTTCATCACCATTGGTTTGAACTGATATTTTTTTATGTAGCTGGAGATAGAAATAGGATACAAAATCGGAGAATGAAGATAGTTTCAATGCAGAGAAGGCCACTGAAAGTAACTGTGCATACTTTCCAACTTGGTATACGTAATAAACATAAGTGTTTCATCTGTACAATAGATACAGTTTTAACACTTAAGATGTTTCTTTAACACAGGGGTCACCAAATTACCGATGCCCGTCATGACCAGGTGGTTAAAGCACTCAACTTGTAATTCGACGGTCGTGGGTTTGAATTCCCATCACATCAAACATGCTCACCCTTTTAGCTGTGAGGGCGTTATATTGTTCGGTCAATCCCACTATTTGTTAGTTGGCAGTGGGTGGTGATGACTAACTGCCTTCCCTCTTGTCTTACACTGCTAAATTAGGGACGGCTTGCGTAAATATCCCTCGTGTATATCTGCGCAAAATTCAAATAAAAACAACCCAAACTACGCCCCGCGCGCCGCATCGCCAACGACTTCGATTTATCCGGTTTGCCAACAGTTTATTAAAGAAACATTTTTTTTTAATATTATAAAAACAAAAAAAAAAACGTTATCCAGTTGCTACACAACCCGCCAATAATTCATTAAAGTAATAAAATGATATAATGATATTTTAATTTGTAATTATATATAACTAAAAAATAGAACATAATTTAGCAAAAGCCAGTCTTGGTGTGATACACTTTGATTTGCTGGAAAATTTCATTTTACTTGGTATTACGTCATTTCACTTGTGGATTACAGTTCCTAAAGGTAGTATGTTTTTTCCCATGCCCGTCTCATGTACCTGAATGTGTGTCAGTGAACTCTGCTCTTTGCTTTATGTTCGAGTTCATTGTTATTCCTAGTTATTAAGCCAGAACAAGGGAATAAGAGAGAACACTGGAGTGTGGACTACTTCGTTATTGAATCATATAACAAAGCGTTGTGCTTAATATGCAAATAAAATATTTCAATACTAAAATAATACAATATTCATAAACATTATTACTAAACCAAGCACCCATCGAACTATTCTTAGTTCCCTGAAAGCTACGTTCAGACAAATTCGAAACCTTGAAATGTAATTTACGTCACAACAGTTTGTATTTAAGAAGAAAGCTGAGAATGAAGCTGCAACAAGAGCAAGATTCTGAGTGGTAGACCTGTTGGCCAAGAGAGGAAAAAATTACCGATAGTGAGCTAATTAACTAATGTATGATTGAAGCAGCCGAAGAAATATGCCTGAACATAGTAGACATATTTAAGATTATTAACCTTCGGGCGAATACAGTTGCTCGTATAGTCGAGGACATTGGAAGAAATATTATGTCTTAAAAACAAGGACGAAGAGATCGAATACTTTCCATTTCGTTTGACAAGTCAACAGATATGTCTGACACTTCATAGTTGCTGTTGTTTATTTCTGGAATCAATATTAATTTTGAAGTGACTAAAGATTTAGCTTCTGTGCACAGATGTCTACAAAAAAAGCTTATTTCCGAAACTATTCACTGTTTTTGTCATGTGCACATTAAACAACCACAGGTGAGAACATTTTCAATAGAGGTCGAGAAATTATTGACTCAGTACAACATGGAATGGAAACGGCTGAAGTGCGTTGCAACAGATGGTGGTAAAAATACATGTGGCTCAGGAAAAGGTTTAGTTGCGCAAATTTACAAAGCTGTTAAAAGAGCGGGTAGTTCCAAGCCTATGGTTCTTTACTCCATTATTCATCATCAGGCACTGTGTAAAGAATATACGTATTTGTCATGTATCTTGGGCCTGCAATCTCAATAGTGAACTTCATTCGCTCTCATGGACTGACTCGATCTTCGTCAATTCAGTAAATTTTTGGGATACATAGAAGAAACACACCCTAATTTGCCCTACCACACTTCAGTCCGATGGCTTAGCTGTGGGAAAGTTATGTCGCAATTTTTTTTTTACCTTAGAACTGAGATGGAAATTTTCTTAAATGAAAAGAGCCCCCTCAATCGTTACTCACAAACAGTGAATGACTTTGAAAATTAGCCTTTTCTATAGACTTACCCATGCACATAGATGAATTCGATCTTAGATTACAAGGCAAAACCGTCCTTGTCTACATATGTACGCTGAGGTGAAAACATTCCGGCTGAGACTAATCCGTTTTGAAGCTCATTTGATGAGGTGTTGCTTCACTCACTTTCCAGGTTGTGAAAAGCTCAAGCAAAAAGCGACGTTTCCATTCCCACTCAGGTTTGTACAAGATATCCTAGCTGACCTGAAACTACAATCCAAAGGAACGTTTTTTCTGATCTTGATGCAGTGCAACATAAGTCTGATGAGCATTTGTAATTTCTTCTGATGATAGGGAGCACTAACTTTGAACCTCAATTAAGTGTAACTTTGTCAGAAAAACACCAGTTTCGTGCTTCTCATTAATGCTGAAAAAGACGTTTGTGAATATTAAATATTTTATAAATGTGCTCTTATAAGAAATGAATTAGTGATGTTGTATTCTGATCATGTGTATATCCCGACTTAATTTCATCACGACCCCTCAGATCCGCGAACCCTAAAATGGTCTACCTCCGGTCCCTTGTTGAAAAAGGTTTGGAGTCCCCTACTTTAACACATAAGATAAAAAATTAAAATAAATCATGATTTAAGATACATGGTAATGGTAACCTGAGAGTTTTCAAAAAGTAAATTTTAAACCACTGAAGAAATAATGCTTATCTTCGGATAATATCTATGTTATTTTACCTCATACTGATATGCATCTTTTTCTATAATTGATCGAAGAACAGCTTAAAAATACTTTGTGTCTCTCTCATGGATTTTTTCTTGTTTTTTTTAGAAACGTGGTTTATATTATGTCTTTATTTACACGTCTAATTTAAATAGACGATTGCTTTATATTTAGCACGATGTTTCTTAATTATCAAAGAGACAACCCTTTCTTTATCAAGAATCTTGTAGATAGTCACTTTCTTATTCATTAGTGCATCCATACATCGATCTTTCAAAACTCTTCTTCAAGAATGAAGACACTAGACTGCCAACTATCTATGTAATCACTGCGACGTATATACGAGGAAACAGAATGGCTGATCTTACCCGCTTGGCTCAGACATTAATGCACGTACAAAACATCTATTGGATTGTAGTTGAAGATTCTTCAAAGCAGTCACGTCTCGTCTCAGAATATCTCAACCAAACAGGCATAGCTCATTCATATCTTACCAGTGCAAAGAGATGGGAAGTCAAAATCAAAGGCTCTGATGTGCGCTGTAAGTACGAAGGGTTACAGTGGGTTAGAGAACATGCTACAAGTGGCGTCGTTTACTTTGCTGATGATGATAATTCCTACGACATTCGTATATTTGAAGAGGTAAGACGGCTGAATTTCGTAGTTTAAATGAAATTCATCGTATCTTTCATATTCTCTTCTTTCTGAACATTTAAATTAAATTACAAGGACAATATAAATATATCAATAAGACTTGAAGTATTTGAAACTGAAACCTGTCAGTTACCTGTGTTGTTGTTGTTTTGAATTAAATACAAAGCTACACAATGGGCTATCTGTGCTCTGCCCACCGCGGGTATCGAAACCCAATTTTCAGCGTTGTCCACAGATATACCGCTGAGCCACTGGGGGAGTTACCTATGCTAGATATTTTAACTTATTTAGAACAAGTCTCAGATTTATTAAGTCACTTATTATGATTTCAAATCGCTTGTAAATGAGTTAAAGTGTAATTTTGTTTTACAAGTTAATTAAATGTCGATATATGTTAGATTTATGATATTTAGCAACAAGACTGATACACACAGTTTTCTTCATTAACACAAATATATTTTAATATAAAAACAATAATGAGTTTATAATAATGATTATTACAAATAGTTAATACAAATAATGTTTTACATACAAAGGGTTTAAAAACTTACAAATAGTATTTAATCTCCTTTCCAATCTGGAACTGAATATTTTATCGACTGTTCACGATGAGCGAATTAATTACGAGCTGATATCGATACACTTCACTTGACGGGAAGCTAGCTTGTTCTTCACACATGAGTTTTTCACAGCAGAAGTTAGGAAATATCTTCATAGAAATATTAACGTTCGGAGTTAATCCTCTGAAGTTAAATGGTTTGTAATGTTCGAAAGCTATAAACATTCTTGGTCAAATATCTGTTATTTCGCAATTTGTAGAATATTAAATATAGCAAACCAACTTAATAAACTGTTTCTTGGTGCGTCGATTTATTAACGGTAAGGTAAAGTTCTCAAAATTTCAATTTGCTCAACAACACCCTGGTGCTTTTGCAAAACATATATTGTTGAGTTTTATGCTCGATAATTTTCTATGAATTTAGGAAATAGACGGAAATTTTGCAATACACATTTAGCAGCATAATTTGCATGCATTTCTAATCATAAAAATAACTTAACAAACGTTGACATTAAATATATAATAGTGAATCCGTTACACGTACCTTATTCAATGTTTCAAAACTGCAGGGCCTGGCGTGGCCAAACGTTAAGGCACTCGACTCGTTATCTGAAAGTCGTGGGTTCGAATCCCCGTTACACCAAACATACTCGCCCTTTCAGTCGTGGGGACGTTATAATGTTATAATCAATCCCACTATTAATTGGTAAAAGAGTAGCCCAAGAGTTGGCGGTGGATGGTGATGACTAGCTTTTTTCTTTCTAGTCTCACATTGTTAAATTATGGATGGCTAGCACAGATAGCCCTCGAGTAGCTTTGTGCGAAATTCAAAACAAACCAAACTAAAATCATAACAACAGATTGGCTTCTCTTTCACAATCCTTCAGAAAATATTTGTACTTTTCTGTGTGAGAAATAAACATGATGTTACGTATTTTTTTAATGTTTTATGTTCTTCGTAGACTAAACGCAGATAACAGCTTGTATAATTTATTACACTAAACTATTAACAAATATAACAGATATAATATAAATTATATGATAACAGTGACAGATATTAAGTTACAACATTCGAAATTAATTACAAAACAAAATAATACCAGTTTCAAACTTCGAAATTAATCACAATACAAAATGGTACTGGCCTGTATCTAATATAATATCTAAAATGAAAGTCTCAATTCCAGTCTAGGGTGTGAATTTGGTCCCACGAAGAAATTCCGAAGCTTAAATGAAGAAGTTCAGAAACAGTTCACAGTTCAATAAATTCGCCGACTCTCAGCACAAGCAGTAACTCAGATGAATCGTAGAGATTGACGAAATAAAATCACAGCTTTCGTAGATCTAACTTCAGTCACAAATCCAAGTTGAATAATCACAGCAAACACTTGATCTTTCTCAAATAACTGACTCTCTTCTTTTGAAATAAAACTGATGTCTGAATCTCATTTCTTTTTCTCTCTCATCTTCGTCTGTTTTTATATTGTAGGCCTAAACACCTCGAAAGACCGCGAAAATTCTACAGGTCTCCAGAGCAATCCGCGCATGTCCGTTCTTGCACGAGACTACACGTCTAGACACGAAGTCACCAGCACCTCATTTACAAACATATGATTGGTTTACTTAGTTCAAGAAAATTCTAAATGTTACCCTAAATATATAACGACATATTATATTAGTTTAAACTTCGAAACAATAATATAAATATGGAAAAATGAATAATAGAAATGAAAATTTAAACACAACACGACATGTTGTCGCTTACAAAATATTTACACGACATTTACATAACACATGAGAAAGCCAGTCTAGTGGTCCTGAGGTTATGTGAACATTTTAATTTTTCAATTTCTGCAATGTAAGCGAAGACCTGTTATTTTCTAGCCTTCTCTGTTTACACAGATTCGTTGCTGTAGGGCCATTGATATTTCCTCATTAACAGTTTTACGCATCTTTTAATTTCACTACAACTAGACAAATAATATTAAAAAGCCAATTAAAACATTATCCCTGCTTAGAAATCTTAAATTTTCGCTTTTACAATACAAGGACATTAGAATTTAAAATTAATAAATTTGTAATATAGTCCTAATATATTAGGCTAATGTATAATATATATATATTATAATATATAATAAATTGATAAATGTGAAAATATTCTAACAATTAATTGCTTAGTATTTGTCTCCAAGAAGATTTGCTCTGGAACATTGTTTCTATTACACAAACGTCCTTATTGCCAGCATAAAAAAAGAATAGTTCCAAAGTATTGCTAGTAAAAAGAACCCCAATGGCGTAAAGCAGTGAACCTCTGGTGCTGTTTTTGTACGACAGGTGGTACAGAAATACATGATGCAGGAGATATTCAATTGAATCGAAAAGAAATAGCCTGTAAGATATTTTTCTCATAGCTTTAAATATGATTTACATTATTACAAAATAGCCAATAAATGAATGTATACTCTACGTGGGAGAGTACGTAAACGGAATTGTAGATCCTTATAGAAAATTAAGATCTTAAGCTTAAATCGTGTTGAAAAGTTTTCCTGTGTATTTTGTAAATGAAATAGTTTTTATCACAGATAGATTTACAAGCATCGTCTGTTTTATACCTCTTTAGATGAGATGGACTCGCAAGTTATCCATGTGGCCAGTTGGATGTCTTTTTGGTAATGTAGAATCACCTGTGGTTCGTAATGGAAAAGTGATACACTGGCAACATCCGGGTCCTCGTATGTTTAAAGTCGACTTTGCAGGATTTGCTGTTTCTGTATCCTATCTACAGAAATATCCTAAAATCTTTATGTGTAATACCAGAGGATGTAAAGAAAATAGCTTCTTGCTAAGCTTGGGTTTGAAGCTTGATGACATCGAACCAAAAGCAAAGAATTGTACTCAGGTAAATTCAGTCAAAATTTAAATTGGAAGTATAGTTGTGAATAGTTTCTTGATACGACAGTATTTATAAACGTAATTAGAACGTTTACCTGAGAACCTTCTGAATATAGCCACATGTGTTATTTTACACAGAGCTGAATTTCAGCCTATTTTCATTAATGTATGATTAAACTTAATTGGATACAATAATATGAAGTCAGGGTTAAGGGCACAGCGTTAACGGAAGTGTTAATATTTGTTTCTTATTTTTAAACTAATTTTTCTAACACTAATAGATTTATAAGTGTTTGTAACATATGACGGTGCTTTAAGAATATTTTAAAGTGTGTTTGGAGTCATTTTCTCAAATATACATTTCTATAAGCTTCGGCAAAATAAACATTTCTACGTTTTCATTCAAATTAAACGTTATGCTACATAACATGCCTTTTCTACTGAATGTAAAATGTACAGGGTTGAACAAAATAACACTAACACGTATGAGTTTCTATAGTTTATCTATTAATATGGAGTTGGTCCTCCATAAGCTGACAACACAACCTTAAGACAACGTAGCAAGATGTTGTGCATCAGAAAATGATATTATTAAGCGTTTGTTAATCAAATATTCTAATAATCGTTGATAGAAGATTTATTCCAAAGATTCTATTACAATTAAAGTTGGTGATTATACTAGACAAGTCAGGTGTTCAAGTTCTTCGCGTTCTTTGAACCAGTTTTTAAAGGTTTCAACAGTAAGAACTTTTCACTGTCTTACTCAAACAGATAACTTCTATTTCGAAGTAAAATGTTCACCATAGGGTGTACTTATATTTCACATGATTTAAGTAATCACTTGCTGTTACTTTAGCCTAAGATAAATCAACAAAACCCCTATAGCCTCCACGATGTTTAACTAACACCATAAGACATTGGCCATGAGCTTCTTTTAATTTCCATCACCCATAAGATTGATGGTAAGACAGTAAAAGATTATTTATCTGAGCAAGACACATTCTCACATTGATATTCAGTCCTATTCTTGCCATGACCTGCTGACGTCGTTTTTGACATTCTCCCTTGAGTATTCATTATTTTTGGCGTTGGTGTCTCTGAGGATATAATAAAGACGTTCGTGCCTTTTTGGATACTCGAAAATCTTTTTAGTTTGACATTTGTGGAGTGTGTTTTTAAAAAATCAATAACACATTACTTATATGAATAACTTTAACAATATATAATTTTTAATGAAGAATTAAATTAATTATTATGTGGTCAAACTTCCCTTCTATGTACACTAAAAAAAAGAATTAAAAGATAAGGTGTTTCCATTAATTTATTAAATTTCTATACATATCTGTTTTGCAAAAGCTTTTATATTTACTGCTTTTACAAGAGTCAGAGATTCTAGAAAGGTATTCATGCAGACCTTACCCTAGCACCAGACCCTTCTAGTAGCAAATGCCATTTTCACGTTGGGCAACGTAATACTCCACGATACTGATATCCTTCGTCAGAGTGCAGGAACTTTCCATAATCACTACTTTGTGATATCACGCCAAGCAGTCAGTTAGGTCCACTAACTGGTGGTTAGAGAGTATCTCTGAACTACAACTCAGAACATGTAGAAGAACAATTTGATATTCGTAGTTATATAGAAAAAAATTTTTACAAAAATAAGATCAATTACATTAATACAATACAAAATGTAGGCAAATTTTAGTGGTTTGGTATTAAACTGATAATAACAAGATGGCGGCCCCCAGTGGCTCAGCGGTATGTCTGCGGACTTACACGCTAAAATCCGGGTTTCGATACCCGTGGTAGGCAGAGCACCGATAGCCCATTGTGGGCTTTGTGCTTAATTCTAAACCAAACAATAACAACAAGATGATGACTTTATTTAAAAGCTAGTTGACAGTTCCGTGCCCCCTTTTTAAGCTAAACTAAATTATCAAAGCGTAAAACAAAGGTCAAACCCCAGAATTAACTTTTAAATATAAAACTAGAAAACAAGTAAAATAAAATGTCATTTACAAAAAACTAAACACAAGTTAATCATACACTTTAATGCAAGCTAAAATAATGCTCAGAATTTTTGGCACAATTACTCACAATTAAATAGCAAATATAAACTGAATATCGCGCTTGTGGGTTTCATCAGATCAAAACAAAAAGTCTAAAGTTTAACGAAACAATTTAACACAATATAGGTATTTATCTGTCTTAATTTCCTTAATTCTGGCTTTATGCCAATATACAATATCAAAACAAAGGCAATTTTGCACATGAAATACATATCACATTCAATATCACTGTCCAGTTAGAATTATGCTTAAGACATGGCTGCTCCTGAACTTTTTGATTCGCAACTAGAAAAGATTTTGTTTGTTTGTTTTGTTTTTTGGAAATTCGCACAAAGCTACTCGAGGGCTATCTGTGCTAGCCGTCCCTAATTTTGCAGTGTAAGACTAGAGGGAAGGCAGCTAGTCATCACCACCCACCGCCAACTCTTGGGCTACTCTTTTAACAACGAATAGTGGGATTGACCGTCACATTATACACCCCCACGGCTGGGAGGGCGAGCATGTTTAGCGCGACGCGGGCGCGAACCCGCGACCCTTGGATTACGAGTGCACGCCCTAACGCGCTCGGCCATGCCAGGCCCTAGAAAAGATAATTTGATATTTCTGGATGTCATGGGATGTTTTCCCTACAAGAAAGTGAGTTAACTACCAGTAAGTGAATCAACATATTGTATACTTATAAGCAGGAAAAGTTAGTGATGAAACTTTGTAAGGAAAGTTTTCTGCCTTTCGAAACGTCGTCCTCTACACTTGTATCTCTACAACAGGCAATTGCTGTCCATTTTACAAAATTTCATCAAGAAATACTCTGCCTAAACAATCTATCAAAGAATAATAATAGTCAGTGTTACTCAAACAAGTTTAAGCATCCAGCTAAGAACTGGAAAAAAAGAACTAAGAACTAAAAACACAATAATTTTGAAACAAATTATATCTTTAATAAGGTAATAGCAGAGAGGTAGAACCGTAACTGTCCCACACTGACTAAAATCTTATTAGTTCAGTCTAGTCTAACTCTTCTTTATGAATGACTCCAATTGTTCCTTAAACTTTGGATAAATTTCTGGACATTCATGCCGGAGAGTTCTTGTTTTGTTTGTTTGTTTTTTGAATCTCGCACAAAGCTACTCGAGGGCTATCTGTGCTAGCCATCCCTAATATAGCAGTGTAAGACTAGAGGGAAGGTAGCTAGTCATCACCACCCACCGCCAACTCTTGGGCTACTCTTTTATCAACGAATAGTAGGATTGACTGTTAAATTATGACGCCCCCACGGCTGAAAGGGCGATCATGTCTGGCTCGAAGGGAATGCGAACCCGCGACCCTCAGATTACGAGTCGCATGCCTTAACACACTTGGTCAGGCCGGGCCAAGGATAGTTCTTAAAGCATATCTACGAATAGCCAACATTCCCTACTTTCTGTCAAAATTTTATTATTTTTTGCTCTTGCTTTATTCAGTTTTTATACGCCCATGAAATAGATACAACATCTATAAACTTTTATTACAGCTGTATCCCTGATAGCTGTAACTTTTACAAGAATTAGAACCACAATCACAAATTTATGAGATTAATCCCTACTTTGGCAGCTTTATACGTTTATTTGTCAAAGTAAAGATTACATCTCATGATTGTGGTTTTAATTCTTGTTTCACAACTTTTTGACCGGGATCCTACTTTAGTTTAAAACTCATTATTTTAATACCCTAGTTTGTTTATCTTTAGAAATTATCATTGGCCTGGTATGGCCAGATGATTAATCGCCATCAGAACAAACATGGTTTCCATTTCAGTCGTGGGGGTGTTATAATGTAAAGGTCAATACCACTATTCGTTAGTAAAAGAGTAGTCCAAGAGTTGGTGGTGGGTGATGAAGACTAGCTGCCTTCCCTCTAGTCTTATACTCCTAGCGCAGATAGCTCTCGTTTAGCTTTGCAATAAATTCTAAAACAAACAAAATCTGCCATGTGTCTATCCATCGATATGTACCATCATCTGTTGGGTTAAAAATATTTAAGTACATTCAAGATATTTTTTACCACATATAAAAGAATCTGTAAGTGTTTAGCGCAATATCAAAAGCAAATAGCCACAGACCAGTCCAGTGCGCTTAAAAATATTGTAGCGATAGCCGAAGCTATTTAGTGATTAGTCCCGTTGACGTGATTGGACAGGTAAGTAAATAGTAAATGAAAGAGTTGATGCTTTATAAATTTTTGGACAGTTATAGCGAAAATTTGGCGATCTTTTACCATATTATTAGTACATATGCACATAATATATCGTAACTAATAATTTTAATGGTTGGGTTTTTGCTTAGGAAATTATTAATGGGATTTTCTGGTGCGTGAATAATTTGGAAACCTAGTCGATCCACACTATTAAGTACTACCGTACTTAATAATATCGAATAAATAGTAGTGTATTATATTATTTATAAGGTTACATAGACAGAAAATTCAAGTGAAGTGTGCTAAATATAGAACTATTGTATTTTTACTTTATTTCAAAAGTTGCATGACGACAAGCATTTTATATTAGTTTATGTTTGTCATCATTAAATTAGTTGTATAACGAATTTACTGTTGTACATTTATTTTAATACCTACGTTTGTTTCAATTTGATGTATGTGACGTATATTGTTGGATGTGTATTGCGTAAGTCCAACCTGTTATCTAAATCTGTAGAAGATTCTCGACAGCAAGAATCAACAATACATTGATTAGTCCCGTTGACGTGATTGGACAGGTAAGTAAATAGTAAATGAAAAAGTTGATGCTTTATAAATTTTTGGATAGTTATAGCGAACATTTGGCGATCTTTTACCATATTATTAGTACATATGCACATAATATATCGTAACAAAAATATTAGCGTGTCTTCGAATATCGTTGAAGTTCAAGAATCTCGCCTAGTTGGTATAAATGCTAGCCGGAAAACGGCAAGAGAATACTTTGGTCGCTATAGGCAGTTTACTATAAGCTTCGGAAGTTGTAATTGTGATAAACGCTTACTAATCATAAAACTATAGATATTTGACCAGGAACGTTCATAGCTTTCGAATATTAGAAACCGTTCAACTTCTTACGTTATTATTTCTACGAGGACATTAAATATTTTCGTCGGTAAAAAGTCAACTTCTAAACGGTCCGAGGCCAGCCAAAAGAAGACATCAGCTTGAGAAAGGTGAGGTGTAACAATATCAACTCAGAATTAAGTTGCTCGTCGTGGACCTGAAACATCGATAAAATATTCAGTTCTAGGCCAAACAGAAAACTCAGTATAGTTTTTAAGTTTGTAAAACTTGAATATACACGACATGTTTAACAACTATTTGTAATAACTGCTATTATAAATTGTATTGTTGTTTGTATATTAAAACATTCAGAAATAAAATTGTGTGTATAAATCTTGTTGGCAAATATCATAAGTTTGATATATATTGACATTAAAATTTAATTTTTAAATTATAAATAAAATTTCCGGTTATTTGAAATCGTAATATATTAATATATGTAAGAATAAATCAGATATTCATTCGGCATAAATTATAATAGGTAACATATGACAACAAAAGTTATGCATTTCTATATTAACAGTCGGCCTGGCATGGCCGAGCGCGTTAAGGCGTGCACTCGTAATCCGAGGGTCGCGGGTTCGCGCCCGCGTCGCGCTAAACATGCTCGCCCTCCCAGCCGTGGGGGTGTATAATGTGACGGTCAATACCACTATTCGTTGGTAAAAGAGTAGCCCAAGAGTTGGCGGTGGGTGGTGATGACTAGCTGCCTTCCCTCTAGTCTTACACTGCTAAATTAGGGACGGCTAGCACAGATAGCCCTCGAGTATCTTTGTGCGAAATTCCAAAACAAACAAACAAACTATATTAACAGTCAGTTTACCTTTATGTGAAACATCAAAACAAAATTTTTACTGGTAGAGAAAACAATAATTCAAGTTATAAACAAGTGAAACATAATATAAGCGTTGTTAAGTACTGTTTTTTCTTAACAGTTAAATGATGTAAGCTATCAGGATCATTTAATAATACAATAAATCAATACCTATTGACGTCTTTCAATACACTTGTTGGTTTTCACTTGTATTTAGTGTTATGGTGACCACACTTAAAAATGCCAGTATGTAATAACTATTTTCCACTTGTCTGATTTTACTCTCAATAAAATTACTTATTACATGACCACTATTATTTAAATATATATTCTGCATTTTATAGCTTGGTTATTTATTTTAGTTTTACCATTATATATTCGAGTGTCATCTGCGGTAACTTTGAAATGGTGGACAAGTGAGACACTTTGTATCAAGTTTGTGTAGAATTATTACCATGTCGATTCATAATTTTATTATTCTAATATACTGGCCAATAGAAGAAAATGACGTGAAAAAAAACATAAAGGACTTTTTGTATATTGTGAAAAAAAATAGAGAAAAACTAAATTCGTAAGTTATCTTCTACGATTTACAGTTCAGTGGGAAAAATACACTTTCTTTCAATTTCAGATTCTGGTGTGGCACGTGAAAACGAAGAGCCATCCCCTGACAAATCAAACAACTGTACCACAGCAATTCAGCGATACAAATTTACCTCTTCTCTACAAACGTTTTGAAACCGCGTGAGGGTTCAAGGAAATGAAAATACATTTAAACACTGACGTGACACACGCTTCTCTGTCGACTGCCGAAAATTTGACAAGTAACAACACTGTTGTAAATATTTGAAGGATTACTCGTAAACATTTGATACATGATTTTGTTGTAGCTGTTTTGAAGAAAGGTTGTAAATGTTAAATGAAATAATAACTGCGAAATATGAATAAATTATAAAAGTAAAATACAATTGTCATGTCGTGTTTTACATTTTACACGTTTGTGTATAATTAAAAAAAAGAGTTTAATATACACTAACGGAAAACATTTAATGTGAATTATTTGATATGTTAATGTAATACATATGTGTGTCCGCGTGCGTGTTTTGTAGCAAAGCCACATCGAGCTATCTGCTATGACCACCCACGGGAATAGAGCTCCTTGATTTTTAGCGTTATAAGTCCATAGACTTAACGCCGTCCCACCGGGTGACTATAATTTCTGTTGACTTACATTTTAGATAGTTTTCAAGAGCAGATATTTCATTGGTTGTGAATAGGACTGTTGTCAGTCTTTTCACAAATACACAGTTCACAAGGGTTTCTTCTGAGAAAAGATCACGCAATCATCGGATGAACTGCTGTTGATTGATGTCGTATGCTGCGTGCTCCTTGTTGACTGGGGATTGGAACAGTCTTACAGTGCTTAACCTTCATGGTGTGAACCGCGATTCCTTTTCAAAGATACAATAATGTGTCACTTAAGAACTTCCCATTTCAGCTAACCACTTCACGTTATCATAAACGCGGAAGATGAGGACTCAAAAACAAACTATATACCTGGTTACTATGTTGTCACTTGGTGGAAAAATAATGTTCGACTACAAAAATTATTGAGTTTGTTTTTATATATTTGCGTCTGCATGGAAGTATCAGTGCTTTTCACATGCCATTTTTACTTTCTTATAGGGACAGTATTTACTGTTCTTTGTAACTTAATGCTAAAAAAAACAATGTTTCTTTCGTTTATCAGAGACTCTTTGCCAGTGGTGTAAAATACCCTTTGTTCACATTCCTATATTCCTAACAACGTTTGATATCCTTATCCTCTAGATAGGGTTTTGTTAGAATAGTTAGTTAATTAAATTATGAGAAAGCAATTAAAATAAAATTCACGTTCATAAGTGAATGGTAGTTATAAAGTCAGTGTAGATATTTAGAACAGTCTGCAGGTTAAACCAGTAACATGTCATCCAGATATGGCGTAACACGAGCTGTATTTCTTGGCTAAACTGAACACAGTTACTTGATCTCCTAGTAATTTGTCGCACTGGACCTTTTCAGACTATAACCATAGAGCCAAAAGCAGGGCCTGAGCTTCTTAAAGAAGGATACATGATTCTCCAAATACAGTTCTAATTAATTTTCCTATGTCTGATCATAGTGGGTAAACTCCTGGGAATCACTGGTTCAGTATTTGGAAGTGAAAGTGCAATGAGTTATTACATGTGTACTGACTATTTCTTTGTTTACTTGGGCTCTGCCCACAATAGGTATCGAAACCCGGCTTCTAGCGATGTGAATCTGCAGAGATACTGCTCTGCCACTGGGAGGTCAGGTGAACTGATATAGAAAAGATATGTTATGAAATTGGAATGAAAATTAAAAGTTGTTCGCATAATGAAAAACTGTTATAAGACACTGTGATTTAAATGTAAAATAATGCAGGTATTAAAATAAATCCCCTACAAAAACAAAAGAAGATAGCAAAGCATCTTTTTACAAAATAAAAATAATATAATTCACCAGTAACTAGTAAAGAAACAACTTAAAATAAATTAACCTAACATCAATAGAGTAAACACCATTTAAAACAATTAATATAATATTCACAGTATAATGTACTTCGTAAACGTTTCTTGCAAAACAGGCCCGACGCAGCCAAGCGATTAGGATTCTTTTGTTGTTGTTGTCGTTGTGAATTAATCACAAAGCTACACAATGGGCTATCTGTGCTCTGCTCACCACGGGTATCGAAACCCGGATTTTAGCGTGTAAGTCCGCAGACATACCGCTGAGCCACTGGGGGGCTAGGATTCTTTTAATTTGAGGGTTGCAAATCTCCGTTCCACCGAACATGCTTGCTTTTCAGCCGTGAAAGCATTATAATGTTACGGTTAATCCCCCTATATGTTGGGTAAAGAGTATCACAGGAGTTGGCGGTGGGTGGTGATGACTAGCTGTCTTCTCTCTACTATTTCACTGCTATATCAGGAACCGTCAACGTAGACATCTCTCGTGTAGACAAACATGATAAAACAATTCTAAACCAAGTAACAAACATGATAAAACAATTCTAAACCAAGTACATAGTTTACTTTTAGCAGATAATTTTAAATAATGCATCCAATAACATTTATTGTCTTAGTTGCATTCTAATATTAATTATTTCAATTGTTGTTTGTATGACAAATGACATTTTTCTTCGTCGCAATTTGTTTTAAAGCCAAGCTGTTTTTTGTTCAGAATATATAATACAAAAACATAATAATACACACATTTTGATACTTAATTACATTGGCATTTCGTTAAATGCAATACGCGATAAAATTCCCTTTAGTAATAATCACAATATCCCCTCTTAAAACTAAACCCGTTAATTGTAATGACTCGTGTATATATAGCAGTAGCGCTACATCGTCTGAACTTGTAATCATGAGTAAATAAAACTGACGGTTTAAGATTAATAACATAAATCATTTTCTCCTGAAAGACATACTCTCCGACGGATGTATTCTTCCACATTCAACGTATAACCACGTGAAGCAATTAAAAAGAAACCGTAAGTGGTTTCATTGACAACTCAAGTACGAAAATGTTCAGAATGTTCAATCCAGGAAGATCGGTAGCTCAGCCAAAAATATGGGGCCTAGGTATGATTGAATAGTAAAAGAATGAACAGGGTTAGCATATTTATGTGCATAAAGCTTACTCGATGGATGCTTCTCCAGTGCCTCCTAATGTAAAATCCATCAGGCTGCGTATGGTCAAGGCCCTGCATAGCCAGGTGGGTTAAGTCGTTAGACTCGTAATCTGACGGTTGCGAGCTCAAATCCCACTCGCATAAAACACGCTCGTTCTTTCAGCCGTGGGGGCGTTATAATGTGACGGTCAACCCCACTATTCGTTGTTAAAAGAGTAGCCCAACATTTGGTGGTGGATGGTGATGATAAGCTGCCTTCCCTATAGTCTTACACTGCAAAATTAGGGACGGGTAGTGCAGATAGCCCTCAAGTAGCTTTGCGCGAAATTTAAAAAAATAAGCAATCGTATGGTCAGTACCTGAGATCGTTGTGTTTCAAGCTGAACATATGCTGTAACCACAGCAGTTCCCCAGCTCTAGCCAAATGACATTCAAGGACGTGATGACTCCCATCAGTACCAAGCTGCTTAAAACACTCGGGGAGAGAAAATCTACAAATTATTTTTAATCTCCCTGACTGAAACCAACCTTAAGCCTAATTATCAAATAACACTACAACGTGAATCCCTACACAAGTTACATATATCGAAATGAGTAAGTAAAACTATACCTGATTTTACAATTCAATCTACAGTTATATATGTACGGTGAATACATACTATGGTCAATCTCATTATTTGTTGGTAAAAGAGTAGCCAAAAGTTGGTGGTGGGTGGTGATGACTATCTGTCTTCCCTCTAGTCTTACACTGCTAAATTAGGGACGACTAGCGCAGATAGCCCTCTTGTAGCTTTGCTCGAAATTCAAAAGAATCAAGCAGAATTTGAAAATAATAGGTACGCTATATACTGTCTTAATGTGGTCCAAGCTAACCATTAATAGTCTTTGATCATCACAACATATTTCAATATTCCGAACTAAATTTATTCGCTTATAGATCTGGTATCTGTATTTTTTATTAATTAATGTAATCAAACACTTCTAAATGTTTCATACATAATGCCTATATAGTTTGCAACACCACGCACAAATAACAAAGCATGTAGAATACTAAAGATATAGGCATCAATATCGTATACCCTTGCATTTGCTCTACTATCAAACAGACTGCTTAGTACAGACAGTCACTATAACCATCACAGTTGTTCGATGTTTCAATGCCCATACTACTCGATACTTTACTGCCATCTATGAGATAATAAATTTGACTATCTGATATGAGTATTAAAATAAAGTATAGAACAACGTTTTGGCCTTCTTTGGTCATCCTAAGGTTGGTAAACAGTATACAAATACATTCTGAGGTTAATATATAATCTTTCCAGGAATGTTTCTGAGCTTGGACGAATAGTTACACCTCCTTTCCCTCCGAAGTTTCTTACCACTCTGTTGTCAATAACAGTCGCGGTACAGTTTACCCAATTGATCCGCTGTTTTAAGTTTTACCATTGTGAATTGTGTTTTCAACTGCTACCAACAGAATAGCAATTCTCTGTTCACTATTTCAGTATAAATTGCTCGTAAGTGTATGTGTCTCCCACTGCTGCTGTTTTTACAAACCAATAAAAGAGATACTCCTAATTCCATTTGCATATGTATAAAATATTTGTTCTGCATGTTTTAATGAAAGCTTCAGCGTTTACATTGTTTCATGCTATAGTTTTAAAATTAAAAGATTTCAGATAAACCTGATCGTAAAGTAATTAAGAGAAAATGTGATTGAAAAGGAAAGTTGGTTTAAAATAATGAAAAATATTATTTTAAAACTTTTTAATACCTTTGTTTTTGTTCATATGAAATAAAGATCAATTTTACTTTCTTAACAAACTCATTCACTTACTTCACTAAAAATTAGCTTTAAGTTTTAATTTACAACGTGATGCTTGTAAAACACCTATTTCTTGACTTGCGTGTTCAACAGACGCAGTCATTTAATATTTTCAAATACGAACCCTAAAAGAGGATATTAATTTTTCTTGGTGAATGTAAATACAAAATACTTAAAGCCGTAGACAGATAGATTGATAAATAATGTTTAGATTTCTTGCAAGGGCTTCAGCTCAAAAAAAGGCAATTTAACGATGTGTATTTCGTTATAAAAAATAATTATCTTATTTTGTATACAAACAACTTAAGGATTTCACTCAGTATCAGTATGAAGTTCAAACACTTTGTATACGTTTCGTTAACTTAATTAAGATTACGTTAAAATGTGTAATGCATTCTTACCAACTTGAAAACCAAGTTTAATTACTAAATTATTGATAGTTCATTTATAATAAGTTTACTATGTTGTAACGTTTAAGTTAACAAAATTAATGCCATGACTTGCCTATTAACGTCATATAACAATTTCATGTGACTGTAACTTCAATGTATTATATTTACTATTGTGTGTCGATAACTCGAATATTTATGTAATTTGGAGTGACAGCTTTCTTCGTTTCATCGAGCATCTTTAGGAATAAAGATTTGTGTGTTTTTTTTATTTTATTTGTGTGCGCTCTATTCTAGGATATAAGTAAAACTGCCTTATTAAACTGTAAAAATCCATCAGTTGAAAAAGGTGCATGAAATCAAAACATCTTTGCATAAAAGTTAGTCCATGTAAGTAATGGAAAATTACACCTAAGTGTAAGCATAGCTCTTTTTGAGGGAATTCAACAGCTTAATGACATAAGTTATTTACTCCCTCTGCTAAGTTGTTATAAGGCATCACTCGAAGCCATGAGACATCTAATAAAAAAGTAGATGGGTGAATAGTGTTTGATTACTACAAAAACATGTTAACGGTTTCACATAGCTGAGAACAAAACAAACTACTATACACAATTCGGAACTGATATTCTCCATAGCAATGGAGAATAACAGGGAGTGAAAAAGGAATGTGGGTAAAAAAGTCTGTTCCACTTACTACAGGCCAGTAAACTTTGTAGAAGTCTGTAGATAATGACTGGTGTGGTACCAACACAAATTTAAATCTGAAACATTTCGTCAGTCAACAAATAGTTGGATAGTTCATCAATAATTTGAAACCAGAATGATATTAGAGAAACCCATGTACGAGGTTGATATGAGCTATACCCCAAACTTGATTGCTAGTGAATTTCGGTATATGCTCTAAAAAGATCTTTTGGGATTGGTAGCTTATCCCTTATATCATTGTGAAATAGAAAAGAAGAGACTCAAAATTCTGCTTTAGCTTCAAAGAAGTTCATAAAGTATTTTATGATGATTTAAATTATTTGGATTACTTAATTTGGCATCTGATTGAAGTGAATGAATACTACATTTAGCAACAATAATGGCTTTTACACTTTCAGAATGATGTCCTTTAGACAATGCCACACTCTAACCAGGTTTGTGTAGCTGATCAACCAAGTACTCTGGACTTTAAGTAAAGCATTCTATCCAGTATGTTTGTGATGTATGAGTACTTGCAACAACCACTATCTTGAACAACTCAGCAGTAATTAAGAATAGACTTCAGATTACTTGGTAAATTCAAGGAAGAATAAAGCTCTCATACGGACACTGCAGTCTCTGTTAACAACTGGGTGGAAATCTGTGCTGCTTGGTTTATTTAGTCTAAAAACAAAAGAGAGAGAGCTCAGAAGTTTCCTTATTTTCATTAAATTAAAAACATTTTGTTGTAAATTCCAAAGTGGTGATAGTTTTACTGTCTGTACCAAACAATATTCCACATAATGCATATGCAATCCAATGTTAAATCAAAGGTGAATTTTACTAATATCACTTAACCCTTCACAAAACGTGTTGTGCCATTTCTTGACTCAGTAGTTAAAGGTGTTAATCCTCCTACTGTAGATTTGTTACAAAATAGAAGTGTGGGTCTAATATTTATAGAGCATGAATGTGTTAGGCAGATCTGGCCATTTTCAGTCCAGATCTACATATAATTAACCATGTTCATACCAGATCCTGAATATAACTCAGGTATCATCCAAAATTCACAGCATCTCTGGCTGGTAGCTCTGATATACAGTTGCTAGATCCACAGGATGAATTGACATGCTATTCCTTTTTAAACAATTATAAAATTCTAGACTTCAATATTTTAAAATATGACATATTTATCCTATACTCAGTAATTTATCTTGTATCTTACATTTAAAATTTCACCAAAAATTTATATTGGAAAAACACTGCAGTAAATTTTACTTTTCTTTATATATGGGAGCAGTGGCCAAGCATACAAATATATACTTGTATATATTCACTTCTCTCTTTGCACTGTAATGAAAAATACTCTATGCATGTCAAGCATGAAATTATTTATTAAAAAAACTAATTAATTACATGAAAAGATTACTTAACATATATTTAATGTATTTGAACATACATTTTATAGGATTATGATTATAAAATGATTTATGTCTAGCTATATCCTAGATACAAATCAATTAATGTGTAGTTACACACCGCATAAAGTGTTATAAACTTATGATTCTTTGACAACAGTCAAGGGAAGAAATGTCACAAAAGATTTCATAGTTTCTGTAATACTTTCACATTCAATTTATGTAAATAAAAAGATTTAAATTCAAGCAAACATTTTGTTGTAACATAAACTGTTGTTTATCATTTTGCAATCGATGTAGTTTTAGAAATGTTAACACCTAAAAATAAGAATTTTTGGTTGAATATTTTATTTGATACTTAACATGTTAATATGACTGCTGTGGCAGAATACTGAGAATAAAAGTAAAATGTAGTTTTCTTGAGTTTAAAGTTATTGGCCACTTTATAACAACTATCTAATACTGGGCAAGAATACCTTTCATTGTGACATTAGCCTAAACTGGGTATGACATGAACTCCATACTTTGTTGAATAAAGACTTTTAGCCTTATTGTTCAAAGTGTGTAGTGAATGCAATATTAAAGTTTATCCCAAAGATGTTCAAACGTTTTCATGTCTAGTAACTGTACAAACCAAGAAATATAACTAAACTTGCTACCAAGTCATTCATATCAATGTTAGACAAGTAGATTGATGCAATATTGTCTTGGAAGCTCACTAGTTTGATTTTTGTTCTCTTATAGCAAATCCACATTAGGCCCTCTGCTGAGTCCACCAAAGGGAATAGAACCCTTGATTTTAGCATTGTAAGCCTGTAGACTTACTGCTGTATCAGCAGAGGACCAGAGCACTTGTACACTGAGGTAAAAATGAAACAATATTGAATATACACAGTGAAAACAATGTTCAAACAGACTCTGGTTATCATTGTCTTGTCATCATTCCATTGACTCCAATGGTTTGCCCTGCTGGAATACACAATATCAAGTAAAATGATTCATCATGTCACAACACATGCTTTCATCATTCACTAATCATAGTTTACATTTAAACATTACTAAAGCCACAAGACAAGTTGGCAATGTTCTTCACGTGGTAAAGTGGTGGGGTCAAATTGTGACATTATAGATGGAATTACCAATCAAATGGAAAACTGTTTGATGTCTGTTGAACTTTAAAACCTGTCCAACTTTCAGTTCCTTTGGGTAGCATCAAAAATTGGCAGCATATATTTTTTATTTTCCCATTCTCATCCTTTGTTTATTGCTACTGTTTAAAAATTGTGATAAGCAGCCTGTAAAATAAATAATCTTTTTATTCCTGCTAGATGGATAATTATAATTACTATGACGCTCCTTTAAAATTTAGAGATTCTTGCCTTTTGTCCACAGACCAGCAAACTAACCATCTTATAATAACTTGAACAATTTCCTGGTGCACTGCATGGTTTATATATTTTTCATCTGCTAATAAATGTTCTACTAATGTGACTGAGGACCCTAATAAAGAGGTGAGAAAGCACAGTTACTATCTGCAATACACTCATTGTGGCACTGCAATTTTTGAAAAGCTAAATACAATATACAAGATATTGTTAGGTTATAAATAAATAACTTGTTGCTAAGCATAAAGCTATACAGTGGATTCTCTGTATTTACCGCTGATTCAAAAGAAGGACCCAATAAATATTTGATTTTTTCATGCATTTAATAATCTTTGAAATATTAACTCAGTGGAATGTTTTAAAAGATCTTTCTTACAAACTTTTCAAAAATTACCTAAAATTTAAATATTTTTGATTCTGAAATAATTAAAAATTTTATACTTAAAGGACATGATCTGAACATAGACAAAATACATCTGTGCTGCATAATGGATTAATATTCTTTTATAATATATTTATTCACATTTAAAAGTGTGTGATTTATTTTTAACTGTTTACTAATCTAATGTAAGTACCTTCAAATAATGTTGTACAAAATTTTTTTTTAAGTATATAATGTAATACATAAACAAGTTAGATCATGTATTATGATCCTGCATACCATGACCTCACAGATAATGGTTGGAGAATCTAAACAGAGTTGCAAAGATGTAACAAACCTCACTGACATTTGTTAATATTTTGTTCATAAACACCAGTGTATTATAGAACAGTCACTTCATCTTCTCGACATCTGTACCGTGTGGTTGTACTATAGAAAAAGCAGTGAATTTTTCCCTCTTTCTCTCTTCTTTATTTTTTGGTTTGTTTTGGATTTTCATTAAATATTGCATAATTGTTATTTGCGTATAGCTGTAAACCACAAGCTATTGCAGTATTCTGACTTTACTAAATACTTAATGGTCACTCTCATAGGTTTCCCATGACCACAAACTATGGAGCGCATTTCTGCTGTAATAAGATATAAACCCTAAATTCTCAGATTTGCAGACTGTAGTCCTAACCACTAAGTTATGATGGGTCTTTTTTTTATATATTCTACAGGTTTTATGATTGCTTTAGCATTATAAAATAATTAAGAGATAAATTGTATGTACAAAAGTGTATTATTGTACTATTTGTATTTTTAGAATGGTACTATTATCTCCTGATAAGTTAGAGGTCTTCAAATGTTCATCTACAAAAAAAAAAAAGTTTTACATTCAAAAAGGCTCAAAATCCCTAGTCTGGATAAACAACTTCTAATTTGTACACATGCCATATGTTTGTTTCAATAAAGTCAATAAGAATGAAAATAAAAATTGCAACGACTTTTCAAATAACACAGTACAGTGAACACAGGAGTACTTTGTAAAATATTCTGGCAATACTGTACTGATATCAATAATGTTACCCAATTTAAATTTCAACAACTTTGCAACATTTATACCATTTAAGCTTAAGTGAAGTCAAATTATTTCTACATCAACTATTTGACTAGTTTCTGCCATGTAAAACTGGCATCACTCTGTGTCAAAAAGTGATACACTGTTGTCATTAACAATAATAGCTGGGCTTTTATCTAAAACTAACATCTTTAAAAGAAAACAATTTAAAATAACTCATTACATTAATCATCAACACTAACAAATTTCAAGAAGAATAAAATATATAAAGTTTTCCATACGACCCTGCAGTCAACCCAAGTTATATGTTCAATGCATAATTTTTTGTTGGAAACTTAATTCACATATTTCAAAAAAAAAGTTTTAAAATCAACATTATAATGTTCTTGTAGTTCATATAAAAACTATTTTCATATAAAAGTTATTATTATCAACTTAAAAATTAATAAAATAACAATAATAATAATATCAGACAAAGATTTAAGTCGAATATTATATATATTTAGCCAAATATTTTGGTTTAACTTAATATTACTCAAGGGAAAAAAAATGAAGAAAAAATACTTTGTAGTAAGGTCTTTCTTCTAATTTATAAATTTATTTAATGAATACTTCATCACAAATAAACTAAAATTGTGATCTTCACTTCTTAATGTCCAAAATGAATCAGAACAAGCCAACTCTTTTTTTCATTTCCACCTGTTTCCATTTGGGTAATCCTTGAAAATCATTGAAGGGTATTCCAAAGGCTTCAAGGAAATCTTCGTCTGTTAAGTGGTTCTTAAAAAGGAAATAAATAGTGATAGTTAAAAAATGTCAGAGTCTGATGTTCTTTTATCAGTAGAGAAATGTCTCGACAATATCTATTGACTGTAACTGTAATACTTGAATAATGAGTTTCTTTCTACATATGAGTAATTTATTAACATAATTTTAATACACACTTAAAAACCCCTCTGGGTTAGATTTTTTAGTCAGTGAATAATTTGGAAAAAAAAAAAAAGTTAAAGTTTTCTCCATTTTGATTTACAGCTTAATAAATAAATAAGTTAACTGGACTAAAAGGGCTTTGTGACCTTTGCTTTCTGAACTCTCACAACCGAGTTTTACTATGAATGATATCCATATGATACCTGATAATAATTACTCAATTACCAATAAGTGGCAGAATATGTAGCACTAGTGCACTGAGTTAGGTGAAAGCTAGTAATTTAAAATCTTAGTTTAAAGGGCTTTGTATTTTTCTCCACCAAAATAAAACACTTTCAGAGGAATTTTTCATTTAACCTAGGTACTCAAAAATAGCACAGCAGTATGTCTGCAGATTTCCAATGTTATAAATTGGGTTTCAACACCTGTAGTCGACAAAGCACAGACAACCAATTGTGTAGCTTTGTTCTTAATTGCAAACAAACAAAATTCCTACTTAACAAATACAAAGAAACATTAATAGCTCCAGTATCCTAGTAAATTAATAATATTTAAGATAGATAAAATTCAATTGATAAAAATCTTTGTTTTTGGTTGTTTTTGCAAAAATAATATTTTGTGTGCTTGTTGCTAATTCAAAGCTGCACAATTTCTCACCCACTGAAAGGATAAAATCCCAAATTTTAATGTTATAACCCTTCAATGTTTCTGCTTATGTAACATGATAATACAAAAATGCTGAAAATGTACATGTCAATACATTTTATTGTAAATGATAGTGTTTAAAAATATGTGTACTAGGTCAGCATTATTAATTCTAGTTATGTTTCTAAAGTTTATGGGAACCTCCAACACTGTTTGTAATGTAAAATTTCCATGCAAACTTCCTTCAACATTTGCACAACTAACCTGAATAAACTGTGCATTTTGTAATCAAAGTTTTAAAAATACGTGTACTAGGTCAGCATTATTAATTCTAGTTATGTTTCTAAAGTTTATGGGAACCCGCAACACTGTTTGTAATGTAAAATTTCCATGCAAACTTCCTTCAACATTTGCACAAGTAACCTGAATAAACTGTGCATTTTATAATCAAAGTTTTAAAAGATGTGTAAGTAACCATATAATCTAGTTTTATTCTAAAGCCAAGGAAAAACAGTAATACAATACAGATTCTAAAAACATATAATACTACAATTTCCACTAGCAAATTTCTCACCTCTTTTGCAGTTGGATCAACCCCTTCAGGAAGTTCTTCTGGTACTTTTGTTTGTAATACTTCAAGTGGATATTTTTCCACATCTGGACTCTCAAAGTTTCCATTAAGCTGAGGCTGTAAAAACAAAATATATTTTTACATATTTCTTAAAGGAAACCATTTGTTAAGTATGATACTAAAAATAACACTATGCCAATTAAAATACAATCTCTATCAGCAACACAAAAAGAGTCAAACATCTTAAAAGAGAAATGGAGTAATGTAAATAAAACTCAATCATCAAATGTCGATCAAGATAATTTAGATTCATAATGCTGTACATCATCTAATGAGGAAAAAGACTCAATACAGTTTACACTAAAACTGAAAATTAACCAAAAACAAATAAAAATGTTTCTTACTTGACAATTAAAACACAAGTCTTTATAGTTTGAGGACTAAAACATAAAAATACATTGTCATCATGATGAAACAATGTTTTCTAAGGATCATAATGTAATACAAAGTGTAAACTTTGACCATAGAACAACACAGACTACTAACTAAGAATAAAAGACCAACACACTAACTGTCAGCTTAAGACCATGGAACAATACATACTGTTAGCTTAATCCCATAGTGAAATATAGATGGTCAAATTAAAACAATGATACAATAAATATTATATCATCTGAAACCCACATT
Source organism: Carcinoscorpius rotundicauda (assembly GCA_011833715.1). NCBI lineage: Eukaryota > Metazoa > Arthropoda > Merostomata > Xiphosura > Limulidae > Carcinoscorpius > Carcinoscorpius rotundicauda. The sequence continues at coordinate 82,577,463 of CM022401.1, read as the reverse complement.
ACAATAAGTATCAACTTAAGACAAGTATATAATCAACTCCATTAACTAAAGACCACAATGCAATAAAGATTATCAACTTAAAATCATACTACAATCAAGACCACAATACAATAAAAAATATCAACTCAAGTCCATAGTATAGTAAAGGCAACAACTCAAGACTATAATATAATACAGATTATTAATTAAAGACCACAATATGACTAAAGGATTAAGATCAAAGAATATTGAAAACTGTCATTTGAGAAACATCATATAAATCAAAACTAAAACCTAATTATGTATTGTTAAAATAATCAAAAAAACAGTAACAAAAAAATTGTATAATATTAGTATACATTATTTTTAAATTAAAACTTGGAACCTTTTATTTTTGTATAGTTCAGTAAATGACTAAAGAGCATAAAACAGAATAATATACATAATAAATACAGTCTAACACCATATACAGTCTTCAGAACTTAAAATGGCACAAAATAAACAGGTGAAACCAGAAGTACTCTAAAATGCTACAAAATATTGCATAACAAAAGAAAAAACAAAATCCATTACTGCTACTTAAAAACTCATAATTATTTATACTACACTTGTTGGTTGGTTATCATATAGCTAATTTAAATATAACACCAGTTTAACTTTATTCATACTGTCACAAGTCATTCCCCTTTTGGACAATCTGTTTCATACACACAGTGAGATAAAGTGAGATGAAAACTGGGAAATAGAACCACATCATCAAAAAACACAAGAAAAATATGATGTCAAATTCTCAATACATTTTGCAAACAATGAAACCCAAACTGTATTATCAAGAAAACATAATAAAGATTGGTACTTAATCACATATACATAAGCAATCATACAATATGAACAGTATAGCAATCCCCAACAAAAGTAATATTGAAATTAATTTCAATAGGTTTTTATAGGATACGGTAGAAAAAGTGCATTCATAATATTAAACTTCTAAATAAAAAGATATATCACCTTACTAAGCACAATTCCAGGATTATCTTCAGCCAATTCTGCTTTGATTTCTTCATATGTTTTATTGTTCTATGAAATGGAAAGACACAACACGTTGTTCATTCATAATAAATAGCACATTTTGACATCCATCCCTCATTTAAGTTTCTATGCACTAATAAATAAAAACTGTTATGAATAATCAACAATACTCTCTATTTAGTAAAACTTTAGTACATAAAAACAATAAATGAAACAATACAATATGTTGTAAATAGATAAAATAGAAATTAATGCTCTTGTTTTCATTCAGAAGTTAACATCAACTAATGCAAATACACAAGTAGATTTTACAGGTCATCTTTGTATTTTAAAACTAACAATTAATGTAGTCTAATTAATATCATTTACAAAATAAAATATACATATAATCATAAAATAATAAAGTATATTCAAAAATATATTACAACAGCAATTTTACAAGTCTTCAGTTAACCATCAAAAATATAGCATGCAATTCATATTACCGAGATAAGTAAACAAATATTTTGCCATATTATTTTGGTGAATACTTGGAAACCATACTGTTAAACTAATCACTAGATTAGAATTGATCTCTAAAATTACACATTATTACTTAGAACTTTAACACCTGGAGAAAACTGTTGTTTTATATGCACACTATTAGATAGTCTAATTGGTTAATGCCTTACCTAATTATGACATCTTTACTTTGAAACTGGTTCTAAAGCATGAAATATTTTGAGGATTTAAATATATTTAAATAATAACATCAAAAATAACGAAACTTGCATTTTTTTAGAAAGTATTATCAATCATCTCACTGTCTTTCAACTACTAAAATATTAAACTTATTTTCATCATATCTACAAACTAAAAGCACACAACTAAAATTAAGTGTTTAAAGATATGTGAAAGGACTTATCTTATCCTGAATATACAGTATACACTGATACCTTAAACAGACTTAAAGTAATGTAAAAATTCAGTTTGCTCTTTTTAATTAAATGATCAAGATATGTATTACAATTGTAGGATATTTCTTTGTTTCAGAATCTTAACATAAGGCTATACAAAAGGCTATCTGCGCATATCTGTCTCTAATTTTGAGCTTGTAGATTAGAGAAAAGACAGCTAGTCAACACCACTCACTGTCAAGGTCTTATCTGACTGTTTGTTTTGTCGTTACTATTAAGTTTACATTTTTCGCCTTCTCATTATCTTGCTTGAATAAAAAAAGCTACTCAAAATGATCCACTATATATATGTATCTTTACTGAACTTCAAAGATTCCATCAAAAACATGTGGGCTATTATAATATGGAAGAGTTTTTCATTTGTTTTAACATGTTGTCATCTTCCACAAAATAATGCAGTCAACAAATGAAAGCTGTTACCGCATGATAAAATATAAAATTACAAAGACATGACTCAAACTACTTTTATATAAAGATCAACTGGATAAAATGATGACTATTCATTGTCTTTACTTTTTCAAGTGATTTTAACCATTTTTTTCTATTGACTTCTTTCATAAGTCTGTGATTCATTATATATTTCATTTAGAATATGATAAGGCCCAGCTTAGTAGTTAGCCTACTTCAATTGTGAATCTGAGGATTTGTGATTTGTGGCCCATTGTTGCAAAATTGAGTTCCAAATTTTTTTAGAGGCCACAGATGCACTACAATGGTAACAGTCTAATTCTACTATTCAGTCAGGAAAGTCTCCCCCGTGACTTTGAAGTAACTCTGAAGAATTACAATGCTAAAAACCAGGTTTAGATACCTAGAGACGTGAGTTAGAATAATGATTACAGTGTAATTCATACAACAGAACAGTTTTTTAAAAAAACTTAAAGAGAGTAGACTGTATTAAACTGTCAGTTTGGTACTATTAATATTAGGGATTACTGACCTTAATTTCAAAACAGGGTCAAATTGATTTAGGAAACTTAGGTCTAGTTTCAATTACTGTTTAAGTATAAATGCAAAATATGCAATTCACAAGTATACAATGCTATGGAAAAGTTTAAGGACAAGAGAATATTTTGTCATTCTTTCCATTTTATGGGGTTAATTTCTCCATGGCATTAAAGAAAGTAAATTACAAAACAATGACAATGCTTTACTAATCCCTGTTAACAATTTAACAAGTCAGGCTTAGAATACTTATAATTCATAAGAATTCTGGGCATATCATAATAAGAGTTCTACTTCAATGAACATACAGATCAAATTTTGGGTCTTAAACAACTGTCATGGTTCCTACACAGTGTCCTAACTACATAGAAAGAAGCTAACATATGGTAATTTAATAGCATTTCACATATAAGCTTTAACATAACAGTGTTTAACACTAAATATTAAGTTTTGCTGTAATGCCACGGCCCAAAAATGTAGAGAATTGTCAGTAGAGCAGATAATTCACATAAAAGCTTTACATGATGCTGATTAGACTATCTGAAAAATTGCTCCAGACTTAAAATGCTCCCTAAATACTGTGAAGTACACAACAGATGGTGAGGCCGAGACAAGTAAATTGTAGAGGTAAAACACCTAAACTAAATGACACTAATCTTATCTTAAGTATCTTCTTTTATGCAGCCTTCAAGACAGAAGGAATACTGTCACTGATCTCAAGCATGAGATTAATAACCATGTACCAAGTGACAGAAGTGTCCAGATCTACAGTATTGTTATGTAAATGTCGTGTAAATATTTTGTAAATGACAACATGTCGTGTTGTGTTCAAATTTTCATTTCTATTATTTATATTTTCATATTTGTATTACTGTTTCAAGGTTTAGACAGTGAAATACGTTGTTCTTCGTTTAGAATAACATTTGGAATTTTCTAGAATTAGGTAGCTCAAATATATGACTATAAATGGAAATGTTTGGCGGCCTAGCGTCTAGACGTAGAATCTCATGCAAAAACATACATGCGCAGATTACTCTGTTGAATTTCCGGTGAATGTTCGAGAAAAGAGTCCTAATAATATATATAAACAGACGACGATAAGAAGGAAGAAAGGAGTCAGAGATTAGAATTATTCAAAAGAAGAAGAGTCAGTCATTAGTTTATATTTAATTCAAGAAATAGTGTCTTTGTTCGAGAAGTTTCCAACGTTCGCTGTGTGGTTATCCAACTTAACTTTGTGACTAGAGCTAGATCTACAGAAACTGTGATTTTGTTTCATCAATCTTTGCGATTCATTTGAATTACTGGTTGTTCTGAGTGTCGACACGTATGGGACTGTTTAAGAGAAACCGAGGCAAATTGGAAAACAAGGGGCATTCATCGTAAAAGGAACGTCATCAAAATTATTGAACTGTGAATTGTTTCTGGACTTTTCATTCTAGATCATTATATTAGATACAGGCCAATACCATTTTGTGTTGTAATTGATTTTGAATGTTAAAACTGAATATCTGTCATTGTTAATATATAATTAACACTATATCTTTTAGTCAATCTAAAACATAAAAAAATGTAACAAGTATTAAGAAGACTCAATGAAAATGGAATATCCAGTCATGTAGAAGTTAAAAAAAACAACTTTACTTCGATCTCTAAGTATTGTAAAGAGACTTAAAATTTTAAAAAGTACAAGCACTGGATGGTTTAGAATTGGGAAAGGGTAATATGGATGGATGAGTCCAAGTTTGAAGTACCTGGTTCAAAGCATAGGTTATATGTCCATCAGAAGAAAGGTGAAAGATACTTACCATGAAGTATAGGTGAAACAGCGTACTGATTTGGGGTGTTTTTGTTCTGATGAAACAGGAGATATTTGCAAAATGGAAGGAATAATGGACCAGCACAAGTACCATAAGATACTGATCTATCATTGTATACCTAGTGGTTTGTGTATTGTTGATAAAGGATTATACAACAATGAAGATAACGACCCCAAACACTCATCCAAACTATGAAGAAATTATTTAACTGACAAAGAAGTTGCTGAAGTCATCCAAATCATGTAATAGCCAATTGAACAGATCTAGGATTTGGTAGCTTAAAACCTTGACAAATTAAGTTACTTCTATAGAAACTTTATGGGAGTGTAATAGAGACATTTCATGTAAAATACCGAAGGACACTTTGATTAAATATGTCATAACAATGCCTGAAAAACCGTCTGTATTTTGTTATTAAAGCAAAAGGGAACATACAAAATGTTAATTTTTTGCTGAACTCAAGCATTTCTACTGAGTTCTGTTGTCCTAAGTATGAATGTTAATAAAATTTTGATTTACCCTTCATTCTTCTTTGAAAGTAGTCTGAAATCTAATTTCTGACTTTGTTCTAACTTTTTCAAAGTAGTGTATTCACAAGTTACTATGACAAATTAAACAATATGTTAATTTTCAAAGTAGTGTATTCACAAGTTACTATGACAAATTAAACAATATGTTAATTTTCAAAGTAGTGTATTCACAAGTTACTATGACAAATTAAACAATATGTTAATTTTCAAAGTAGTGTATTTACAAGTTACTATGACAAATTAAACAATATGTTAAGATATACACTTTCAAAATTTCTCAATGTTAGTCAAATAAAAAAATTTGGTATGTTACTTTCACAGAAAAAAAAAATTATACTAATTAAACATTATTTTAACTCAAACACAACACTAAACAAGTACAGCCACTCATATTTCAAATGTAAGAGCAACAATGCTCATCCAAAAATTTAACTTAGCAGTTCCTCTTCACATTCAAGTAAACAAATGTTTAATAAGGTTTGTATTATTATTACAAGTAAAATCACCAATATGTACAGTATGCTATCATACATACTAACTAGTTAGTTACAAATGAAACCTAATTAAGTTGAAATAAACACAATTTTTCTTTTCTATAGGAAACAAGATAGTTACTTGTTTGTTCATTTTAGAGTAAATCTATCTGGACTTCTGCTGTATCCACCACGGTGAACCAAACTCTACATTTTAGCATTGTAAGTCCATAAACTTACTGCTGTCCCACTGGGTGACAACAAGAAAGTATTAATTAAAAATACAGTACATAATCAATTCTTAATACTTACATTCCACAATGATCTGTCCCACACACCAAAAAATCCAGTAAAGTTTGGAGGCTCAAAACCTTGCTTTATTTTCACTATTGATGTTGTAATATCTCGACCACTAGGGTCTGTATTTAGGTATTCCTGAAAAGCCAAATAAAAACATGATTTTGATACCTTTCCAAACATCAAAAAAGAACCGTTCTCAGTGGGTTTTTTTAAATTTATTGGCTCAATATCCTTCTGAGCAACGAGATGGGTGAGATTATAAATTTCATAATTTGATTTGTTCTGTTTCATGTAAAGACCTTCAAATAGAAATTTCACTTTTTCATATTTTTTTATAATTTAAGAGAGAAATTATAAAGCTGTAATATGGAAAGGTAAGACACAGGGAGTGAATGCCTTCTTGTATTTGTAATAATTTTGGAATACACTTCAATCATTTTCATTACTTAGATGTCACATAGCTATTCTTATAAACAGCAAACACTACAAATTTTCATGTTAAATATGATTTCTCTTTTTAAGTTGAAGTTTACAAGTAACAAGACAATGTTCACAATTTCATAACATACTTCTTTAATGATATTCTAGGTTTAAATATTCTTTTTAAATAAATGTCACATCATATTTACATGTACTATTCTTTTTTCTGTGATTTCAATAGCAAGTTGATTTCAATAACAAAAGATTTGTTTCAGAGAAAATGTTTTCCATAATGAAACTTTTTTCAAGTATTTTCAGTGACTAAGACTTTTTCAAAGGTGAAAAAAAAATGAAATATATGTGCACGTGTGTGTCCCACACATCCCAAATATATATACAAGTTAATATAAGTCATGTTAATATTACCATATTTCATGACTTATTCTTATTTTCCAGTCAGGTACATGCATCAATTTTTTTTTTATTATTATTACATTTAGTCATTTGTATTTTATCTATATTCACACATATATATTTATAAAAGCAGAAATTTTTCCTATTTGCCCACTTTTTATGCTTACATATTTTTAACAAATCTCAACCAAATTTAGCATATGCAATTAAGCAAACTGATTCGTGGCAAGAGTTAGCATTTAAATCTCAGTATCGCCTTCCTGGAAGCCTGTCTGTGTGCTCATTGCACTATTCAATTGTTCTATGTCAAATTATAAAATCACTCTTAAAGCACCTGGGGAGTGAAATAGAAGGCTGTTGTAAAAATCTGAGCCTCTATGTCTTTTCCATGAGCTAACCTTGTGTATCAGCTGGTATTATAAAAATACATACATAAAGACTCATTAAAATATATATATATATTCACACACCTCTGCTAGACCCATGGCCATTTTCTTCTCTTCAGAATTTGCTTTGTTTCCAATCCATAAGAAAACTGTATCCCAAGCATCTAACAGCATAATATCATCTTCAATAAGATCACTCTGGTTGAAGTCAAATATTTCTTCCACCTGAAATCGGCCAGATGCATTTGAACACTGGTAGAGCCTTGGTTGGTGACAATCATCTTGAGACTGTAAGAAAAATAAAAGTATCAACATAACAATAGAATTGCAATAGGCACAAGTCAATGGCAACACTGTATATTCTTTCATGGGCTATTTTACATTTGTAGAAGTCTGAATATTATACACCTCAATGTGATGCTTGATGAGGATTATTCAAAGGACATTCTACTAGTGTATTGGTAGAAAATTTGATATTCTAAGAAGTTAAGTTTATTGTTTATTTTTTTCTTCATCTCTGAAAGAAGATAAATAAGAGTGGATATAAACGTCATATTTCTACACTTTCACTAGAATTTTGTCCACAGATAAGTGTTCATCCCTAGATTACTACATAGGGTGTTATACAGTCAAAGAAGTAAAAAAAAAGTTTTATATGTGATTATCTAGCAGTTAATTAATGTTGATACCAGAACAGCTGAAACTAATGTTGCACATGAAAATAATAAATACCATACATAACACTGCCAATTCTCTACCAAAGAAAAGCAACAACTCTAAATTGTGTGTCATATTTTGTTTTTAAATAGCTCGAAAAAGTTTGAAAGTGATTATGTAATGTATAAACAAGCTACAAGATGTTATGGTTAATTTTAATTTAATAAAATAACTATAATGGCTTACATTTTAAGACAAATCAAAGCTAATTTTAATGCATAACTGTGTTGTGGTCAAATTATCACGGTATCTCAGTATTATTCAAACATCACACATGACATTTTAATATGTAGTGGAACTATTTTATTTCTTTTCTTGTTTATTCATTATAAATATAAATGTTCAAAACTTTATACAACTTCTTTAGTCGAGTTCTTAAATTACTCAACTTCTCATGATTTTCTCTTAAATTGTCTTTTTTTTCTACTAAACACTACATGATTGTTTTTTTCTGTTAAAGAAATAAAAATACAAAATATGATACATTATGAAAAATAATGTGATTAGTTATAATAGAATAATTATTCCACGCTCAACTGCATATGTTATTATAGAATTTGTATAGGGTATAACAGCTCTAACTAAACCAGTTTCAATAAAGATTTAGATCATACCTTCAAGAGTTTCGTGTTTGAATATGGTTCCTGTCCTCCAATAGCATCCCAGAAATCACTTTTCTCTTGCCCTTCTGATACTAACACTTGCTCTCTAAAGTTAATAAATGGATAACTTATTTATTTCAAATGATCAATGTAACTAAGTATGCAATTTAAATTCTTTAGTTTAGAAATGATTAACCTTCAGATATCCTTTACAACATACGATAATAAGGTTTTAGTGTGATGCATTAAAAATTTTATTAAACTACCTTCTGTTTATGTAATACCAATTAGTACAACCTTATAAAACCTTATCTAACAATCCATATTTTAATAATGTATAAGTTTAAAGTGCTTAATTCTGCAAGGAAATATTGAATAAATCCTGAATTTCTTTTAGTATGCCACATGTTACTTATTTTCTCTAGGCATTTTGTCTTTATTTTTCCACCACCCCTTGAAAGAGCAAGAAATTAAACTTAAATTATTCATTATATAACTTTTATTGCTCAAACAAGCCATAATTTTTCTAGCTTCCAATAGTTCTGGTTACAGAGCTATCAAAAAAAAATCAAACTCTTCTGCCACGCCCACATCGTGTCTTTCAGAATATGTCAAGAGTTCTCTCTTAAATTTACTCAGATATTGCATGTAACCAGCAGAAAGTCGAGTTTTTCATGTATCACATGATGTATTGCATAAAAACATGCTGTGAATAAATAATAGTCAATTTCACTCAAGAGTACAAGCATTGTTCCTGTAAGAATCTTAACAACTAGCTCGGATAGACTTGTAATGGCTCTTGTTGCACACTTAGAGAGCAAGAAAAAAGGTAGCAGAAATTTTCTTCTTTTTTGCAGGTTATTAGTTTATGTTATTTGATGCATTACTACAATTAGTATAAAAAAAGCAGTCTTAAACTGCCCTCAACAATTGATGGCAAAAAGAAAAGAAGATTGGGTAAGTATTTTATTTCTTGTTTTCATGTTTATTCTTTATTTATTATTAAAAAAGTAAATAAAATGTTAAAACATGTTAGTTAAGATTATTATTACTTTTTATTTTACCCAATCTAATATAAAATGTTTCATAAAGCATAAGGCAAACATGTAAAAAACAAGTGGGAAATGTAATTCAACAGGGTAACAAGAGCTGCATACGCTCAAAGTGATTTACAACTTATGATGGTAGAGACAGTAGAGAAACATTGTTAAAAGGGTAATTAAAAAGACAATAAAACATACTTATATTGTTACAAGCTTAAAGCTATTTAAGATAAACAAATTTGAAGTCATTCTAGAGAGAAAAAAGGTAATTTAGAGCTTATTTGTGTGTGTGCTTACTAGATCAGTCAAACCCAGTAATCCTGTTTCAAGATAGTATACAGTTAATAAAATATTAAGTTTTATGGAAAAAAAAGTTTGAAATACATTTATGAGATTTTAGGGATTACACAAAAGAAATTTGACATTTTTGAGATGAAGAAAAGTATTTTTAATCTTAACACAAAAATTACTTTGCACACAGATGATTCAGAAAGATCATTAGTGGCAGAGTTACATGTCAGTAGACTTACAATGCTAGAAACAAGGTTTCAGTACTCATGGTGGGCAGAGCAATGTGTAGCCTAAATTACAAACAATATCAAATATATTGAGGGACAAATCTTTATTTTTTTAGTTTATTTAAAATACTTTAGTAAATAATATTATTTTTGGTACGTGAAAGACTTATAACGTTAACTGAAAGGCTTCGTAGTTTTGTGAAAATATACACATTATATTAAAAAATTAGAAGTGTTAAATGTATAAATACATTGAAACAAGTACAAAGAGGCCATGTGGTCAATCAAATTGAATGAGCCTATATTGAAAAGAATTAATACAAATCTATATTCAAAATACCGTGAATTCAAATTCACAATATTTGTAGCATGGATGACTTCCAATTGTTAAAACTTAAAATATTATGAAGTTAAAAAAGTAACAACTTTTGTCCTTTGTTAATACTTCACAACACATTTTACATGACCTGTATATTATAATCAAAATCTAAAATAATTTTATTTTCAGCCATTGTATATGTGGGATTTTTTAAATAACCTAATTTGGGTGTTAATAATACAATACATACAATGTTTATGTTCTAAGACATTATTAAGCAAAAAGTGCTTATGAAGAAAATGAAATATAAATTCATTTGAGAAGTCTTTTATAGTTTAGAAATGGTATATAATGATGGTAAAAAATGAAACTGAAATCTTCCACAAATTAATAGTTATAAATACATTTTTATTTATGTAAGGACTATATGTCTTAGATTATAATCTAAAATAACCAAACTCTAGGACTTAAATTCATTTTTGTGTCAGAATTCAGTGATATACAACAAACTTTTAAACTATAGTTTATTTATAAATGAAGTAACGGTAAATCAGTTTAAATGTATCATTTTTGTAGATACTAAGAACATCATACATTTTAATAAATTACACAACTACAAAATAAACATACTTTCCAGATTGGGATGCAATCTTTTTGGCCATTTCTCTTTCATCTCCTGTACTACCCTATTGAAACACAAAGAGTTACTCGCTTAGAGCATCTTAATGTCGCAACAAACCAATTAAATAATACAAAATATATTTCTATCATTATAAAAGTGTAAAATAAAATGCTACCCCAATATTAATTTAATGTAAAAAAGTAAACAGGGATTGTAACACAATTATACACAGAATCCACTTACATATTTCTTTATGATGTAATGAAAAAAAAAGATAACACTAAATAGTTTGTGTTTGACTTTAAAGCAAAGCCACAATGGACTATTTGCTGTGTTCACTTCAAGAAGTTGGACCCTGGATTTTGGCACTTTAGGTCTGTAGACTTACCACTTCTCTATCAGGGGACTAAACTAAGTAGTCAAACAGACATTTTATTATAAGCCAAGACATATTAAGCATATCACTCTGCTCTACAAAAAAAAAACTTTCCATAACAGAAAATATTGACAAAATAATAATTGGTAACTCTCAAACTAAACAATAAATAAGACAGGTATGACTCTGATTCAATGTCACTTACAAGAGTTTGCTAATACTAGTAATAAACAACCTTATAATACCAGATTTGTTTCTTCTTTAATTGAATATGCAATTTTCCACCTTACAGCTTCTTTAAAAGCATGCCACAAAAAGAACTGTAAACTTAATTACAATTTTAGTCTTGATGGAACACTCTTTTAGAAGAATTGAAGCAATACATAGTGTATAGTTTTTAAAAAAATGTGGTTATAAGGTAGTTTATTTTAGTACTAAAATGTCTTTTATATGCCAAGATCACTACAAAAATTAACTAAATATTTCTTAATATTTTCATTATTTCTACTACTGATATGAGAAATTATTCTGATACTTTTCCAGCCCAAATATAGGCACATTTATCAGTCAGAAGAACAAAAACATCTCCAGAGTTTAGAGAAGCAGCTCGTTTCTCGACTTGGACAGCCTTGGTGTTGTACTCTGAAGTTCCTCGAACATGCAACAAACAGTTTTCATCTGCAGGTGTCTCGTTATCTTCAGTGTTTCTAAATCCACTTGAATGGCCACCCTTGAGTGGAAAAAGCCTCAATTAATTAAACAAATAATCAATTATCATCACATCTGTATATTTGTGTACATATTGTTTATACTGCATTGCAAAGTTATATACAATTTCTATTTAACACTGTCTCATATCAATAATAGCCACTGCAAACTAAAATATTTTCATCTTTAATTACACATCTATTTTATTTTTTTAGTTGCTTTTTCTTGTAAAAGTTGTTTTATGACAGCCTTCATTTCTTAAAATTGTATTTAATTTTCTACTGAAAAAACTTATCCTCTTCACATAATAATGAATTTAATGGCAAAAATATTACTAATATACACAGTAACCAACATAATTGACGATAAATATATCTATTTTTAACAAATGAAGATGAATATAATTAATAATCAGGTTAAAATTTTGGGTACAGTGCAGCAATGTCAGACCAGATGGATATATTTTATTTAAGTTTGAAAAATACTTTATGTAGACCCTTCTATCTAAAGATTTTAAGATTCTAATCACCATGATAATATTTTACACCATCATTTTGTGTCTCAAATAGCAACAGTTTAGCACATGGCCTATAGAGAACCTCTCTACTTAACAACAAACACACAAACTTGATAAACATTTAAAGCAAACTGCAAAGTTAAATACCTGAGTTTGAAACAATTACCCATCTGCAAAAGAATACAGAGAAAGCAGGTATAACTGAACAAAAATAGAAGTTAGAAAAGCAATACAACTAATGAACAAAAGTTTATTTATAAAGATACTGTATGTTTATAAAATGTTGCTGCATAAAGAGATTGATGCCTATCATTAAGACAGAAGTAGCAGCATTCAGAATACTAGATTTATATTGTCCATACTGATATGTATGTAACTATGTTATGCAATCATTTATATATTTTGTTCATTAAATATTTTATTTTGGAAAATATCCATGAAATATTTTTCTTTTTTTAAATGCTCAAACTGGCTACATGCGAATGAAATCCAGGACTACCAGTTTTGTTGTATTTCCTCAATAAAATATTTAATAAACAAAATATATAAAGTCTATACATAAAACACTTAATAAATACATTTTGATATAAAAGGTACCAAAAAAATTTGTTTACTGAGCAGTTATGGTTTTATAACACAAGAATCTTTAGCATCTGCCAAACCACAGGCTAGCCCATAACTCCAATGATAAAGTCCTGTCACAACATACATGTAAGTGTACAATCTAGGTATGGTGTTAATGTCCCTTTTTTGTCAATCACTAATCACAGGGAAGCAAATGGTCACTAGCAACCAAATACTAAATTTTTTATATATTATTTGCTTATTTATTTTAGATATCCTCTTTCCTCCATCAAAGTTGCCAAAGTAAATGAGAAACAACTGAGATTTTAACATAAAGAAGAGTCAATCAAAACTGCTGATTACTATTCATTGCATACATCAACTGTGAAAACAACTGCTCAGCCTAACATATGTACTTGCACAAACTGAACAAATTAATTTAAATTAATTTTTGTATCCTCAATATAACTTGAAATTAATTTTATAAAAATATAAATTACACACAATATTAATATTTTTATTAAAACATGTTATTGAGAAACTAAGTAAGATGCTTCTTACCTTTTATCATCATTTTTAAAGCAGATATTTTAATTAGCAGAAATCATGGTTAGTACAGTTGTTCCATTTTGATGTCTTCTTTATGTTTAACATCTTAACAGTTAATGAATATATCTATTTACTATATGCTCTACATCATAGCAATAGAGCAAATAAATGTGAGCCTAATTTTGTATTAATACTTTTTTGGTATAAAATTGTATAATCTAAGTAAATCGATTCAAGGTGATAACGGCCCAGCATTGCCAGGTGGGTTAAGGTGTTCAACTCTTAATTCAAGGGTTATGGGTTTAAATACCAGTCGCACCAAACATGCTCCCCCTTTCAGCCATGGAGGCACTATAAGGTGATAGTCAATCCACTATTCATTGGTAAAAGAGTAACCCAAGAGTTGGCAGTGGGTGATGATGACTAGCTGCCTTCCTTCTAGCTTTACACTGCTAAATTAGGGACAGCCAGTGAAGATAGCTGTTATGTAGCTTTGCGGGAAATTCAATAAACAAAGAAGGTGATAATTATATTCTCAAAAAATAACTTGAGTAGAATATTTGTGACACATTAAGAATGTTAATTGGGTCTTTTTATTTACCATAAATTTATTTTTTCTTCCAAGTTTTATAGTTTTCTTTATTTCACTTAATTATTGTCTTTAGTGACATTATCATAACAGCAGTAATGTTCAATGTTTTGCTTGAATTAGCTAGCCCTTTTTTACATATGCATATCATGTTCACTTTTCCTCATCAGTCCTATTTTTTCCATTTTGTTTGTATATGTAGCTTAAACATTTCTTATGATATTTTTACCCGAAACATAGTACAAATAAACAATGCTTTCTTTTAGATGTATGATATTAACTTAAGTTGATAACCATTTTAATACTCTCTGCATTTTTTGCCTGTTAAATATTCCATTTCAACATATCCTTAGTTTCTAGTTTTCAAGTTTCTATAAAACCTCTCAAATTGTTTTGACTCTCAAAAACCTTTTAATTTTCTTGTAAAAAAAAACCTCTAATTTTATTAGAAGATGCATGTGTGGTAAACAATCCTCAAACTGGCTTGAAAACTCTCAAATATTTACATTGTTATTTCTATTCAGTTATTTTAGGGTCAAGATACATACATAAAGAGAACATGATCAGATTAACATACCTCTAGTATTATCAAGATACATACATAAAGAGAACATGATCAGATTAACATACCTCTAGTATTATCAAGATACATACATAAAGAGAACATGATCAGATTAACATACCTCTAGTATTATCAAGATACATACATAAAGAGAACATGATCAGATTAACATACCTCTAGTATTATCAAGATACATACATAAAGAGAACATGATCAGATTAACATACCTCTAGTATTATCAAGATACATACATAAAGAGAACATGATCAGATTAACATACCTCTAGTATTATCAAGATACATACATAAAGAGAACATGATCAGATTAACATACCTCTAGTATTATCATTTTCCCACCAAACATGGCCATAAATTGAGAAGGTTCTTTTCCCTGAACTGTCCTGATCTAATGAAGTGTTAAAATAACATTCAAATGGTGCTTACATTAAAAATTCATCAATATGAAGAAAAAAAATGTTACATATATTGTAACTCCGATTTTGTATGATAACATTGAAACCTAAAACAAGTGCTAAAATTAAAAATAATAGACTATAACAAGTTGAAAGTAAAAAGGTTTTCATTTAAGCTTGATTACGTATAAACTCAGTTAAAAGCAGAGTAGTGAAATAAATTTAAATATTGCCTTACAAAACGAAAAGACCTTTAGATTTCAGTTTCTCAATAAAGCCATTAGCAGATCTAAGAACAGATGTTTTTTGATTTTGTTTTGAAAATTTAGTAAACTTGTAATTAGATGTATAAAGAAAGAGATCAGGAATAGTAAGGACAACAGTGTATGAAAGATAATACAGGAATAATAATATAACACCTGAACTGCTTCACCATTCATCTGGTCATCCAGCTCCACAGTTTTCAGAGCTGCGGTTCCTCTTTCATCACTGGAAGATTTCAAACCCTAGAGGATAAATAAATACTAAGCAAATCATGTGCATTTAATAGAATATAAAGTATAGTATTAAATTACTTTCTTCTATCCTTTAAATGTTTTTACAAAATATGTAAAAGAAATATGAAAGCCACTCTCACTCCTGGTAATTATTTGGCACCACATGAGTGTCATGCTTTTCTGTAGCTCAAAAATAATGGTCAATTAACAATATATGCACTATAATTTTGGACAAAATCTATTATTTGAGCTTTATATGGTTGAAGCATTAAGTTTTAGCTGTTTAAAGTAGTTTGTTAGGATTTTCACCCTGAACAGTACCTGAACATACATGAACTAAATCTCTAACACAAGACCCCTAGGATACATATAGAGCATCTTTAATGTCTAACTACTGGTCAATTGGAAAGAAACTTTGTCCAGCTGTTTGAACAGAGTAACAAGATTGACCATCACACTTTTAGAGTGTGTCTGCAACAGAAAATATTGAGAATATTAAGTGATATCATGTTTGAAACACAAAACAATTTCCATTCACAGATTGACATGTTATCCACAATTCTAGGCTAGTCATCTTAAAGAATTGTGGCTTCCAAATTTTTATTTTCAACTTCAGATGATATAAGACATTTAGAAGTTTGAAGCAATCATTAAGTTTAATAGACCAAAGTCTTAACTATTGTGTGCTTCAGACCTTAACATGTAGACAATTCAATCCTTTACTTAAAGTTTTGAAAATTAGACCAATAATGCTGGTCTTAGCAAGCATGAAACCATAGACATTTGGATAATCAGCAGACGGAGCTTCAGTGTTTTAATAGGTTGAATGTTTGTGGGATGGAAAGGCTGCAAGAGATGCTTATCTTGCTTGTGCACTCTTATCTCAAACAATTTCAATAATATTTAAATACTTCAAGTTGTATTCTGTAAAAGTTTGAAAACTTGATCTCTAGATAATCAAGGATTTAACTAACAAATGTTTCAAGCCTTAACTTCTAGATGATTAAAGTTTTGACATTAAAATGTTAAACCTTACTCATAGATTAATATTTTACCAAAGTTCCTTTCATTTGATTAGTTTTTAAGTTTTATACTTAATTTTAGTTTACATTCTTCTTTTATTTACCTGAAAAAACTATTCTGTTAAGTTTTTAAAAAACAGACTTAAATATTAGTGAAATATATAAAACAATACTTACAACTTAATTATCATATCCTAATATAAAGATATATGTATTGTAATAGGTGGAAAGTTGTAAAAAGAAAAATACTTTTTGTTTTCAATCATACACTTACCAACCAATAGTAGATTAAACACCTCTCTCGACTTCCTTCATTATATCTATAAACTACAACATAGCAATCTCCACTGTAAAACTTCCCATAATCTTTTTCTTCTATTGCATACAAATCAAAATTCTCCACACGATAAACCTACAAAACAAAAAGCAATCAACAAATATGAACATAAATTTATTAGGTTACTCTAACAAAATCTTAATTATAACAGATATAAAATTATGAAACAACGAACTTTTTAATATTAAAATTTTTCTTGTAAATTAATTGCAATTTTCTAGGTCAAAATTACTTATATAATATATAATTTCATACTTCAAAATTTGAATTGTGAGTTTTATGGCTATGTAAAATATAGATATTCTATTTAATCTGAAATTTTCAGACACATATAATTTTCCATTCAGAACTTATTAAACGTTTTTAAGTAGTGGATTTTAAAAAAATGCATATTACAAAAATATATATACTTTACTGATTAAACATAGTTTTTTGTCTTTTTTTTGTTGTTGAGCACACAACTACACAAATTATCTTTGCTTTATCTGCTATGGATGTCAAATCCTATTTTTTAGCATTATAAGCCTTCAGTAGGAGGTAAATAAATATAAACTGATATTTAATATTAACCAAAATAATGTAAACTGACCTTTTTTTCTCCAGAACCATCATCCACCATCTGCTCCTTGGCTGCTAAATGAGTGTTTTCATGAAGTGTTGAGGCATCAAATTTTGTCTGGACTGTTTTAGCTGCGAATAAATTTTATATATCACTAAACATACCTATAAACTCAAAGGTTTTGAACACATAATACACTTGCAAAACTATAAAAATATTTAATACTTGATTCTCATTATAAGAAATCTTGTGAAATTTAAAATCAAATATGACTGACTAAAAAAAAAGTATTAAAGTCATTAAATGTTGTACAATAATTCTCAAAACACATGAGAATCATCAAGAAAGGTTGTGAAACACCCTAAAACAGAGGTATCAAACCAAAATTGGAGAGTTCACATGTTTATCTAAACAAGAGTTACATGCAATAACGTCTCTACATTTCTCATGTTATTTTATTTCCTTGTATTTTCTTTTTAATTATTCATTAAGGATCTTTTGTTCCATTTCTTAAATTAAAACACCTCATCTCATAATGTAAAACTGAAACATAAAACATGTTGTTGTGTTGAATGTAAACATGAATGTAGTAAGAGAGTGTATGAATTTTTCTCATTTTACTCTGGCTTGCAAAGTCATTTAAGGAAAGTTAAAACTTTGTTGGACAGTTAAACTAAGGAAAAATATTGCTTTACTAACATGTGACATTCTTTGAAAAGGTTACTCTTTATGTAGCTTCAGGGAGTGAACTGAGTGTATCTGGATTTTCAAACCAGATTTATGTCAGAAGTGGAGTGCCTCAGAGCTCAGTGTTCAAGTGTATTTTTGATTTACATAAATAACAAGATAAAGGAATAGTCAATGTATTATTTAAGATTGCTAAAAACACAAAAATACTGAGTGTTGCTGACTGCAAGAGGAATACAGCTGCTTTACAAAATAATTTTAATTATTAGGTGAATTTGGCAAAGAATTGGCAAATAGTTATTTTATTATAATGAATACAAAGGAATGCACATGGGGTAACACAATCTGAATTACAAGAATAATTTTGATGGGTCTAATTTTACCAGGAAAATATATTAATATACTGTTTAACAAGTCTATTAAATTGTTATTGCAAGTGGTAAGGCAAATATTATTTTTTTAGTTCTTATCTACAGAAGTACTGAATACAAATAGGTTATAAAGTCATAATATAGGCCATTGGTTAAACTACATTTTATGTACTTTGTTCAGTGTTGGGCTCTTTAGCTTATGAAGGGCATTGAACTGATAAAAGTTATAATTTTCCTATACTGAAAATGTATATGCAATAGGTACTTACCTACTTTCATATAACTATTCTTGTTCAGTGCTGCCCTCTATATGCAAAATAATTATTTTTACTTATGTCACAAGCCTCCACCAATGAGAATGCCATACACTGTCAATATGCATGTGACTCTTTCTATTCATTTCTACCAGATTATCACTTCAACTTTTGGCAGAAAATAGTTTGTTGTTGTTTGTTACAAAGTGCAAAGGACTATATATGCTCTGCTCACCATGGGTGTTACAACCCAGTTTCTAGCAATATACAGAAAATGGAAACAAAGGTTTTTAGTGGGAAGTGTGACAGAAGGTAAGTATTTATTGGAAATATATTTTATGTGTAGGAAAATTATAAATTCAATTAGCTAGAATCCCACATTGCACAAGTAGAGGGACAAGTGCAAGGGAAGAAATGAAGCATCCTTCAAAATTATCTAAAGAGCATACATACCTTGAGATAAGAGAGTCATGTTTGAAGATCTGATCAATGTGGGAGACTGCACTACTTCTTAACCAGGTACACTCTTCACTTACCTGTGAAAACTGTCATACATATAGGCATAAAACACAGAGAAGCATATCCAATTTGTGTGGGGGGAAAAACAATGGAAATGCACCCAGGTGTAAAGGGTACAAAGGACCATACTCAGCAAGTCAACAACATCCCAAACCTGCTTTTCTGGGAAGCTACATCCATGTAGGGGTAAGATGAGGATCATACTGTTTTCACCACAAGTTCAAAAAACTATAGGGAATCTCAGTCTCCCCTAAATCTGGAACAGAGTACACATTAAGAATATAAAATTATATATTGACCCAGGAACCCAACATCCAGAATCGTAAATATCTCTATCACAGAGAAATCAACTACCTTAACGTTGAAATTAGCTGTAACCAACCCAGATATAATAATGCTCTTGGAATAAGATACATTGAAGGAAAGTTGTTGAAGGGGAAAACCCAGAATGATTCCAAGTACCTCCACCATGACCCATAACACAGATGAAGTATAAATAAGGGGAAAAGATAGTTATACATAATATATTTGTGATGATTTATGTTGATTATTTCTACTCTAAATACAAATCCCTTGGTAGAAACCAATGTCACATGGAGGAAGGATGAGGGATTCCAATCAAGGGGTGAATTGCAATTTCACATCTCATTCCTTTGATTTACACATGCATTACAGTGAAGGATATCACGTCATCTACACCAGCAGAGCATCACTGCCTAACTCTGAACTGCATGACATTTCTGTATTGATATTTTATGCAATTAGGCCACTCAGGAAGATACCTCCACAATTCACCACCCCAGTGGCTTGGAACTGGAAAATGATAAGGACTCCCAAACTCCATTAAAAGAAAAGAGGGAAAACAAATGATAGAGAGTCCTAAAAAAATGTCAACACCTGAGAAAATTCAATGGATGACCATAATACCTTATTTACAAAGTCAGACCATATTGACTTATTCAATACAAGGCATGCCACGGAACACAATGAATGCAGAAGGAGCAGATCAATTGGGGAGCATAGGAGAAGTGAAAATGCTATGGCATCAGGAAAAACAACTGTTGTGGAATAAAGCCACTCAATGACCAGAAGTCAAAGAGACAGAATGTCCCCAATAAAAAAGCCAAATAATATATTAAAAAATACAAGAAACAATGGGCTAATCAGCAGAAAATACCTGGCCAAGATCAAAAGCAGAAAGTAATCCATTTATACCAAATACTTTTTTGTAGGAAGGGTGAATGTAATGGTCCAAAAACAAAGCTACACATCAGGACAATCCCAATCTCCTTGCCAAGAGCCAGATAAGAAGTAAGCATGAATACAGACAACAGGAAGAATGGAATGAAGCACTGAGGTTGCCCAAAAACAGAAAGACACACAGATGAAAAGGTAGTAGAGGAGTAAGCTGGAGCTGAATATGTCAAGGAAACCATGGCTGAGCTGGCCAGTAAGAAGAAACCAGAAGGATCTGACACAGAGTAGTATTGATTATCAAAATAATCTGGTGAACGAGTTAAATTGGAAGATGAGCATAAAGGTATTTGTTGTGCCAATCCTGACTGAAAGTATCAACAGCCAGAGAAAAAAGATGAGGTGCCAAAGACCAAAATAGAGGGAGGTTTAGGTTGAGAAATGTGACAAATGCACTGATGTCAGGAGTTCCCCACTAAAGGAAGAGCTATCAGAAAACCATAGAATCAAGAGACAACTCTTTCAGACAGATTCTGTTTGGACAGGGAAGACGACTTGCAAGAAGTTTATTGGTATATGTGAGTAAGCATTCACAAGATCCATCTGGGCCATCCATAAATCTGAGGGTGAGAAATAATAACACAAGGAACATTTATAAATTGATTGAGGTTGGACCAGTCTATGACAGGACACCAGTATTCATTTATTTTGGAGACTACAAATAATAGCTTCCAACTGATCCTGGCTTTTAATGGAATCTTGAGGAAGAGGGAAGGAAAATGTTATCTGTGAAAAAAGAAGGGATAGAATTTGTAGGACAAATTTTTCTGAGAGAATGTGAATAAACCAATGACTTGTGATGAAATATCACAAATAAAGTCACACAACTGCCTTCCCTCTAGACCTAAATCCACTGAGTAGTCACTAGTAGTGTTACCATCCTGCCAATCAAAGAAAACTATGAGATACAGGACTACTAAAAGAAGGAACAGGTAAAGAATGAGGAGAACTGAGATTGGAAACAAGAATAGGTGTTTGTCTTGATTCCAACTTAAACAAACTAGCTACCAAAGAAAAAAGGGTAAAGTGTTTAAAATAGGTCTTCAGAGATGATTCCAAAGTGCTTGGGATATGGTTGAAAACACACTGCCTTTGATATGGAACAAGATTTAATTTCTTAAGATAAGTGGGTGCCAAACAAACCTACTACAAGGCCACACCTAAACCCACAAGATCCCAATGACAGAGAAATTACACGTGTAAGGCAAGAACCAAGGATGACAAACAAAACAATGTAGAAGTAGTAGACGAGAGGGTATCCCAAGAAAAACCCTCAAAACCTCTGAAAGGAGACATGCGGTACATAAATACAATAGACGGGAAGTAAGGGTGAGATAAAGCTGTGAAAACTGGGTATCAGTAAAACCCAATGGAAAATCAGAAAATGCCTCTCACACAAAAGCAAAATTTGAAATATCTGAACACAAGCACTACTTAAGAAGAAGTGATAATCTGGTAGAATTATATGAGAGTAAGTACTGTTCCATATTTAAAGCATTCAGTGGAAGGCTTGTAGGATGTACTTAAGATCAAAAGTTTGTCATACAAGGATAGGTTAAGATTTCTGTACTTTATGATGAAGAAACCCACTTGAAGTAAAAATATATTCTCAAGGCAGCTGGTATGGGTGTTAAAACTTTAATTAAAATAAAGTTTATCTGAATACGACCTAAGAAGATCAAAACATTATTCTATACTTTATTTTAATTAAAGTTTTAATACTCATTCTAGCTGTCTTAAGAATACAGATCTCTGAACTTGTTTTCTTTTTTAAAGAGAAGAGTTGGAGGTGATCTGATTGCAATGTTTATGATTATTAAAGGAACTGGTGGTGTTGATGCATCATCTGTTCTTTGTTTTTAATGAAAATAATAATAAGGCTAGGGAACACAAATAAAAATTTTGGCAGGGTATGAGAAATTTTTACCTAAAAAAGTCTTAGTTTTAAGAGAGAATGGTTGGCCATTGAAATAGGTTACCTTTAGACGTGGTTAATATAATTCATTTAAGAAAGTTTTAGGAAAATCTTCATAAATATCTGAATGATAAGGGCTGGCTTTCAGTTTCATGTTTTGTTTAATTTGTTGGATGGGATGATGAAGGTGGACCAAAAGCCCCTTGTTATATTTTGATGTTGTATTTTTGAACTTAAAAGACACATATTACACATTTTTCACTATATTAGCAATTTAAATTATTTTGTTTTAAATACTTTCTGTGTTGTATAAAAAATACATGTGATATCAATTAATTTTTCATGAAACTATTAAACAAAAATTTTTAATATTAATAAAAATTTCCATAACATAAAGTTATTACTGTTAGCTGTTAAGAACTACAGTGACAACAGCCCATGACTATAAAATTAATAATGTTAGCATTATTACCCTACTGATATAAGTTAAGTATTGTAACATTAATGCTAAATGTAATGCCACTCTAATGATAACGTCTTATTCCAAAGTGAGATAACCCTAATAATGCAAATCATTCTTTCCTCAATAAATTAAGCAGTGTATTCATGATTAGACATACATGAAAATATGTTAACTGCATTAAACAACTAGCAGGGTTTTACTGAAAGGGCTTCTACAAAGAGAGCTAAAACAACAGCATTTTAGACGTTTAATGCACAGAGCATTTCTTACAATTAAGCAAAATAAGATTTGGTAGCATTGATTAATTACCATTTTTTGTACCTGTTTTTGTTCATGTGTTGCTAAAAAAGACATTTGCTGGCTTCTTCAAATAGTTTCCTAATCTTGGATATGTTAGAAAAAGAGTTTGTGTTTAATTTCAAGTAAATTGTTTTGAAGTGATAAACCTGTCTTCTGAAGTTTACAACACACAAAGCCCTTCCACATTGCCAAACAAAAGCTGTTAATGACGATTCTCTATCAACTATGAGCACTAACGTTACCAGGGAAGTGCAATGTCTGTATAGCCTATCTATTTCCAAGATAAAGTCATTTGTTTGTTCACAGAATGTTTTTGTATTTTACATTTTCATTCAGACTTTCTAGTCATAAGATGACAACCCAACCCCACAACTACACAATACTAGCTCATATAGATACCAAAACATCCAGTCACACCACCTAACTTCAAAAATCCCAAATTGTAAAGTTAAAAACGTCTACAACAAAAGTTCCATTAGAGACTATTGTCTACACATTATACACTGCTTTACACAGCACGACTATTCTTAACAGTTTTGTGGAAAATGGAGCTAGCAACAAAACCAAATTCTAACACCAACAATAAAAACAGAGTTACTACTACAGTTATTTATCTTCCTTATTTACATAATAGAAATAAAACAAAATGAAGTGTACAAACAAAATGTAAAACACAGATATCCACTGGAAATACTACAGGACAATCAGATCCATATTAAAACAAACGAATGTTACAAACAGATACAAAATGGCACTTGTGATATACCTTATTTATGCAAAGAAGCCTACACTGAGGAGACACTATGAAATTTTGATATAAAAATAAAAGAACACAAAGGCAATACAAGACTAATAAAACACACAAAATTTGACCATGGTGAAATGTTTTATAATAGTACAATCAACTTGGACAGTTATGAACTTATGGTTACCACTAATCAACACAGAGAAACAGATATACAATTGCCTCAAACCAGAATTAGAGGGGGACCACCTAATGAGCAAATGAGATTCAAGTACTGCCTAGCAATAACAACCTCCATCAAACGTCTTCAACAACATCTTATTTATTCACACTTGAAGACTTCTTAAATGTCATTACCTTGGCTTTCTTTACTGAAATCCTCATCAGTAAAGTTCTGCTATCTTCAAAAGGTAGTTGACACCATTTTCACTTTTGCTTTATAGTAGTTATTATTGTACAATTCAAAATATTTATATTAATGCACCAATAACAACAGCTATTTCAATATAAACTTAAACTATTGGTTTTTGATACTAATGAACTAAAGATAAGAATTATTATGCATACAGTAAAAAACATGTTTCCTACTTAATCATAGCTGCTATTACTTTGTACTAATATTACTGTTTCTAGTTGAAAAATGATAACAATTATTATGGTGAAATTATTTCACATTAATTATAAACCTGTACTACATTAATGAAGAAACTTAATAAATTGTTACTATAATATTAACAGCATTTAAACTAGATATCTAAAAACAACATCTATTTATATAAAATTCATGATGCTAGTTAAGAATGCAAAATTCTTGGAAATTTTGACAGCAGTAAATTTCCAATGGCAATTTCGGTAATTTTGTAAGAACACTGGGAATTTTCATTTTGTAACATTGATCTTATCAGGGTAACTCGGTTGTCTAAAAAGAAAGTAGAAACATGCTCTACACAATTTTAAACAATGGTTTTAAATTATTTGAAAACTTTTATTATTTCAATTTTAGAAGAAAATTACAACTGACTTTTGCTTAACATATTGTCCATGATAATATAAATTATTTAAAAGATACTGGATATATCAAGCATAAAAGACTATAGATTACTAGTATGTACTCGTCAGTAACACGCTATGCTTTAAATCATAACATTGGTTGCAAATGATCAGAACTTATCTATCCTTTTTATTCATTGCTTTATAGTTAAGCATAAAGCTATACAATTAGCTATCTGTGCTCTGCCTACCACAGGCATCAAAACCTGGTTTACAGCTGTGCCACTGAAGGGGGGGGGGGCTAAATCCTCTTCATTTTTGAACAGTCAATTCAATTTAGCTTTTTAACACAAGAATATATAAATTACCTAGAAATAAAACCCTACTTGATGTTTGTCATAAATAGACATGGTACTGGTATGTTACAAGTGCTGGTCAGTAAAACATGAGGTGTGGTTTTTGCAGTGACTGGTAAGAATATAAAATAAAACAAAACAAATAACCTAAAAGTGAATATTCTAAACGTGGGCCCATTTCACTATATGTACTAGAATTTATCACCGTGTACCCAGAAAAGACCATCACAAACACTTAATAATGCTGTCAGAGTTTGGGTTGATATTTTTTTTTATTGCTATGATATTTTCTGCTCTTATAATATTTCTTTTTATCTCTAGCTTGTTCCCTCTTTTTTTTCTCAGTCATTGTGAGCTTACATTTATTTACACATTGTTTGGTTCTGTTTCACCCTCAGATACAGATGAACTTTCAATTATCACTTCTTCAACCTCAAAAGAGCCTTGGCCATTATTTTATGTTATACCAAGAAAATGTGATTAGACCTATTTATTGTCATTCAAACGGCCATTTAAAACACTGACATCTGTTGACTGGCAAGGTGATGTTCTCTTCGATCTTAAACTGATAACATTTTATTACTAACTAAAAATAGTTTTTTTTTAAAGTTTATGATATCATAATACTATAAATGTTCTAAAATTTCTCTGAAATTTTCAAACTACTTTTCAGCCCTACTGTTGGTATTGTATAAGCACATTACAACCATTATACCATTTTCACCTGACATACAACACTCACCAATTTTTCCCACATTATGGGTTTTTCCAAGACCCGTAGTTTGGTTTACATCTCGCCAAAACTTAAATAAAGATTTAAATTCAGTAGTTTCTCCACCATCTATTACTCTTGTTATTTGAGTGTAATTAGGGTAGTTATTTTTGACAATGAAGCCCTTGAAAAAAAGAGCAAAAACAAATCAATAGCCTATAAGTTTCAATAAATTTTTTTTACAATATCCTCTTTACTTAAATGCATAAGTTAACAACCATAGTACCATAGTAGAAAAAATTTTATTTCCATAGAAGAATTTAAAACAGAATTGCAAGTGCCAGGAAAGCTCTTGTTTGTCATTGAATGATATAAAAGACTTTATTTACTTTAATAGTGAGTTATATTTCTGACAGTATAAACAAACTGTCTGCACAACAATCAAATGAGTCTTTCTTCTCCTATAATAAATGAAACTTTTTCCAACACATGTTCAATATTTTACTAGTTCATACTCTATATTATCACATATCATTTGGAACAAGTCATGGCTTTTGTTTCAAGACACTCAGTTACTAAGCTCACTACTGATCTGTAAATATTCACAGGTCAAGATACACACATCTAACTGAAGTTGAAAATGATTAGGTGGAAAAATTTTGTGTATTGTGTTGTAAAAATAAAAAAATAATAATCAGAGCCTAAAAAAAATTAAATATGTTCAGCATTGAACTTAATGAAATAATTAAGGTCAATAATTGATTATTATGTAACAAAAATATCTAATTAAGAAAGCACAGAAAGAACTTTGTAGATATAAAAGGATGAAATACAATAAGCACACAATTGAAACTTTTGTGCATGTGATCACAAAAGTTTAGTATTTTTAGAGTAATGCAAACATATGTATATCATTTAGTTAAATTAAAAAGCAGCCTTTCTCACTACTTGTACATGTACAAAATGATTGTGTACAATTTTTACCTTTTTTCTAATGACTTACTTGTGCAAATTCGAGTGCTTTTTTTCTTTCTTCTGGACTAGCTTTCCTACCAACCCACACCCAGATTCCAGCTTCTCCATTATCAACTATGAAGGAATCCTAATTACAAAAAAATATTTGTAAATAAGTATTTAATATCTGTAATACACATCAATTATCATAACACTTCTATTTTAATTGCTTAATGAAATGCAAGTTATTTGATAAAATGTATTCACTAATTTTTGATATTTCAAACAATATTCAACTTATAGTATCATATAATTATTTAATGATGCAAAATAACTTTTGTATCTATTTTACTAAACATAAAATACATTTTAATAACACATCACTAAAAATTAATACAATTTCAAACTATTTTTAACAGTTTAATAATCAAGCAGTTACAAAATTGTGGTCAGAATCAATATACTTTTATTATTAATTGTTTAAACCTCTACATGTTATAACAACTAAGCCTGTCAGGACTTAAGACTGTATATTTGCCAGTTAAGATAATACTTTTTCCATATGAAGTGCTACTAGGGTCTATTAGCCCTAAAACCTGTAACTTACAAGTTTATTTTCACAAAGAGAATGAGGTTTACAAAATAGTAAACTAAGTTAAATTTAAATTAAGCATTCCTCAATGAGCTTGGTCATTGTGAGTTCACCTTATCTCTTACAGGACTATTACACTTACAAGAGGCTAAAATAACTACAAAAAGGACAAGTGGAAATTAAACCTTCAATCAGTGGGTTCTTATAGACTTATCTTACTACCAAATGAACTGTTTTATTTATACAAGAAAAACCTATTTAGGTACACAATTAAAACCAAGGTGAACACAAAGACTGTTTTCTTTACATCATGTTTAACATTTCTGATAGTCAAAGATCTGAGAGAGATCAATATAAAATTTCAGTTGATATAAAAATGGTTTTCCAGCTACATGATTATAAACATTTGAAAATTTGAGCACACCTTTCAAACAAGAAAGATAATGTTTCTAGATCAAAGTAAACAAAACAGCAGGCACATTAAAATAAATACATGTTACTGCAAAGGTCCAAAAGAAGCCACCCACCTGAAAGCTGGAAGTGCATACAAAACAGAAAGACTAGAAAGGAAGATTCAAAGGAACCACACACACCAGCTGAGCAGCAAAGATAAATGTAAAAAGAAAGAGTTTTTCTGAAAATCTGTAAGTGAAGATTATCTAAGATGTTTAAACCAAATAATCACTCATCTAAAATTCCAGGCACCACTCAGCCAATAATTCTTATAATTTTCTGCAAGACTTTTTTTTTCTAGTTATACAAACACATATACCAAACTTTCAGAGCAACCTTAATAATTGCAAAGAAGAGTTATAAATTCCTTTTTAAATTGAATTCATTAAAAATGTATTAAGTTACTAATTGTAATAAATACATATAATAAAATAAAAACA
Source organism: Carcinoscorpius rotundicauda (assembly GCA_011833715.1). Lineage (NCBI taxonomy): Eukaryota > Metazoa > Arthropoda > Merostomata > Xiphosura > Limulidae > Carcinoscorpius > Carcinoscorpius rotundicauda. Next base: position 82,548,693 of record CM022401.1, on the reverse strand, counting down.
TGTTGTCTCACTTTTACTATAGAAATACGTAGGTCACTTTATTAAGAAATGGAGCTATTAACCTACTGTAAGACCACAGTCAGATTAATTATAGTCTGAGATATTACATAACATTAGATTTTTACATAAAACTTCTACTTAGTGTTTGAAGAAATAAGAAGTACTATTGAACTGATGAAAAGGGTTCAGAGGAAGGCTACTAGGATGATTCCTGGAATTGAAAGGTTGTCATACAAGGACAAGTTAAAATCTATTTAATTGTTTTCAATTAAAAAAAAAGAGTTGGAAAGGATCTAACTGAGGTGTTTAAGATTATTAATAAAATTTACAATGTTGATACATGATCATTTCATACACATAGTGACGACAATGGCAAAATTATGGAACACAAAAATTTTGACAGGGTAAAAGTCAACTTCAGGTAAGACAGCTTTATATTTCTAACAGGAGTTGACATATGAAATCGACTGCTTTCAGATAAGATGGATGTAATAAATTTAAGAAAGTTTAAGGGCAGGTTTGATAAATATTTAAAAGATAACAGCTAATTTTGAGTGTTATATTTTTGTTTTAAAGTTTTACTTAGTGGATGGTATGGTTTAGCTGGACCGAAAGATCTCTTGTTGCCCTTAAAATATTTGTATATATATATAATAACAAACTGAATTAGTGACCAACACTATACATAAGTACTGTCAAAACAAAACCTTCACAGAAAATTTCAGAATGTAAGATTGTTTGATTTATGTTACAATATTTTCACTCCTATTAAGATATATCCTAAAATGCTGTATTTGCTTTGATTGACAAAAAACAACTCTTACAAAAATAATTACTGAAGACAAGTTACTTCGTTGCCCTCGAATATTGTTTATTCTACAAACTCACCTAGAAGATCATATATTTTAAAAAACACAAATATTTCCATCGTGCAGTTTCCTACTACACTTTACTGAACTATCTCCCCAACCCTCCAGAGAAGAATAAAATACCAAACTCACTGACATTTATTTATTAACTAGAAAATCTTAACAATGTTAGTTTACACAGTGACTTACCTGAGAATTGAGATCAGACTGTTCTAAAGGACCTAATTTCACTTGTGTGAGCTCTACTTTGGACCCTTCATCTGAGCACCTGGGGAGAACACATTAAAATAAGTATCATAATTCTCCATAGAGCATTATCATGACTCTGCAACTTATAAGATAAACTCTTTAGTAAACACAAAAATGTGACAATAAGTATCATAATTCTCCATAGAGCATTATCATGACTCTGCAACTCATAAGATAAACTCTTTAGTAAACACAAAAATGTGACAATAAGTATCATAATTCTCCATAGAGCATTATCATGACTCTGCAACTTATAAGATAAACTCTTTAGTAAACACAAAAATGTGACAATAAGTATCATAATTCTCCATAGAGCATTATCATGACTCTGCAACTTATAAGATAAACTCTTTAGTAAACACAAAAATGTGACACACACAAGCTTTATCAAAAAAATGTTTTAAAAAATTTGGATGTAAAGTTTATCTGCTAATAAAATTCTGTAAAACAGCTTGAGCCACAAAATCAGTGGAATGTACGTATTTTTCTGATTAACAAACTTCTTATAAAAAACAGCAGTATTGTTTTATTTAGACTTGTAACTAACCCTTAAAATAACTTAAGAATATGATAATCTTTTTCATTCACCATTTCAAAACTTCCCAAATTCTTCAAAATACAACAATCTATATCTGGGCATCTATGTTTAAAAATAATTCTGATTGTTTGTTTTTGTATTTTATCTTATAACAAAGCCACAAAGGGCTATCTGCTGAGCCCATCGAGGGGAATTTTACTCCTGATTTTAGCATTGTAAATTCAGAGACATACTGCTGTACTAGCGGGAGCGCAATTCTGATTGTATTGATTTAATTTATATAAAGCAAAACCCATATCTAATTTAATCCACTCTTATTGTAGTGAGTTACCACATCAGAATTAGAAAAAGAACAAACATATTAAGAAAATGATAATCAATAAATGATTCCTTTAAGTAAATATTTTGCATATAATGAAAATACTGAAAATTAATATTTTCCTTACCCCATGAAAATGTATTTCCAATAGATACTCACCTCTTTACACAAAAAGTTATCTTACTGGGTATCTACATGCCTTAGGGATTTACATGTCACTAGCCTTTGGGTGACTCCCCTTTAAACTTGTGAGATTTTTGGTTATGTTATTATGCACTAGAAACCTTCTACATATAGAAGAGTGACACAAATTCCCTGTCCACTAATTTCCTTTATGGTTTTGCACCCATAATCTTCATTTTTGACAAGATAAAAAGTTGCAAAAAAAAAGTGAGGAGAAAGAATAGAAAGTGTATGAAGAGAAGAATCTCCATCGGAAATACAATTTCAGGTAAGGAAAAATGTTAACTTTCAAGATGTTAAAACACTTAACAGAGAAAGTTAGAATCCAATTGGATATGATGGAGGAACCAGTGCAAACATTACCTAGATGAGCTCCCTTCAAGAAGTGCTCAAAGCAAATCCATGGAGTGTGACACTTAATAACATAGACTCAATAGAAATACACTCATGGGACACATCTCATATTTTAAAGGTGCATTTTTCACCCATACCAAACAAGAAGAAGCATCAAGCAAATCACATGTGCCATTAGTATAGGAAGGTTGTTTGTTTTTTAATTTCACACAAAGCTAGACCAGGGCTATCTGCACTAGCTCTCCCGAATTTACCAGTATAAGACTAGAGAGAAGGCAGCTAGTTATCACCACCCACTGCCAGCTCTTGAGCTACTCTTTTACCAACAAACAGTTGGATTGACCATCACATCATAAACCCCCCATAGCAGAAATGGCAAGCATATTTGATGCAATGGGGATTCACTCTTGTGACCCTCAAATTACGAGTCAAATATTTTAACCCACCTGGCCATGCCGAGCCAGGAAGAACAGTACTTGCATGTAAGAGGTCAGAGAGTTAATGTCAACTCTATCAACAGATTTACTGGAATGATACCAGATGCAAAAGAAGAATACAGAGATTAATAGTGCATGCTTGGCTGAATTCTAATATCACTCTTGTCATAAATTACATAATATGAAATGCATATTGTGTGTTTACCTCAACTCATTTGAATAGATATGACCACAAGAGAAGGGTGTGATATAACAGTGTGTGTGTTCACTTCAACTACACTGGACAGTCATAGCCTGTAGGAGTAGCGTATAAATCTTGAAATGTGCTTGCCTCAACAGCAGCAAGGTGAAAAAGGAAGGCACAGTCTTGTGATAAGCTCACCTTAACCCTGCTGAACAGATACAGACTTCAGGAAGAGTGCACAGTAAATTAGTGTTTCCAGCACATTGACTGCATAATAAAATTAGTAACCTAAACTACACCCCCCACAGTGTCACTACCATCCAACTTTCCACTAACTGGCACTCCATATTCCAGACCTGGCTATTAGGTCTCAAACAATGAAGGTTCTCCAAAGTCCACCACCCTAACAACTAGAAAATGGTTAGTGGTAAAAAGTCTCCCTTTTTTCACTCGAAGAAAAATGGGGAAAGAATTTGCAGCGGGTAGATTTGGAGAAAATGCCAGAATTATTATCAGTCCTGTTCAGCCAGAAAAGTATTTTACTAGAGACAATGCAATGAGTGACAGCATAAACCGATTTTGAAAAATCAGCAAGTGAAAGCCAGAAAAGTAGGCAAAGCACCCCCTGGTGCTGTTTTATCTATTACAGCCCATCAGATAGGTACAGTCTGGAATGGACAGTAGATAAAAATCATAATCCACAAGCCAGCCTGAAGGATCTCATCAAGCAGCCATCAGAAATGAGATGCAAGGAAATGAATGATGTGGCAAATATGATGAAAGGTAACATGGAACAATCTGCAGATATCAATCGTCAATGAAGTGTAGACCAAATAGAGCATTTTGTAGATACAGCATGTAAAATTAAGATGGAAATAAGTCTCTGGTAGAAGAATCCCAGGGAATAGGCAAAGATAAAGGACATAAAGTGATGAGGTATGAACTAGGGAGCAATAGACAGAATGAACAGAACATAACAGTCCAGGTTAGATTAATCATAGATGGGTGAAATAGAAGAGAAGTAGGAGAGAAGGAATATTTACCTTTCTTAAATGCTGATGCCTTAGGAAGGAAAAGATCATTCAGAATAAAGCAAAAGATATGAACAATGGAAAAGGGGACAGAAGAGTCAAGAGCATAAAGGTCTGAATGACACTAACTACACTTGAAGAGTAAAAAGAAACAGATTTTGAGGAAAAGGTGATATATGAAGAAAGTAGCCACCAGCTCATAAGGGTCCTGGGTAAGAGATAGCTGGATAACATGAAGACCTCAATCTAACAAGAAAGTAGAGTGGGAAGAACTATGGAAAAGGAAGAACTGGAACAGTATGGTTAGAATTGAGAAAAAAAACACCTTGCAATATCTAGAAAGGCAAAGAATGATAACAAGGCAACACAATAACCAGCAATGGTGGAAACAGCCAATCCTCTTTCAGATAGCCAGGTGATAAAGTAAAGAGATTGCCAGCAGTGGAATGATCAGGAAGAAAGTGGTGACTGATGAACAACATACCACTTACATTGATAGATGACAGATGGAGAAAAAGAATAAGAAAGGATGAAGGTTACTCAATGGGAAAATATGATCCAACAGGTAACAGCCTAAACATGAAGGTGGAGGAATGTGATCTAGAAATGGGATAGTGATGTGTGAGGTTGAACCAAAAGATAAGGTGTGGGAAAGGTAGCCAGTAAGCAAGAAGAGGGAACTGTAGTTGAGCCAACCACAGAGGTATCACCAGGAAGGCAGAAAAAAGAACTGCCATGAATCAATGTCGGGATTATTGGTAAAAGTCAGAGAGATGGGTATGCATGCAAAAAAATATGAGACCAATTCTTATTGAAAGCACCAACAACCAGGGCTAAAGAATAGAGGACAAAAGACCAAAAGAGAAGAAGCTTGGAATTCAGAGATGTGGCAAAAGAATCAATAAAAGAAGTACTTAGGACACAAATCTGAAACCTGAGAGTGAGAAGACCTTTCCAGGGGCAGAACACAGTTGAGCTAAGAGAACTTGTCCAAAATAATGTTCATAGCATCTATTATGTGACAGGCAGTGAGGTGAACCCATTCAGAATTGGCCTAATAAAAGTTTAAGGTTTAAAAGCAAAGGGTCATGAATATGGTGCCCCTTACAGTTAATGTAGGATACAACAGAGACATTGTTGGAATGAAACATAACAAAATAACCCACCAAAAAAGGGTAGGAAATGCAAACATCTCTGTTACTCTGCAAAAAGTTCAAGAACACTGAGAAGAAGTAAATAGTTGTCCTAGATCCAAGTCCCCCAAATGAGATTCTCATTCAGAAATATACTCTATCCAAATAGGAAATCATCAATAAAGACAGGCACAGTGGTGGTGATGCTATCCAGCCATCAAGAAAGTTCTGTGTGAATAAGAGAAAAAAGAAGAATCATTTAATCCAAAGATTCCTCTGAATGGTTCCACTGGTTGAACATGAGAAGGTGCAAATAAGTACTGTCCAGTGGAATATGTTATTCAATGGAAATCATGGTTTCCCAAAATAATAATTATTCTCAAGCAATGTAAGTTGAAGAGGCTTGCAGCTTGATAACAGAGCTTTCCAGTGCTTACAGGCAGATAAGAGAAGGTTTAGCCAAGTTGAGAAAGGAGTTGCAAAAGATTAGGTATTGTATGGGGTAAGAAAGAATTTGGAAGTTTTGATCAGCCACCCTAAATGAATGGCTTCCTTCAAAAGAAGAGAGGTGTAGAGGTAAAAAACTCCTCCTGCAAATAGGACAAATGAAGTCAATTGTCCATGTAATAATGGAATCACAGACCAAGTTTGTGCAAATGAAGGTTAATATATTCCTGAAAAGATGAGTCCTGTACCAAAAGATATGATCCTATTGAATGAAATGAAGGATTGGTCTCAAAAATATTCTCATTGGAACATGAAGGCATGAGTCATATGGTCATACATAGTCCTGATGGAAAGAATCAACAAAGAAAATAAGGGTCGACCGTATAGCAATTCAGAGAAAAAAGTTGGATGACAATGACCAGCCTTCAGTCCCTGATTTTATTGGGAACCACAAAGTGGTGAGAGTAGAACCCAAGCAAAGGATCATGCACCTTCTTTATGCCCTATTTGTGCAATACCATCAACAATAAAGATAGAATTAATTCAAGAGAAGAGGAAAGTTAACCACATGTGGGCTGAGAGGGAGACAACAGAAGAGTTCATGACTAAGAACAAGTGTAACCCATCTCTATGGAGAGAGTTGTTCCCAAAGATGCAAATATCTCAACTGATGAGGCTCTGTAAGATCTGAATCCACTCTCTAGTCACCAGCAAATCTGACATCAAGCCAAATAGAGAAGAAGAGAAAGGAGGTGAACATGAGAACTAGGATGAAACACAGGAGTGGAATGGGCAGGCTGATGTAAGCAAGGAACCAATGAAGTTAACAAGGATTGACACCAGGCAGCTTCCTTGATATTAATAATTCAACTGACTCAGAAACACCTCCGAAAACAGAAGAATGAAGAAATTGAGCAAGGCAGAGGTTTTGCAAAAATGAAGCACAAGTCCCAACAACAAATGATTCACATAAGACAGAAGTAGTAGTATGGATCATGGTAAAAAGAATGGAACAGGAGTCAACAGCAAATGCATCTGGGGCTTGGTAAAAAAAGGAAGAATAAAAGAAAATGAAAAAAATTGAACAATGGAAAGTGACACTGACCCAAAAGAGTCCCTGTCCCCCTAAATATACAAAGAAGACTTGATGAACTGGAATTCCATAAATAGGAAGTTCAAACAACTGTAGGCCATCATAAAGAAATCAGAAAGGTAAGGAGGACAAGGCATAAGATCAGATAAACACAGTTGATGTAAAAAGAAAGTAGCATGGATACTAATATCAGGTGTGGGAAAGAGAGGCATAGAGTTCAATTAAGGGTTATGATGGAAAGAATGAAAAGTGTTATAAGGCATGAGATTAAAAGACAGAACAGATCATACTTAAATAATAAGATTCTAATAATGTGAGGAAGTCTGAAAATTCTCCTCAACAAGAAGAATGTTCCTAAGACATAACCAGGAGGAGGAAACAAATGGTCAGAGAAGTCTTCCATGACATATTTCCTCTCAAAACAAAGGGAAAAAATGTCAAATGAATGGGCATGCACTGAAACTCCTGGATGCATAATAGAACCTACAACCCAATGAACAATGTCCATCATGTTGCCCACATTTAACATGCATCTAATACCTAAGTTGGAAGCTTGACTAGAATATTCCTTACTCTCACTAAATAATGAAGTTATATGAATTTGACAGTTCATAGTTGAATGAAAGAAAGAATAAAAGTACATTGATTAGACTAGAAACCTTTGCGAAAGTTGTTAATTCAACTATTTTTACAAACATCATTATAACATTACAAAAGCATCTTGCACAAAACACTTAAAACACAATCTTAAAAATAACTTCACAATCTCACCATAATAATTTCACTTGCCTTCTTTTATAAGTATCATTAGAGAGTCAGGTGTAGTATATATAACATCATATAAAATTTCAAAGAGATATCTTCAGTCATTTACCTATAAAGTTTTACATTCTTCCGTTGCTTACAATCCACTTCATCATCGTGAGGGACGTCTTTATAGTTCTTTACCTTTTTATTTTTTAAAGGAAACCACTGTTCAAATACCTGGCAATAATAAAACAAACCTCTTGTAATAAATATTTAACTTTTTTTTTTTAGTTTCATCAATATTAAACAATTTCAAAATCATGTTTTTAATGTTTCCTATAACATTTGAATTATTTTACTTTTTCCAAGTTTTGAGGATCTGTTTGATGTTAGGCTGGTAAGTAACAAACAACTTTTTATTCTAAAGATGAAAAATCATGTCCAGTATACAAATGAGGTGTCTTTAACCTGAACTGCAATTCTTCTAGCACTAAGATTAAACAGTCAGTTCAGTGACTGATGATTAGAGAGAGGGCAACCAGTCAACAGCACCCATTTCATATGTAGTTACTCATAGCTAAATAACAAAACTAGCGTTCGCAGTAGCATACTGTAACCTTTTGACCTTCCAATTAACACAAAATACACAAATTTTCTTTAACATTTCTTGGGAACATTAAACTGCACTTGACAACGTTGATTATCATGAAATATCCATGACTGACATGATATAGCTATCGTAATAAAAATTATTAAATCATTAATCAAAATTCTAAGATATCACAATTTTCTGACAACCTGCTGCAAACCATTTGTGGCCTATTGTTAAAGAGTGTTCACATGTCCAGTCCTACACTTTCATTTATTTATGATACAACTTTAGCCCTAATAATGGTATTATTTATTACATAACCTCATGCTAAGGAGCATCTACATTAGCATAATAGTTCTAAAAGTACAACGTATTTGTTATAAAGGAAGGGTTCACTTAAACTAACTGTGACTATTATTACATTTTGTACATTTATAACAAACTTACTGAAAACCTACTCAGATTTTCAAATGGATATATTTCAGTAATATTAAACAAATTTCTTAATTGTCATAGCTTTACAGAAATATAGCATTAAATACTCAGCGACACATTCTGTTAAATACATCATAAAACCCTTTTTCTCTCTTATTAATTATTGAATCTCTTACAGAAAATAACCCAATCTTTACTGATAGCTCAAATATTGTGAAAAACCTTTACTCAAACAAAAGTCTAACAATGAACTAAATATTTTATCTACAAAAGAGAATTGGACTCTTGTTAAACCCAGTAGCAGCATATATTTTATAACAAAAGAAATAATACAACACCTGACAATTTTACTGTAAAAGTAAAGTGTACCCGAACATTCCTAAACTACAATTAGCATCAGTTATTGATGCTTTAACTAATCACATGCTTTGACTGATTTTCTTTAGTAACTGACATCATTACTAGCAAATCAGTAACCAGCCTATTTTTTTCAGATACTTTTGAATATTTTTTCTTTTGTGCTTGAATTGAAATTTAATGCAAATGTAAAAAGAGTTTGTGTTAAAATTTCATTTTAAAATAATCATGTGAGCATAAGTTCTTTTCTTATTATTATAACGTTACAAATGAATTATCTGAACACATTTCTTAGCTTATGTCAGCTGCCGAGAAGTCACATCTGGACACAGTGGGTATATGTAAAGTGAAGAGAACAAGTTCATTCTCTTACAGAATTACAACATTAAACATTGCCTTCATCTTGTTCCCTTAGTTGACAAACACAAACATAGTTTTCAAGTTAGTATTTATAATAAACCACTTTTAATAAATGTAGGCAGCTTTCAAAATGTTTGTGCCAATTGATTGAAATTCTATAATCATGATTAACTACCACTGAACAATCATAGATAGTTGTCTTTCTCTGTAAAAATAAGCAATCAAGATAAAATGTTTTGAAATTAATTTGCTGATAACATAGTCTGCAAATGTCTGAAATGAGCTGCAACTGTTCAAACTTTTAATTGCCCAACACATTATAGATATAGTTTTACTAACTTTTATGAAAAATATATTATAAATGCTATTAAAGTCATCTTCAAATTTATTCTTTGCAATTGTTGCCCACTAATCACAATGCATGACTAACAGAACAAAGCAGTTTCAAGATAACACGAGGAGTTCCTTTTCATAGGAATGAAGGAAAGCATCCTCTCTAGATCTTTTCTAAATTTTAGATTTTTTTCCTAGATGATAATTCTTGTTGTAAACAACGTAAGAATCCCTTAAAACTGTACCATTATAGAAATTACTTGTTTATAAAAATATTAGTGAATACAGCTAAACAATGTTTATCAGTATACTAGACCTCCAGAACTTAAATTATCTGATATCATATCGGTCACTAAATAAAATACCCCCTGGAAAAATTTTGAATTGAAATCTCTGAAACATGAATAATTAAAACTATTAAACAGGTTAAGGATGGATTGTAGTCTAGAATAATTACTAGTCCTGTAAAACTAAAACTTGTTTACTTTTCTGCAAATGTAACTATTATCTTTGTAATTTTGAATTATGTATAATAACACAAGGAACTGAGTGATTTTTCAATGCTGATAAAAATTAACTTCATGGAACAGACCAGTCAGTCATGAACACTTCAGCTTGAGTACCAGCATTTATTATTCAAAGCAAGATTATACATGAAAAGTGTAGAATTCATATAAACAATAAGTAATAACTAAAATTTAATTTAACTAAGTATTCAAATACTTGAATGATTAAACAGCTTAGGAAATAATTAGTTGAACTGGCAGGTAACTAATTCCAAAATCCTTTCCCAGCCATTTCTTCTTGTATAAAAACAGAAAGGATGTAAACAACTAATAGCCATTAAACAAGGAATGTATTGGGGAAGGAAACTACACTACCTAGCCAAAAGTATGTGGACACCCATTTGTGGTTGTTAAACACCTCATTCTAACAGCATGGGCATTAATATAGAGTTGGTTCCCCGTTTACTGTCATGACAGCCTCCAATCTTCTGGGAAGGATTTTCACAAGATTTTGGAATGTGACTGCAGGGATTTGCTCCTATTCAGCCACAAGAGCATTAGTGAGGTCAGGCATTGATGTTGGGTGGGAAGGCCTGGCTCGCAGTCAGCGTCCAATTCATCCCAAAGGTGTTTGATGGGGCTGAGGTTAGGGCTCAGTGCAAGCTAGGCAAGTTTTTCCACATCAACCTTGGCAAACCATGTCTTTATGGACCTTGCTTTGTGCACATGGGCATTGTCATGCTGAAAAAAAAGGGCCTTCCCAAACTGTTGCCACAAATTTGGAAGCACACAATTCTCTATAATGTCACTGTATGCTGTAGCATTAACATTTTCCTTCACTGGAACCAAAGGGCATCTAAACCATGAAAAACAGCTCCAGATCATTATTCATCCTTCACAAAACTTTAATGTCGGCACTATGCATTCAGGTAGATAGCATTCTCTTGGCATCCACCAAACCCAGATTCGTCCATTATACTGCCAGAGAACACATTTCCAGAGTCCAATGGCAGCATGCTTTACACCACTCCAGCAGATGCTTGACATTGTGCAATATTGTTGCTCCTAGATGTTTCCACTTCACAATAACAGCACTTACAGTAGACCAAGGCAGCTCTAGCAGGGCAGAAATTTGACAAACTGATTTGTTGGAAAGGTAGCATCCTATGACAGTGCCATGTTTAAAGTCACAGTGCTCTTCAGTATGACCCATTCTACTGCCAATGTTTGTCTATGGAGATTGCATGGCTAAATGATTGATTTTATGCACCTAATAGCAAGAGGTGTGGTTCAAACAGCTGAACCCACTAATTAAAAGGAGTGGCCACACACTTTTGGCCATGCAGTGTATTCAGGGTAGAAATTAAAATTGTATGTTAAAAATTATTTTTTCTTTAAAAAACAACATTACAAAACACATGCATTCCCTCCCTGTAGTTAGTTATACCTTTCTGATGATAACTGTCATACAAATTTAATAAATTATTGACTCTTGCTTATAAAAAATACAAAGATGTTACTATTCAGTATTAAACTGAAAATAAAAGAATGTTTTTATAGAATTATGTCTAAAATGAAACTACTACTTGTGTTTTTATCTCTAC
>CM022401.1:81141185-81255186 GCA_011833715.1 Carcinoscorpius rotundicauda | reverse complement strand
TTTTTTAACTGAAGCTCTCACAATTTTATTCATCTTACCTACTTTACTGTCTCTTTGTGGTTACACGGAGTGGGCTTCTGTGATCTACACTCTGAGGGTATCGAAATTCGAATTTTAGTGTTATAAGCCCCTGACAGTTATCGCTGAGCTGATATTGTTTTGTTTGAGCGAATGTGTTTCATTTGAAAGTTAAGCACAAAGATACACAAGTAGATATCGGTACTTTTTGCTACCAGGGGTAACAAAACACGGTTTCTAGCGTTGCAAGTCAGCAGATATGCCGCTGTGACACAGAGGGACTTTGGAACCTGAAAATTGAAGAGAATTCTGTTAGCGTACACGAAACATTTTAATTTTTTCGGTGATATTGAGAAGACCAACTTGTAGAGAAATATATATGTAAAAACGGCTCGTTTGGGTTGAGAAAAATATTTCACGTAGAGTTCGCTCATCTACGTAAAATATTTTTCTCAACTCAAACGAGCCGTTTTTACATATATATTTTTATTTTTTATATAAAATTGACACAAAACAGTTTTCTCTTTATATCTCTTTTATTTGTTTGTTTTTGAATTTCGCGCAAAGCTACACGAGAGCTATCTGCGCTAGTCGTCCTTAACTTAGTCATCACCACCCACCCCCAACTCTTGGACTACTCTTTCACCAACGAATACTGAAATTGATCATCATAATATAATTCCTTCACAGCTGAAATGGCCGACCATGTTAGGAATGACGGAGATTAGAACCAGCAACTCTTAAAGTGTGTGTCGGGCGCCCTAACCACCTGGCTTATTATATGTGCAAGTTGAAAGAAATACACATATTGGCTTTGTTTATTTTGAATTTTGCGCAAAGCTAAACATCTGCGCTAGCCGTGCCTAATTTAGCAGTGTAAGACTATAGGGAAGGCAACTAGTCATCACCACCCACCACCAACTCTTGGGCTACTTTTTTACCAACGAATAGAAGGATTGACCGTCACATCATAACGCCCCCACGCCTGATAGGGCGAGCATATTTGGTGCGACGTGGATTAGAAATAGTTGTTAAATATTTAATCTTTCATTGTGCCATTGACGCCCTTTTTTTCTGTATCTCTTAACAGATGCTTCTAAACATTTATTCCCATTTAAAATGGTTCAACTCACACAGGTGTATGACACCAGGTACACATTATTAGAAGATCGTTACTCAGCATTTTGAATGAGGCTTGTTAAACCTCAAACATTTAGTTTGGTGTGCTCCTGACTTTTGAAGTGAGAGTTAGCACCATGGTGAGAGCAAAAGAACTGTTTGAGGTCTTCAGAAAGAAAATTGTAGCAGCTTTTGAGTCTGTTAAGGGATTTAAAAAGATTCTTAAAAGCCATTCCACTGTACGGAAAATAGTCAGCAAGTGGAGGGCTTTCAAACCAACAGCCAACATGCCCAGGTCTGGTCGTCCAAGCAAGTTCATTCCTAGAGCAGACCGCAAGATGCTGAAAGAGATCTCCAAACACCATAACATGTCATCACGGGACCCACAGCAGGTTCTGGATACTGTTGATGTGAAAGTGCATGCTTCTACAATCAGAAAGAGACTACACAAGTTTAACTTGCACGGGAGGTGTGCTCTCTAAGAGAAACAATAAGACCAAACTGAAATTTGCAAAGAGAATATAGATAAAAGCAGGACTTCTGGAATAATGTTCTCTAGACAGATGAGTCCAGAATTGAATTATTTGGACACCAGAACAGAGGATCTGTTTGGTGTAAACCAAATACAGCATTTCAGGAAAAGAACCTCATACCAACTGTGAAGCATGGAGGTGGAAGTGTCAAGGTTTGGGGCTGCTTTGCTGCAGTAGGACCTGGACAGCTCACAATCGTAGAATACACCATGAATTCCATTGTGTATCAGAGGATGCTAGAGAATCATATGAGACCATCTGCAAGAAAATTAAAGCTGAAGCGTAACTGGACCCTGCAACACGACAATGACCCAAAACATACTAGTAAATCCACCAAGGAGTCGCTCAAAACTAAGAAATGGAGAGTCCTGGAATGGCCGAGTCAAAGCCCAGATTTGAATCCCATTGAGATGCTGTGGGGTTACTTGAAACTGGCTGTACATGCAAGAAACCCCTCAAACATCTCACAGCTGAAAAAATTCTGCATTGAGAAGTGGGGCAAACTATCTTCAGACCGATGTCAGAGACTGGTAGATGGCTACGAGAAGCGTCTTACTGCAGTTATTTCAGCCAAAGGGGTTAACACTAGCTGTTATGGAGTAGGGTACCCTAACTTTTCTTCAGTTAGAGTATGCATTTTTGTAGAATTACATTTACAGAAGATATTGAAAAGTCTTTTTCTCTGTTTTAATTGCTTAGTTATGTTCCTATAATATCAGTATTGTTGAAATTGAGATTAAATATCTATATATCCAAAATTGTTACACAAATACACAGACTTTCATGGGTGTCCTAACTTTTTCACATAACTGTGTATATTTATATATATGGTTACTGGTGATACTGGTGTGAGTTCTTATTCCGTCAGGATCCCTATTTTAGGACTTTGCCTAAGGCACTAAAATACCCCAACCAAGCCCTTAAAATAACCATCCTGTGTACTACAAGAGTGATTGAACATTTTATTTCAGTGATCCCAACATTAAAGTTTATAATTTCTTTTGATTTGTCACCGTTCCTTTCGTAGACAAGGTTCGTTCTGTATTACTTTTGTGTTCAAATCCAGAGTTGATATTTCACTAAAAATCTTCTGTCGCATGGCAGATTGAAAAATTCTGTCCGGGATAGCTTTCCATATTCTTGCCATTCAATAACGTAACCAGGGAGTTCTCCAGGGACACCTATTGATAGACCGCCTGATAAAAACAAAACATAATAACAACACATATATTTACTGTTTGCTGATAAAAATAAAACATTCAGATATTAGTACAACAACGACACACATACTAACAATCGGTCTGACAAAACATCCATATATTAGTACAACAACAATACAGATATTAACTGTCTGATAAAAAAATCCACATATTAGTACCACAACAACAGCACAAATATTGACAATCTGCATGATAAAAACATTCAGATTTTATTACCACAACAACAACACAAGTATTAATAATCTGACTGATAAATACATTCAGATATTAGTTCAACAACAACAACACAGATATTGGCAAGCTGTACAATAAAGACATCCAGATCTTTTTGTACAACAACAATACTGATATTGACAATCTGTCTGACAAAAGCATTCAGATATTAGTACAACAACGATACAGATATTGAGTGTTTGATAAAAAAGCACCCATGTATAAGTTCAACATAGATATTGGCTGGCTGCCTGATAAAAACATCGAGATATTAGTACAGCGAAAGAGAGATATTGACAGTGTCGGATAAAACATTGAGATATTAACACAAGAACAACACAGATATTGACAGTCTGATAAAAACAACCAGAGCTAAGTACAACATTACAGATTTCGTTTGTTTTTCAATTTTGCACAAAGCTACTCAAGGGCTATTTGCACTAGCCGTCCCTAATTTAGTAGTGTAAGACAAGAGGTAAGGCAGCTAGTCATCACCACCCACTACCAACTCTTGGGCTACTCTTTTTACCAACGAATAGTGCGATTGACCATACAATTATAACGTCCCCACGGCTGAAAGGGTGAGCATGTTTGCTGTGACGGGGATTAACACTAAAGGAAAGTGATGACATCATAAATTTTGTTCCATATTAAAATTATAAATTATAAAAAAATATAAAATTATATCAACTAGTTATATTATAACTAATTATATATTAGTTTAAATAAATATGTCAGATGTATGTAAATAGATGAAAATACAAATTACATCGATAAAAGAAAATTGGTTTCTCTACCGTGATACACTGATAAGAAAAGTCATTTAAAAAAAATCACAGATATCGAAATGCACATATCCAGCGCGATTAATATTCCATACAAACTAGTAAGATATCATCCACTTACATTCCAATTGATGCACATTAGTGTATGCTTCTATTACTGTGGCATCTTCAGGATGACACTTTATGACATTACGTTGCTAAGGGCAACCTTTCGACCATAATAACCCTTTAATGTTCACTCAACAGACGGATCGATAGTGAGTGTCTGGTATGGTGTATTCTGGTAATTTAAGTTTCACCTTGATTTTGCTTGAGAAATTTTACATCTATATTAATTTTTTATCGCTTACGTGAGAAAATAGTTTAGTTGAGATTCTGTGCACACAACCTAGTTTTGCCACATGTTCAGATATTCTGTAAAAGTTGGTTAAATAGGTATTAATTAATAAATATATTTTAATAATAGGTATATTACTTTTGCACACGGTGAACAGTCAATTTCAACACATCTAGAAATTAAAAAGGTAAAAGAAAAACTATCGTTTTAAAGATGTTTTATGGTTTCAAAGCCAAACAATTAATAAAAAACAATAACAAATGAAGAAATGGTTGATAGACAATATAACATTAGTTTATCAGATTAAAATATAAGATTTTATTTTGCTTATGACTGTTAAAGGTAGATGAGAAATTATTTAAACAGTCTTGAGCTATCTTGATAACCCGTGGAGTATCGACTAGGCACTACTGGGTTGTTCCAATAATTTGTAGAAAACATTCCAGTTTCTCGTAAATAAAAAACACTGAGCTATTCCTATAATTTGTAGAGTATGCATCAATAGACTGTCTTAATCACTCGTGGAATAGACATCAGTGGGTCATCCCAATAATTCTTGGAGTAGGCAACACTTGGCTTTCCCAATAATACCTGAAATAGATCATACTGGGCTGTCAGAATAGTTTCTCAAGTGAACTTCGCCATGCCGGGCCGTTTTACTGACCGTCTTAAATCATTTTTTACATCTGTAATGCAAACTGTACTTTTTTTTTTAATCGAAAGAAAAGAAGTTTAGTCAGTTGGAGTTTATGTCAAATGTTGCTTTAAAAGAACTTAAGAATATAGTTTTTAAAATTCATCCAATAAAGAACCAAGCATTCCAGTGTTTAGTCAAGGCTGGATGCTTAAAAGGGACGTTGAGCACTTCCGTTAATTTATAGTTATAACTGCATTGACAGGTAGAACATAATCTTTATCCTTCATTTTACTTCAACACTTCACCTTCATTAATCATCAGGTGATGGGCCCGGCATGGCCTGGTGTGTTAAAGCGTTCGACTCGTAATTCGATGGTCGCGTGTTTGAATTTCGATCGCATCAAACATGCTCGTCCTCCCACCCGTGAGGACGTTATAGTGTGACGGTCAATCCCACTATTTGTCGGTAAAAGAGTAGCCCAAGAATTGGTGGTGGGTGGTGATGACTAGGCTGCCTTCCCTCTAGTCTTACACTGCTAACGCAGATACCCCTCGAGTAGCTTTGCGCGAGATTCAAAACAAGTAAACTCTTTTATTTTTTATTTTCTTCTGTTTTCTGATACTCAGCACCATTGTCTCAATGACACAATGTCAGAACTCATGGTTTTAAATGCCTTACAGAATATTATTTTTTTTCTTTTCTGGGTTACTGTTCCCACCTCTCTGTTGAACCCTAAATTGTGGAGACTGATATCTTCTCATTGTACTTCTCTAAACCACTTCTGGTGATTTCCTTGTTCTAAATAAAGGAGTTTCATTGTCTTAATAGGTTGTTTTTCCCCAACCTTTAAATTAAGGTGGTTCATGTCTTGGATACCTTTCGTTACCTTCCAATAATGCCATTATCACAATAAACACTGTTTTAAGGTTCTACTTTTTAACATGAATCTTGCTCCTTATGTTTCTAGCCATGTTATGAGGGCTTTAACTTGCCACATTCACAGTCTTGGCCTTTGTTTCTTTTCCTTTTTGGACACATGGCTGCATTTTGCTTCTACCTTTTCTTCAGGTAGTTCATTATTAATTGAAAAACAGTTTCTTTGGAAAGGTATGTTTTAATTTTTGGGTTGTTTCTGACGCTTATATTTGTTCCTTTTCTCTCAACTCCTTATTTTGGCTTATCCATTTTCACTTTGTTTGCAAATTATGGAGTATCTGGTTGCCTCAAATATTTTGATCCAAGTTTACATAACCAATGGTCTGGCTGTTTACACCATTCTGCTTGAGCTGTTCATTTCTGTATTGTTCCCTGCCATCTCCCCCTTCTCCCTCCCAGTGTCTTGTTGAAGTTCCGTAACACCCCTTTTCAAATTCTGTTGACAGCAAATTATTGACCAGCTCTTTCTTGTTTTCCTCCTTTTCCAACTTTCTTCCCCTCGGAGTGGATTCCTGTACGTGGTGAGGGGACCTCCCAGGGAAGGTTCTGTTCTGTCTGGTTACCTTCTCTGGGATCTAAACATCCACCCACGTGTTTGCCGTGCGTGGCGACCCGTGAAGGGGAGGAGAGGATCCTGGTGGTTGAGGGGTCCAACCCTAACACACCACTTTGGCCTCGAATTCCTGTAGACGGGCGACCCTTGGGTCAGTCGGCTGGTCCACCTGGGCTAGAGCCAACCAAGTACCAGTGTTGGAAGTTCTCAACGGGTGTTGTGGACATTGTGCCTGATGCTGGTGTTTGGGTATAGTGCTCACGAAACCCTGGCGTTGCTGCATTGTCCTTGCATGACTTTGAGGTGCGTCCCCTTGTAGGCCTCTATGGTGGGTGGGGTCAGTGAGTACCGAAACTTTTTCTCTTTCCTATGGATCCTACAAAAAATTTTAAATAAAATTGTAAAAAAACAGTCAATGGGTAAGCGACCACGTCTTGAATACTCAGAACAGCAATCTCCAACATCAGTAACACACGTACCTCATTTTCTGATATTGCATTCTCTTTCAGTAAAACCTTTAGGGCAAATGTCCCCTTTTTTTATTCAAAAGGGGCTAGAGGGACTTGCTGGCTCTCCAAAGTCAGTAAAGAAGCTTCGATCTGGTGACATATTGGTTGAAACATCCACATCCCAACACAGTGAACTCCTCTTGAAATCAAAGGCAATTGGCGATATACCTATTGAGGTTACACCCCATGCTACTTTGAATACTTCACGAGGAGTTATTGTTGAAAGGGATTTGAAGAATGTTCCTGAATCAGAGATTCTCGCTGGTCTCTCCACTCAAGGAATTTCTGCAGTGAGGCGCATCTCCACTCGCAAAGATGTAGTTACACTGCCAACAAATACCCTCGTTTTAACATTCACTTCACCACGTGCACCCGCCACCATCAAAGCAGGTTTTCTCATTTGCAGGGTTCGGCCATACATTCCAAACCCTCTTCGATGTTTTCATTGTCAGAGATTCGGCCACTCAAAGACATCTTGTCGTGGTTCCCTGACATGTGCTCGTTGTGGAGGCAAGGACCACGATGCCTATGATTGTGACATAAACCCACATTGCGTCAGCTGCAATGGTTCTCACCCCTCTTACTTTCATTCTTGCCTAAAATGGTTGGAGGAAAAAGATGTGCAGCGTTTGAAAACGACACATAACATTAGTTATCCTGAGGCTCGGAAATTGCTGCCCACAATCCCATCTCGGACATGTGCTGCTGCTCTCCATTCCACAACTACAGTGGAAGTGCAGACAGATCTCTCTGTGCCTCCAAGAGAATCGTTTTCAAAACAAATGAAAAGCCTTTTGACCTCCGTGGTTAAAAAAGTAGATGAATCAACTTCCACACCCATCTCTGTTCCTCCCATATCTTCCAAAAAACCTCAAGATCCAAGTCCTTCAGTTTCAAATACAGGCATTTCTTCTGATACATCATTTTCTCCCACCACAATAAACAAAACAATTATTCGTCCGCGTCCTCAGTCACTAGATTCCTCTTCCAATAACAAAAACCTGCCCACTCGACCCAGAGCAGGATCCATGGAGGTTGATAGACCTCCTCCGAAGAAAGACAGTAAAGAAAAAAGACGAGGTCGTAAACCGAAGGGTTCTCCAACCACTTCACCTGCCCGTCCTTAAAAATGTCCACCTTGATACAATGGAACTGTCGAGGTTTACGTTCTAATCTGGATGATATCAAAACGCTGATTGCTTCCTACCATCCTTTTTGTCTTTCTCTACAAGAAACATTTCTCAAATCTGTTGATACATTCTCCATTCGGCAGTTTTCTCTGTACAGAAATGACAAGTTGTGTGATGGTCGAGTACATGGAGGGGTGGCACTGTTGGTTGATCAACATGTGCCCACCCTGTCTTTGTCACTCAACACACCTTTGGAGGCCGTAGCCATCCGTATTTCCTTGGGTCGTACCATCACTGTTTGTTCTCTGTACTTGTCCCCTGGAGAGACATATGATCAATCAGACCTGGATGCTCTCGTTGAACAGTTGCCATCTCCATTTCTAATCCTGGGGGTTTTAATGGACACCATCCCCTCTGGGGAAGTGCTGTCATTGATGGGAGGGGTCGATCTGTAGAGCAGATGCTCTCTGATCACAATCTTTCTCTTTTCAATACTGGTTCTTCCACTTACTTTCATGCACCAAGTCAGTCATTCACCGCCATTGATCTCTCAGTTTGCTCGCCTTCATTATTCTCCCATTTTTCATGGAGGGTTGACAGTAATCCACTAGGCAGTGATCATTTTCCGATCTTTTGAGAGAGACTGGCCGTGGTCGATGCCACCCTACCCGCGTGCCCCGGTGGAAGCTGGATCAGGCAGACTGATCAACTTTCACTGCTCTCGCAGAACTTGATCCTGCCATCGTAGATCAGCCATCAATAGACGACTGTGTTGCAGCAGTAACTGATTGTATTATACATGCAGCTGCTCAGTGTATTCCTAAAACCTCGACACGTTTTCTACAATATCCTCGTCCATGGTGGAATTCTGCTTGCAACCTAGCACGGAAGGGTCAAAAACGGGCCTGGGATACTTTTCGTAGATATCCCACACTTTCAAATCGGGTTGCTTTCCAACGGGCCCGAGCACATGCTAGGTGGGTAAAACGTCAAAGCCAGAAGGAATCTTGGATTAAGTTCACAACCAGCATATCTTCTAGCATATCATTAGCAAAACAATTGTCACATCGTACATAGTGAGTACATATCTGAATTTCACTGAGCCGCAAAAAGGTTATTGAGATTTATGAAATCAGCGTTTGGCTTTCAAAATATCTTCAATGTTCCGTTTTGAATTGCTGCATCCAATCATTAGAATTGCTTTCAAATGTTCATCAGTCAACCTTGATCGATGTGCCGACTTCACATACTTCATTTTTGAAAATGCTTGTTCACAGACATAAGTTGTCCCGAACACTGATGTCATACCAGATGTGAACTGCTTCAGCTTTGGAAATTCATCTTCAGGTATGCAGCTGTAAAATGTAATAAGTTGCCCTCTCTGTGTTTTGCTTTCAACAAGTCACTTCCTTGTAAATCGATGACTTCCAGCTGAAGTTCCAGTGGCACGTCGTCATTGAGACAATCAAAAGGATTCTGAAAAAGGAGAATGTCACTTTCGATTCTGTCGAGATCCGAAAATCTCTCTGAAAATGCTTATTTAAATCGCCAATAATCTTCTTCTGAAAATCCAGGTTGACATCTTCTGTGATTCCAGCATGAAACTCATTGAAACACTAAAAATGAGAGAGGTTTTCTCCTTCCAAATGTGCTTCAAACAATGATTCTATAGAGATCACAGGTTTCAATTTCAATGTGGGATGTGATGTCAACCAAAAATGACAACTTTGACAACCAGGTTGGATCCGACAAAAGTGGATCGGCTCGATATTTCTCTCTGTAAAAAATATATCTATTTATCTTCTCAGCTTATAAAATCGAGACAAAACTTTACCGCAGCTGAGCCATCTCACCACCGTGTGATAAGGCAAGTCACAGAAATCCGAATCCATTTCTTCAAGAAATGCCTTGAACTGGCGATGATTAAGTGCATGACCCCGAATGAAGTTAACTGCAGAAATGACTGGTTTTAGTACGCAACAAATATTTAAGTCTTTTCCACAGATTGCTTGCTGATGTATGATGCAGTGTATGAACAGAGTGCTTGGAAGTTGAAAATCTTTCAACTGTTTCCTGATCAGACCCTTCTTTACTTCAGCCATGTTTTTTCCTCCATCAACTGTTACACCTCCAAGCTGATTCCAATGAAGGTTATAGTCTTGCAAAGTTTTATGCATTTCCATGAAAATGTCTTCTCTAGTTGTTCTTCCGTGCATACTGCAAACTGATGTCAACTCTTCTATGAAATGAAAGTCCAAATTAACCCCACGAATGAACACGAAAAGTTGTGACGTACTCGAG
This sequence comes from Carcinoscorpius rotundicauda, assembly GCA_011833715.1. Lineage (NCBI taxonomy): Eukaryota > Metazoa > Arthropoda > Merostomata > Xiphosura > Limulidae > Carcinoscorpius > Carcinoscorpius rotundicauda. Next base: position 81,244,894 of record CM022401.1, on the reverse strand, counting down.
AGATCAGTATACTCATCCAGTGCCAGAAAATACCACAGGAAGTTTCTAGCTTTTTAGCGTATCTGTAATGCGATGTTCTCTCCAAGTTCTTCTGCTCTCCGTACAACTGAAGTTGCTGAAAGGCTGATACTTTCAAAGAAATTGGCTTTTTCAGGATACAGATCATTTGCTGCTTCCATCATACACTCTTTGATGAAGTTGCCTTTAGTAAAAGGTTTTCCTCGCTCTGCCATCCTATGCACTAATTTGTAACTTGTACGAGTGACAAATTCATTTTCAGCAAACTTTCTCGTAAAGAGATTCTTTTGAGATTCAAAAATTCGTTTCACGGATTCAAATTTCTGAGAACGGAACTTTCCTGAAAATTTCAAATATGTTGATAAATGTTTTGTTCCATAGTGACGCCGAAGATTTGCTCTTTCAAAACAGGCAACACTTTCGTTGCATATCACACAAGTAACTTTCTGGTTTATTGTTTCCACAAAGAAGTACTTTTCTCCCCATTCTTCATTGAAAGCACGACACTCAGAGTCCACTTTTCTTCTTTTAAAAGCAGCCATAACGATGGGTGAAAAGAAACAAGATCTGAAAACGAAAAACACAGAACGCTGTGAAAAAAGTATTGTAACAAAATATATAGAAACGTACGTTTGCCACAACACTTACCTAAGAACGGGTTACAAAAAGCGCATAACCCGACTACTAAGAGAAATGAGCTTGCTGAAGCGGTAACCCTAGGCCGCTGAATTTACAAGACCAGTCGATAGGTCGAGGGTAAAGTCTGATTTTATTTTCGAAATCTTAATGCTTTCATAGATACGTGCCTCGATATGAATAAACGGGCATCAAGGAAGAAAGAAAAATTCTCCTATTGGTTAAATATTCGCGTGACAGCCTTGTCACTTTTTATCATAACGTCTTGTGTTTACCAGCTTAAAGCGACCATCGGTGTGATCTATTTTCTTATGACAGTCGGACATTTAATGAAATGTCACTTTTTATTTCCAAGCGGCTAGCTGCTGGCGGGCCAGACAAAATGACCTTGAGGGCCGTAGTTTGGTGACCCCTGTTTTAAAGAAAAGTGAAGAATAATTTGAACATTTAATTTGTATATATAATTTGCAGCCCTAAGCTAAGAGTGCGCGTAACATTTTGGTCTGATTGGGAGATACATAAAAACACAATGTTTTTTGTTTGTTTTTGAATTTTGCACAAAGCTACTCGAGGGCTATCTGTGCTAGCCGTCCCTAATTTAGCAGAGTAAGACTAGAGGGAAGACAGCTAGGCATCACCACCCACCGCCAACTCTTGAGCTGCTCTTTTACCAACGAATAGTGGGATTGATCGTGACATTATAACGCACTCACGGCTGAAAGGGCGAGCATGTTTGGCGCGATGGGGATGCAAACCCGCGACCCTCAGTTACAAATAATATAAAATACGAAATTACACTAGTATATTATCTGCACTGCTGTTCAGACTATCTTATGCGGTAGTTTTTAATTTTCTTTACTTGAAGGAAGTGCCCTCAGTGGCACTGCAGCATGTTTTCGGATTCAAATTGCAAGAAATTGGGTTTCGATACCCGTTTTGTGCTTAATTCTAAACAAACTTAAGATATATTATTACATGTACTATAATTCGGTTTCGTTTGTTTGTTTGTGTATAGCCCTCCAGTGGCTCAGCGGTATGTCTGTGGACTAACACGCTAAAATCCGGGTTTCGATACCCGTGGTGGGCAGAGCACAGATAGCCATTTGTGTTGCTTTGTGCTTAATTCTATAACAACATATAACAACCTTGTTTGTGTATAAATCACATGTACAAGAAAAGGTAAAGTTTCAGTCTATCATTATCATTAATTAATGCAAGAACTAAATTATTATTATCGTCAACAACAGAAACAAAGCTGTATTAACATGATACAGGAAGTCTTAGCTACAAAGTCACTGCAATTTCGTTCATGGGTCAGATATGGTCACCGTGTATCCTCTCATCCATACAACAGTGTACGACCAGTTTTTATTTTTCGTCTTTGTTCTTTAGAGTCCATTCAACAAGAAAAAATGTGTTAACAACAAATATTTTAAGTTGAACCACTGTTTATATCCTGTTGTGATAAAATGGCTCATGTCTGTTTTCTTTCAGCAAAGCCACATCGGGCTATCTGCTGAACCCATCGAGGAGGAAACGAACCCTTGATTTTAGCATTGTAAATCCGTAGACTTACAGTTGTACTAGCGGAGGTGGGTGTGGCAAAAAGGTTTGTACAACCTGCAATAATTTGTTTTGCAGTCTAGAAAACAAGAAGGGTTATAGTTTCTGGGCCTGTTTTTCGATATTAATATTTGACATAACTTGAGAGAATGAGCGCTTTTCTCCAAAATCATATATTATTGGCCCACAAATGATAAACTGTCACCACAGAAAAGCTTATAGAATTATTATACACTAAAATATCGCTGATGTCTGTTTTGCAATTTTTATAGTCGTTTCTAGGTTTTGTTTACAATTACATATAAAGGATTTGTTTGTTTTGGAATTTCACACAAAGCTACTCGAGGGCTATCTGTGTTAGCCGTCCCTAATTTAGCAGTGTAAGACTAGAGGGAAGGCAACTAGTCATCACCACCCACCGCCAACTCTTGGGCTACTCTTACCAACGAATAGTGGGATTGACCGTCACATTATACACCCCTACGGCTGGGAGGGCGAGCATGTTTAGCGCGACCCTCGGATTACGAGTCGCACGCCTTACGCGCTCGGCCATGCCAGGCCCCATATAAAGGAAGCAACTTTCGATCTCCTAAGTAACCTTCAATTAGATAATGAACTTATATAATTTCTGTCCAGAAAACGAGTACTCCAATTGGTTCCATAAATATGTTTCGTTTTGACTGTATAACACAAGTGTAAGCTTTGAGGTTTTACCGTTGATTGTATTTGTTAAATAATGCCCTTTGATCTAATTTTTAAAATTCCGGTAAAAATGCCCCAATGCTTAATCATTTTTAAAATGTATGAAATGCTTGCTCTCCATTAGTACAGCGGCAAGTTTCCGGATTTAAAATGCTAAAATTAAGGGTTCGACTCCCCTCGATGAACACAGTAGATAGCCCGATGTGGCTTAGCTATAAGAAAAACACACACACATAAAATACATAATTTCTTTGTAAAAAATTTAAATGAAATATAGAGTCTAGCCGCTAAGTAAAGGTTGGTATTGAAGATATGATCACCAGGAGGGACTCCCCCATGAAGCGGACAAAAAGATCAGAAGATTAGTGAGCGACACACTTAACTTTTAACCTGATATAAAGAAGTTTTACTCAGATTGTTTGTTGTCATAGTGATGCAACTAAACTATTCTTCATGTTAAAATAACAGTCAAAAACGTGTCCACGTTCTTGCAACAAAACAACACGTGTTCTCATATATATCACATTTAAACAACAAGAAAACGTGATAAATGGAAAACAAATTACCGAGGAAAATTCTCAGCTGTTCTGTGGCTTCCTACAATTGTAAAATTGTACAAGAACTATTCGATACAGGATCTTTCTTTTATTTATCATATATCTTACACTAAGTATATTAGACAATATTTCGATTATATATATATATATATATCTTACACTAAGTGTTCTAAGCAACGTTCCGATTATGTATACAGGGTGTCCCAGAAGTCGCGCACCATATAAATTTTTATGTTAATACATATGAATAACAATTTTATTGATAATAATCATAACAGATGCTCAAACTGTTCACCCTCTGCTTTGATACATTCATCAATTCTCTTTATAAAACTGTCTTTTACTTTGTTGAGGGTTGCAGTGCTAATCCTTTGACATTATTATATGTACGTATGGTGCGCGACTTCTGGGACACCCTGTATATAAATCTTACTCGAATTGTTCCAAACAAAATTCCGACTATATATATGTATCTTACACCAAGTGTTTTACACAATATTCCGATTATATATATATATATATCTTACACGAAGTGCTCTAAACTATATTCCGATTATATATACATTTTACACAATGTACGCTAAACAAGAATTATTTTTATTACACGTGTGGCATGAACTATTCCATTTAAAAAGAGATCCACAAGTTATTGACTGTTTATCACGAAATACTTTCATATCTTCATGACATAACTAACGTTCATTCAAGTCAGACCAAGTGAGCTTTTGTATGTGTCAACTAAACAGTAAATCCAATAGACAAACAACTGTCAGAGGCGAGAAAGTTCTTCTTTTGAAGTATAACTAAAACCAATGTTATCTCTTGATATAAATAAACAAGAAACATATTAGTTACATAGAACTGTGCTAAGCCAAAGTAAATAACACTGCACAACAATTTTTTAAAAGTTTTGCTTTCTGAAAATATTTTGCAGATTGTGACAGGTACCTAGTGGGTATGGGCAAATATAGTTTTGGTTTTGCTTCATCACGTAGGAAGTGAATCTTGAGTGACATGTTGCACCTCATTGTTTTGTGTACTTTGAAAAGATTGTCAACCAGCTGAATGTAATGTGGGGTTCTGTAATTGCCCAGAAAATTGTCAACAACGTCTTTGAAGGCTTTCCAGGCAATCTTTTCTGGCCCAACTAACAGATCTTCGAACAGCTTGTCACTCATAACCAGTCTGATCTGAGAGCCAACAAAAATGCCCTCTTTGATCTTGGTGTCAGTTATTCTTGGGAATATCTGTCTTAAATAACGTACGCCTTCTTTGTTCATTACTTTCACAAAATTTTTCATAAGTCCCAATTTTGTGTCAAGAGGAGGCAGAAAAGTCTTTGCCGGGTCGACAAGCGGTTTATGCGCTACATTTTTCTGTCCTGAAATTAACTTCTTACGGAGTGGCCAGCTCTGTCTGGAATAATGTGAATCTTTGGCACGACTGTCCCCTTCACAGATGAAACAACAGTACTTTGTACAGCCGAGCTGCAGTCCCAGTAACAGAGAAACGACTTTCAGATCTCCACAGGTATTCTAGTTGTACTTGCTGTACTGGATGTGTTTTAGCAATATTTCCATGTTCTTGTCGGTTTTTTTTCATGTGTGCTGCATAGCCAACAGGTATTGAAGGGTGAACATTGTCGTTGTGTAACAAAACAGCTCTGAGGCTTAACATTGATGAATCAATAAAGAGACGCCACCCTTACGGGTCATGGTCACAACCCAAAGCAGAGAACAATCCTTTGATGTTAACACAGAAACAGAGACTGTGAACATGTGCAAATAATTTGGTTATATCATCTTGGCGGCTTCAAAAAACAGAAATGTTCGTACCTGGTGACAACAAATACCATTCCTGCAGTCTCGAACCAAGCAATTCGGCTTTTGCTTTTGACAGACCCAAATTTTTAACCAGATTGTTTAATTCTGTGTTATGAGATGTGAATTGTCTGAAAATCACGGTTCAAAATCCGGATCAATGTCAGTTCCCTGCATTACGGTTTCTTCATCTGGTTCGTCTAACGTCCATTCCTCTGTTGGTTTTGGAATTGGAAGACTGTTTTCATGTGGCAGGGGCCTCATTGCTGAAGGCAGGTTAGGGTATTAAATTGACTTCTTGTTTTTGGCAGAGAAACCAGACACATTAGTCAAACAGAAGTAACAGTCCGTCACATGGTCTTTCCGTTCTCGCCATATCATCGGGACAGCAAAAGGCATTGTCTTTCGAGTGCCTCTGAGCTAAGCTTTCAGACAGACAGCACATGTCGCACAACAAATGTGAGGCACCCATTCCTGGTCTTGATCACCAATTTTACAGCTGAAGAACAGATGATATGCTCTCTTCACAAGAGCAGTCATTGAGCGTCTCTGATGAACAAGCGTATATTGACCGACACCAATCGTCCTGTAACTCGCCTATAACACCTAACTTACTTGTTACAGTGCTACTGAGGCAATGCTATGTTTTTAAACAATACGTACACATTATGAGGTCTATATTAATTCAATGAGCAGCATCTGTGTATGGAAGTCACTTTTACAGCCTGATGAGACAGTGTGACATTGGGAGCTGGCTCCGGCCTGCCCCGGCTGCACACTTCCACAAAACAGCTTCCAACCTGGCCTGATTTCATGCCATGGGTCTCTTACAAAAACGAAAATTTTTGGACACAAATATAAGGAAAAACATGACAAAACTGAAGATTTCGATGAAACGTGTTGGGTAAATTTGGATGTGATTTTCGTTATCAGCAGCCAAAAATCTAGAAGAAACATCCGACAGTGTTCAAGAAGCAAAACCTTTGTTGTGCAGTGTAATTTTATAGAGATAAAATCAAGAGAGAACAAAGAAACAAATAAACTCATGATGCAGTGAGATAACAGATAAACAAGATATATATTTATTACAAGTGTTCTAGCATTACAGATTTATTACAAGTGTTCTAACATTACAGAACATTTTATTTAACGGCTGGACGTTTCAAAAAATATTCCTCAGCCGTTAGACAATATTCGGAAATTACTTTGCTAAACCCGTACACCAGTCTGACAACGTTAATTACATTAAAACCGCACACCAGTCTGGAGATCTTACATTATAAAGTCATCCATTAAAACCGTACACCAGTTTGGTGATGTTAGATGATAAAATAATCCATTAAACCGTTCACTAGTTTGATGATGTTGCATGATAAAGTACTTCCATTAAAACCGTACACGGCAAATCGAACTCCAGATTTTAGCATTATAAGTCCAGAAATGTAACGGGGTCTCGTTTCTTTGTTATTATATCATAAACGATGCAGTGGAGTATCTGTTCTTTACCCAGTGCGAGTGTGAAAACTCGATTGTTTTGTATTGTAAGACCCACAGAATTGCTGTTGAGCAACTTCCGGATAAAGCCTGACAGAAAAAGGTGTCTTATAACACAGGATAAGTGTGTCTTTTAACGTAGGGTCTTTCATTAATTAACTAATTGTTTTTTGTGTTTAACACTAATGGTTATTTCTGTATTAACAAGAGCGGTTAATCAGGAACTATCTTGTAAGGCTGTACGAGTCTTTTATTATTACTTACCAATCAGTTTTCTTAAGATGAAATGTGTAACGTGACGCCTCATTCTTCGTGTCTGTTAGTAACTGTGACACGTGGCGTCTCAATCTTCGTGTCTGTTAGTAACTTTGACACGTGGCGTCTCAATCTTCGTGTCTGTTAGTAACTGTGACACGTGACGCCTTAATCTTCGTGTCTGTTAGCAACTGTGACACGTGATGTCTCAATCTTTGTGTCTGTTAGTAACTGTGACACGTGACTCTCAATCTTCGTGTCTGTTAGCAACTGTGACACGTGACGCCTTAATCTTCGTGTCTGTTAGTAACTGTGACATGTGATGTCTCAATCTTCGTGTCTGTTAGTAACTGTGACATGTGACGTATCAATCTTCGTGTCTGTCAGTGACTGTGATTCTTTGTAATATACAGTGCATCCATCTAAGGCAGTGTGTCACCTACTGGAATCGACGGAAGCGAATATTTATGTCATAACGAATGACTGACAACCAAGTTAAAAGAAGATAAAATATTTATCTGCGACCATTAAGTAGAAATCGGTAGTAACGTAATATAATGGATACGTTAGATGAACGTGAAATTTGTTTGTCTTGGAATTTCGCGCAAAGCTACAAGAGGTCTATCTACGCTAGCCGTCCCTAATTTAGCAGTGTAAGACTAGAGGGAAGGCAGCTAGTCATCACCACCCATCGCCAACTCTTGGGCTACTCTTTTACCAACGAATAGTGGGATTGACGAGTCGAATGTCTTAACCACCTGGCCATGCCGAGCCTGGTTTTATCATCGAATGTGTATGCTGTTTGAATTAGATAGAGTAATTTTATTCTCGAGATTAGAATTGTCTAGAACGACAACAGAAGAAAAATAACAAACATCTAACTCTATTTTTTTATTCCTATATTGATAGTGTTGTTCAACGTGTAACCTTATTAAACACAAAACGCTATAACACAGACTTCTAGTCAAAACGGGGTAGCAGTACAGATTTGTAAATAAAAATAATTTCCGATTTTGATGTTGTTTTGAATTAAGCACAAAGCTACACAATGGGCTATCTGTGCTCTGCCCACCACGGGTATCGAAACGCGTATTTTAGCGTGTAAGTCCGCAGACATACCACTGAGCCACTGGGGGGCATTCCGATATTGACTGATTTAACAAAATATACCCAGAGTTGTGATATTTTCGTACCGGTCTGGTGTGGCCAGGTCGGTTAAAGCGTTTGACTCCTAATCTGAGGGTCAAGGATTCGAATCCCCCTCACGCCAAATATGCTTGCCCTTTCAGTCGTGGGAGCGTTATAATGTGACGGTTATTCCCACTATTTGTATTTGTAAAAGAGTAGCTCAAGAGTTGGCAATGGGTGATAAAGATTAGTCGCTTTCTCTGTAGGCTTTTACTGCTGAATTAGGGACTAGTAACGCATGAAGTTAAAACCAAACTTATATTCTACAACTTAATGACTCTCGAATAGGTTTGAAGGCTGTTAATGCTTAAAAACTGTATTTCTAAACCTGCCCCCTCCAGTGGCACAGCAGTATGTCTGCGTACTCCCACAGCTAAAAACTGTGTTTCGATAGTCGTGGTGGAAAAGCACTGACAGCCCATTGTGTATCTTTGTGTTTAATCACAAACACGCAAAAACACTTTGAATGAAATTGTTCATTTAGTTTGTCAGAAACTATAGCTAAGTTTCTTGTAATTCAAAACTAGTAAAAGATTGTTTGTTTTGGCAGCTAGTCGTCACCACCCACCGCCAACTCTTGGGCTATTCTTTTACCAGTGAAAAGTGGGATTGACCGTCACATAATAACGCCCCCACGGCTGGGAGGGCGAGCATGTTTGGCACGACGCGGGCGTGAACTTGCGACCTTCGGATTACGAGTCGCGCGCCTTACGCGCTTGATCATGCCGGGCCATGACAGTTTTAAAATGAATAAAACTTGGAATGTGTAGAGGATGTGTTTAAAAAGCCCCCCAGTGGCTCAGCGGTTTGTCTGTCTGCGGACTTACACGCTAAAATCCGGGTTTCGATACCCGTGGTGGGCAGAGCACAGGTAGCCCATTGTGTAGCTTTGTGCTTAATTCAAAACAACAACAAGTGTTTAAAAATGAACGAGCAAAACCAAAACGGAAACGTAACAGTTCTAGTAGGAAGTTATGGTTCCTATTTAGTATAATAGTAGTGTTGGATATAATATAGCTAAGTAAGCAGTTCATATTATAAATTTATATTTCTTTACGTCTCCAATATTTTAAATTTTTTAGTGAAATATTTTTACTATGCACTGCATTTTATGGCACCAAATTTGTAATTTTTCCTCAGTGAAACCTGCAATGTTCGAAGGCTCTTGCTAGAGCGAGATCAACCGAGAGGCCGGGAAGGTTGAGGAAATTTCCCTGGTGGGTCTATAAATGCTGTTGACAAGACTTGGCCAGAGCTGTAAATGTTTGATGAAGTTAAAACTCTTAGAAAAGACTTTGTAGGCGCATCTGTTGATTATAATTTTCAGAGATGTAGCTGTGCATCTCTGTTATTTTTTCATGAATACAGGATGACACTCATGTTCCGGTCATCAAGTGCTTCATTAAGTGCTCCTCTTAAGCCTGAAAACTTCTTACCTTAGATGCTGAGCTTTTCTGCCTGTATGAAAAAAAATGTAATAGAAACATATTTAAAACTCCTCCCCCCACCTACTGTGGAAGTACACATTAAGTGATGAGTTATAGCATCACAGATGGCCTGGTTAGTTCCGTGCTTTTTGAGACGTAACACATTTAAGGTGCTACAGTTTGCTTCATTACGTATACTCCTGCAGGGGGCGTTACTTGTGAATAGCCATATGTGTTATTTATGTTCTAAAACGTTTCTTGATACCATAAATTTATTTGATTTTGTAAATGACTTCTTTTTATTCTTCAATAAAAGTAATCTCAAGTTTAATGAAAACAAGAAACGTGAACCCGTTTTCTTTTTTGTTTTTTTCGGTGATTTTCAAAATTATGTGTGGCGAGATAACAAGACGTTTACTTCTCCAAAGTAAATATACATGTAAAAAAACTTAAACGATGAGCATACCAATACTATCTATAAACAGTTTAAATTTTACTATTTCTGGTAAATGATGGTTTTAATTTTTTTCAAATTTTCATAATTAATAGACTCTTGTTATCTCAACAATTTATACTATCCAATTAGTCGAGTGTGACGTACAAAACACATACGATTAAGAAAATTGTTAGTGAGGTTTTAGTTACTGGTAGTATTGAGATGTGCGATTCTGGTGCATCTATAAGCCATAACTTATTAGGTTAATGGTATTCTGGTGTACCTAAACGCCATAACGTATGAAGTTAATTGGATTCTGGTGTATCTGGAAGACATAACGTCTTAAGTTAATGGAATTATGGAGTATCTAGAAGCCATAACATCTGAAGTTAATGGAATTCTGGTGTATCTAGAAGCCATAACATCTTAAGTTAATGGAATTCTGTGTATCTAGAAGCCATAACGTCTTAAGTTAATGGTATTCTGGTGTACCTAAACGCCATAACGTATGAAGTTAATTGGATTCTGGTGTATCAAGAAGCCATAACGTCTTAAGTTAATGGAATTCTGGAGTATCTAGAAACCATAACATCTTAAGTTAATGGAATTCTGGTGTATCTAGAAGCCATAACGTCTTAAGTTAATGGAATTCTGGTGTATTCAGAAGCCATAACTTATTAGATTAATGGGCTTCTGGTGTATCTAGAAGCCATAACTTATTAAGTTAATGAGATTCTGGTTTATCTAAAAGCCATAACTTATAAGGTTAATGGCATTCTGGAATATCTTAAAACCATAATTTATATGGTTAATGGGATTCTTGTGTATCTAGAAACCATAACGTATGAAGTTAATTGGATTCTGGTGTATCTAGAAGCCATAACTTATTAAGTTAATGAGATTCTGGTATATCTAAAAGCCATAACTTATAAGGTGAATGGAATTCTGGTATATCTTAAAGCCATAAGTTATATGGTTAATGGGATTCTTGTGTATCTAGAAGCCATAACGTATGAGGTTAATGGTATTCTGGTGTATCTAGAAGCCGTAGCTTATGAGTTTAATTTGAATATATTTTATGTACCCAATATGTACGCTTAAAATAGGAACTATTAAGATATCTAATTATTAAAGAGATTACAAAGATAATGTCAAAATGATTAATATGCCAATTAACTCTTTAAGGTATAATAATATAAACAATAGAACAGAAGTCAGAAATAGTCTCAAAATCCAGATTTATGTACAATAATGAAACGATAATTTTAGAGCTACAGTTAATAAAAAAACACAGAAAATTACACATACATGTATCTAACACACTGCAGAAGTCGTGGATATGGCTTAATCTTTCTTTCTCCAAAGGCCTTACTTAGGCCTGCGAACTTGGCCTTAATGTTAAATAACATTTCACTACAATTCCATTTCGATTTCAGTTTTAATGCATTTTTAAACAAGTGTTTTTAATTTGGGTAGTAAAAGATAGCTTATAGTAATAAGTGTGTGTTTTTTTCATAACAAAGTCACAACAGGCTATCTGCTGAGCCCACCGAGGGGAAACGAACCCCTGAATTTAACATTGTAAATTTGTAAACTTACCGCTGTACTAGCGGGGAGCATTTAAAAAGTGGGATTGACCGTAACATTATAACGCTCCCACGACTGAAAGGATGAGCATGTTTAATTTGAAGGGGATTCCAACTCACGATCTTCAGATTACGAGTCGAGTGCTTTAACCACCTGGCCATGCCGGGCCTAGTAATAAGTTGGCAAAAACGATTTATAAGAACCATTAGGTGATAAATATTTTAGAAAATATACTAAACGTTTTTACACAACTTTGGTTGCCCCCCAGTGGCTCAGCGGTATGTCTGCGGACTTGCATGCTAAAATCCTGGTTTCGATACCCATGGTGGGCAGAGCACAGATAGCCCATTGTGCAGCTTTGTGCTTAATTCAATACAACAATACAACAACAACTTTGGTTTGTTTTCTTAGGATATGATCCGTGACATTTTTCAACTTGAAGTTGTTAGTATGTTAAGAACAACTTGTTGATATTAATTATTTTATACTACAGGGTGTTCCGAAAGTCACTGTACACTTATATATTTATTAACAGAGAAAACTGCACAGTGACTACTGTATATAGACTGTATAATGCGCTAGAATCCTACTGATCTTGCCTAAAGAAAACAAACCAGTGTTCTGTCGAAACGTGTCGTATGATCCACCCAAAATAAACCACTTCATTATGATCATAAACCGTTGTTTTCCAACTTATTATTATATTTGCAAAATGTACTTCTATAATCAAGTAGGATCGTCTGTAAATGTTAGTAACACAATAAGCCACACACACACAGATATATAGATATCAGCGATAAAAAGTCTATAGACAACAATAACAGAAGGTTGACTGTTTGTCCTACTGTACTAGTTGACAATTTCCTGGGTCTTATCAGTACTGTATTTCGAAATCATGCAAGTGAAATACTCAATGAAACCGGATAGGTCATAGCTTTTTTAACTAAACATTTCACAAAGAAACTATTAGGTCGATGCCCTAATGCATTACGGTCATTTGTGGTCCCACAGATGGCTCTTTGGGCTGTTGGTGACCGTATTCAGCTTACATAGATGTACAATATAACAGATGACATTCAGTAGAAAGTAGCCTTCATGAAGAAGATAAAAAGTTATTTGTATTCTATATATCAGGAACTAAAAGAAGACAACCTCTGGTATGATGTGAGGTTAACAGTCATAGATGTTTCCCGCTCTGTTTATGTCCCTACTACCTGTACAAACTTTGATTTTATTGGAATAGAAACATCAAAGCTATTGGAACTCTTTTTGGTTCCTGAATAAAACACGATCAATGGACCATGTTTCTTAAAGTTGTGAAATGTATAACTGATTTCGTCTCTCTCCATGTTAGTGAAATAAGTCAGTATTCCTTAAAACGTGTCCTGAAGCTTTAGTTCTTGAAAGTATACACGTTAGATACCTACCTCGTGAGTAGATGGACTAGATGACGCTGTTTGTGAATCTCATATCTGGTTAGGAAACAAATAATTTCAATCCTTCTCTGCTACACTCAGATCACTGTTCAATCAGTGACTCGGTTGATTCAGTGTCGACTTTTATTTCTAGGGTCTTATGTCACTTACACTAAACAAATTCCATGTTCTCCTCAGCCTAGGATCATCAGAAATAACTTGGACTAACTGTAGCACATCTTAAATGCATATCAACGAAATAAAAGTATTTTTGTTATGATCTCGCGCACATATACTCCCCAGTAACCACTTGATTTGCCAGTAAGTGACCCGAAGTTAGTGTTAGCTCTTGTTTAAAACGTTATTACTAAATGTTCATCCAGTATGTAATTACGGGAAACTTTCTTCGTACAATGTGAATACAATGAGTACACTGCTCGTTTCTGAAAAGTTACTTGTCCCTAAAAACAACTCAGTTTTACCAGAGGCATATTGAAAAGAAAAAGCTTTAGTCATGAGAAGTTTGTTTGTTTCTTTTAATTTCATGCAAAGCTAAATGGGGGCTTACTGCATTAGTCATCCCTAATTTAGCAATGTAAAACTGAAGGGAAGGCACCTAGCCATCACCACCCACCGTCGACTCTTGGGCTACTCTTTTACCAACGAAAAGTGGGATTGACAGTAATATTATAATTCCTCTGCTGCTGAAAGAGCAAATATGTTAGTGTGACGGTGATTCGAACTCGCGACTCTCAGATTACGAGTCGAACGCCCAAACCACCTGACCATGCGGGGCATATCACAAAAGCTCGTACATAGCACAGCGTGCTTCAAAACCACATTACATTGCATACTTACATCGCTTTTCTAACAGTTTGTAATTAAGTCCACAGCTAAACAAATGGACTATCTGTGGTTTGCCCAACAAGGATATCAAAACACAAATTATCGCCGAGTAAGTCCGCAGACATATCGCTATGCCACTGAGACGGGAGGGGGCTTCTTTAACAGACTGGCATTATTTTTATTATGAGGTATTGTGAGGATCAGGTCAGGGGATTTTAAGGATCTATCAACGTTATTCAGGATATCAATGAAAATTGTCCAGGATAGATAATACTTGCAGTGCCTTAATTTAGGGTTAGGTTTGATAATCTGGTAAAGAATGACAGAAGGTATATTAAACACTTTTTAAGACAGTCTCTGAATCATCTTTTATCTATACAAATAAATATCAATATTCTTATCTGGTGAAGCATAATTCCCCTAGAACAAGTATTACTTGTTTAAGATATAATCACTTCCAATAATGGGTTTCTTTAAATTCACCCTGTAGTATGAATTTCTATTGGTAAATGTTATTCGCTTTGTTTTCTTGGTTCATCTTAAAGTAATTCGCTTCTTTTAATAGTGGCCCGGCATGGCCAAGCGCGTAAGGCGCGCGAGTCGTAATCCGAGGATCCCGGTTTCACGCCCGTGTCGCGCCAAACATGCTCGCCCTCCCAGCCGTGGAGGCGTTATAATGTGACGGTCAATACACTATTTGTTGTTAAAAGGGTAGCTCGAGAGTTTGCTTTGGATGGAGATGACAAACTGCTTTCTCTCTAGTCTTACACTGCTATATTAGGGATGGCTAGCGCAGATAGCCCTCGTGTTGCTAAACGCAAAATTCAAAAACAAACAGACTAGGTCGAAGTAAATGAAGTGTCCATTTCATCTGATATTATAAGTTTTTTTCAATTCTTCTCACATCAACTTGAGAAAAAAATCCATCAGCTCAGTAACGATGGATATATTTAATGTTGTTGTCTTTATCATATTAACGTCAGCGTAATAAATAGGAGGAAGTAATATTTTCTGGGGAAATATAAGTACTCGTAATTTTTATTTGTTTATAATACTTTTTTTCCCTGCCTGCACGGTACACACAAGAAAGATGGTTGTTGTAGCTAATAAAATCTTATCTGGGCTTCCACTGTACAGTTTCAGTTATAATCGGATAACGATTTTTTTTTTTTTTTTTTTGGTGCTCTGCGTTTGTTCTACCTCATTCGATTAATTCGGATACGATTCAATTTTTTTTGGACGAACTTGTAGGGTGATGGGAGGGTGTGGGAAGAGAGTGCTTAGTTAGTGTTTCAGGCAACATAAGAAACAATACGGAATAGCTTGAGATGTAAGAGAAAGAACGACCCAAGATGGCTGCCACCTGTAAAGTATCCTCTGTCAGATTAATACGACAACGTTACAACCAGATCAGTGTTCTTGAATGTTTCCACTCATAACAAGAGAAATCTAACACTTAAATACCGTCATCTGCTCTCGCTCGACCCATATGAGGTTTATAAGGCTAAAATTCGTTGTTCCATTCCCCTCGATGAACACAGAATAGATAGCCTCTTGTATAACTCTGCGATTACCAAGAAATAACTACAATAAGAAAAATAATTATACCACTATAATATATTAACGTGTTAAAATGAATTTCTGGGTTATAGATTTCTCGTTTTAGTTGGTGCGACCTCTACGCCAGAGTATTTTTTGTTGTATTGTTGATATGCGTCTCAGAATAAAAGTCTTGGAGCCTAGTTGTAGCTAGGAGTGAATCATCACAATGGACAACATGCCAAGAGTACTTGTAGTGCCTAAAAAATATCCATAAATTTCAGTAAATAGAAACTATTTTAAAAACTCGTGTTGTTGAAAAGTCAAATTTGGAACGAATTCCCTTAGCTGCAGGTAGGCGGCGCCAGTAAACACATCACGAAGTTCCTCTGTGAGGTAGGTGTATATATATCAGGCTTAGAAGATGCGAGAGAGACTGTCGAATAGAAAATAACTATGCACAAACGTCATAACAAGGGTAGGAAATCTAGTGTTCTCTGTCCACCACAGCAGGTGATACACGAGTGAGGTTTATTAATCTCATGGTCTGGCCTGGCATAAATTTTTAAAACAAATAATTTTCTTAATGTTAAGTAACTACCCCAGTGGCATATGAGTACGGCAGGGTATAATGCCATATATGGGATTTTGTGTGTTTTAACTTATTTTTTCTCATTTTCTTCTACTTATTTGTTTCAACAAAACGTGAATCGAAGGACGTAGAAGTTTTGTTTGTCTATAAATGTTGCGCAAAGCTATTCGAGGGCTATCTGCGCTAGCCGTCCGTAATTTTGCAGTGTAAGACTAGAGGGAAGGCAGATAACCATCACCATCCACCACCAATTCTTGGGCTATTCTTTTATTAACGAATAGCAGGATTGACTGTCACATTATAACGAACACACGGCTGTAAGGGTTAGTATATTTGTTGCGACGGGGATTCGAACCCGTGGTTTACGAGTCGAACGCCTTAACCCACCTGACCATGCCAAACCCATTTATTGATAAGCATAAAACAACGTTTCTACTTTCTTAGATTATCCTTATTAACCTGAAGATGACCTAAGAAGGTCGATACGTTGTTTCCTCCTTATCAATAAACGTATTAATACTCATACCAGCCGTTCAGAGATACATTTATATTTCAAGTGGGGTTTTAGTCATAAAATGGTTTTTTGTGTTATGAAAGAAAGAAATACATTTGTATAATTTAAGTGTGTGAAAACTATAAAAACAATAAATAAAATAATAAAGACATGCTTGTTTTTCCCTAATAAGTTGTTTAACTGCAATTCAACAAAGATAACATATTCTTCAGAATATTGGTTAAATTGTAGTGGATTATATATTGGTGAAGCAAATCGTTTAAAATTAAAGATAAATTTATACAAACTCTTTATAAGTTAGGTCCCCAAAACAAGGAGCATTTCATACCTACAAACATTTTAATGAAAGTATTTTGAGAAAATTTTAAATTCAGAAAGAATCCTGTTTTTAACGTTTCCTATCTTTGTGTTCCGGCATAGCCAGGTGGTTAAGACGTTTGACTCCTTGTCTGATGATCGTGGGTTCGAATCCTAGTCGCACCAAACATGCTCGCCCTTTCAGCCGAAGGAGTGTTGTAATGTGACGATCAATCTTACTATTCGCTAATAAAAGAGTAGCCCAAGAGTTGGCGGGGGGTAGTAACGACTAGCTGTCTTCCTTCCAAACTTACGCTGCTCAATCAGGAACGGCTATCGCAGATAGCTTTCGCGTAGGTTTTTCGCAAAATTCAAAAAGAAACAGTAAAAGTGATAATAGCCATGCCAGCTGCTCGCAATTGTTATTTTTTATTGGAGTATTTAAAAATCTATTTGAATTGTCGTGTTTACTTTTTGATAAATAATTTTATCATTAGATTTCCTTGTTGTTGTTTTTTTTTATATCGCGCAAAGCTGCACGGGGACCATCTACCATAGCCCTCCCTAATTTAGCAGTGTAAGACCAGAGGGAAGGCAGCCAGTCATCACCACCTACCGCCAACTCTTGGGTTACTCTTTTACCAACGAATAGCGGGATTGACTGTTACATTATAACGCCCACATGGCTGTAGGGGTTAATATATTTGGTGCGACGGGGATTCGAGCCCGTGGTTTACGAGTCCAACGCCTTAACCCACCTGGCCATGCCGGACCTTATTGAGATTTTCTTTTCAACTAAAGTAAGTTGACACGAGCCACTAAGTTTAAGTTTCGTTTGAAAACATTTAGTTAAGTATAATGGTGAAAGTAAAGAAAGTTTCTTATTCCTGTCATAAACTTGTACTTTATAATTAAGTTATGACTCTACTGTCATCATCCAATACACTCAAGTACATGTAAAATGACTCTTTGACACCACATTTGTTTGGAACGAAAATTCATAAGTGTTTTGGTTGCTTCTTGTGGCTTAGTTTATCATTTTACAGAAGATATTTCTCAGCGTAACTACGATTTTGAAGAAAATTCCACTAAACTAGATTTGTTCATTGAGGAAACCAGCGTTCCAAGTAGAACTGTGGTATGTCTGCGGACTTACAATACTTAAAAACAAGTTTAGATAATAAATGTGGGCTAAACACAGAATTTTGTGTTTGTAAAAGATTACAAGTTTTACTGTTCCCCTCTAGTGGTAGATAACGAAAGTCCTAATATACCAATTTTTAACAATAATAACTTTTGTCGTATTTTTAACAAATGAGTCTATTAAACAGCTGATATGTTTTCTTTCCACTTTTGGAATACCAGTAAGGGTGGAATAGTTCCTCCAGGAAAGTGCAAGTACCCCGGAGCGATGAACCAACATTAAGAGAACATTTCGAAAACCCACGCCCTCTACCTTCACCCCAACTCACTGTGTGGGCATACAATTGATGACCACATGCCAGGATCATATAATTAATAGGTATGACACTGTACGAATTCTAAACAATGTAATATAATACTACATAGCTGTTGGGTTCGACCCCGCTGAAAACTTTAACCAAAAGAACATCTTAATATATGATTTGCCACTAAAGAACACAGCGGTGTTAATTAAATTTATAGGCCAATTCCTGTTTCACAAACCGTTTTAATTGTCTAAAGTTTCAGGTTATTTGATAAAAATCATTTTAATTGTTTTGTTATTTACTTCTTGTTCTTTGAGTCATGTTGTACATAAATTATTTATCTATTGAAAACACTATAAGGGTGACATCTACACCTAAACTGCCCTGACATCTAGTGAAATGTGAATTACATTCAGTAAATAAGATTATTAATTATGAGAACATGAGCTGTTAAATTATTGTGTGGATATTTGTTATTTATTTTATTTCTACAAATAACTTGAATAATGTGATAAAAGTACAATGTTATTATATTTTAAATACCATTTTATGTTTATTTGTCTGAATTATTTACTATAATATATGAAAAATGCTATTGAGCACAATCTACATTACAAACTAATGATGTTAAAGTTTACTGGTTGAAGTACAGTATTTATAATTGGGCAAAGATGTAATACTGAAGACATTTTACAATGTTCTTCACTGTGACCAACACTTGTTTCAAAAAGTTCAGTTTGTTTTCATTGTTTCATGTTTAACTATATGGCGTAAGTAAGCAACATTGACCATGATATAATATTTCACATTGTTCGTATGTCATTTGAATAACTGGGAAGAGAAACGTAGTGTTCTAATTAGTAGTTTTAAAATCTAAAACACATTATTATACTTGTGTTGTAAATTGTTTGTATATTTCTTTTATCAGCCAGTAAGTAAAGTACCACTGGCCTTGTTATTTGAACAACAAACAGAGATGCGAGGAATGTGAGAAAAGTAGTACCTCCTGTCTATTGTTGACTTTGTTTTTTCGAGGACTAGCCTGAAATGTGTGAAAGACACAGATGAACTGTACAAAGAGATGGGTCGATATGCAAATAATTAAACGTGTTAAAAGATAGAAATAAATACAGTTTCGTAATATCTTGTTATAAACAGAGCTGGAAGTTCATTCTAAATCCCATATCTAAAGGTTTTCTTGATAACACTGGTTTACAAAGAAATTGAGGCAAGCACAAAAATAGCTGTTTTAACCTAATTTGGGGGCGCTGAATTCAGATTTGAAATCCGTTTTTACTCATCACCTCTAGTTTTTTAGATATGCATACTGTGCATTTTGTACAGGCGTATATGCATTTAGGGTTAATTTCTAATATTGTGTGACTTATGTCTTCTTTTTTAGTTATTATGCAATAAATGTAAGTGATAGCATTACATTATATATATAGCTATATATTAAGACGGATTTTGGAAGACATGGAAAACAAGTTGTGCTACTGCACAAATGTACCTGGCTTGTTCACTTTCCTTGGTTTGCCACATAATCCTTCAGACTGGCGTCTTTTCATAGACTCTTCCAAGCTAAGTCTCAAGGCTGTGCTTCTGCACAACGGGAATAAATATCCCAGCATTCCCACTGCACACTCTGTCCATCTAAAGGAGTCCTATGACAATATGGAGTTTTTTTAGAAGCTGTTAAGTACAACCAGTACCAGTGGAGTCTGTGTGGGGACCTCAATGTCATTGGTCTTCTTATGGGTATGCAAGCGGGCTTCACAAAGTACTTGCTTTCTCTGTCTCTGGGATAGTCGAGCTGTATCCCAGCATTACAAGCAGAAAGGCTGGGGGTCTAGAAGCACTTTCGTTCCTGGCGAACACAGCGTCAAGGAGAATCCTCTGGTTGACATGAAGAAGGTGCTTCTTCCTTCTCTTCACATCAAGCTTGGTTTGATGAAGAATTTCGTGAAGGCCATGGACAAAAATGGTGCTGCCTTCCAACACTTGTCTACTGTGTTCCCAGGTCTCAGTGCTGCTAAGCTCAAAGAGGGCATCTTTGTCGGACCTCAAATCCGAGAAGTGCTGAAAGATACTGATTTTGAGGAGCTTCTTACCTTAAAGGAACTGAGAGCATGGGAAGCATTTAAGTCAGTCTGTAGTGGCTTCCTTGGTAACACACGTGTACCAAATTAACAAGCCTGTATTGAGAAGTTGCTAAAGACTTATGAGGATATGGGATTCCGAATGTCACTCAAAATTCATTTTCTCTATTCCCACCTCAACTTCTTCCCTCCAAACCTTGGAGCAGTGAGTGATGAGCACGGAGAAAGATTCCACCAAGACATTACGAAGATGGAGAGCAACTACCAAGGCAAGTGGAACCCCAGCATGATGGGAGACTTCTGCTGGATGCTCTTGCGTGACATCCCGGAGGCAAAATAAACAAGATCATCTAAGAAAACACGCTTCTAACTGTCTGCGGTACTCTGAATTGTGTACATTGTGTCATCCAAGTATATTTATTCCGTCAATGTTCTTTATCTATCCTGTTTTATCTGTAATAAGCTGCTGCAACTGTTGAAATAAGCACGTATATACTCTGTATATACTATAATGAGACTTTTTAAAAGCCAGAAAACTAGAGGTGATATAGAAAAACTGTTTATAAATTTGGATTCAGCACACCCAAATTAGTAAGAAACACCTATTCACATTCTTGTCTCAGACAAAAAATATTTTTTTGTAAACCAGTGTAATTTGCACAGTAAAAGTACTTACACTTAAATTATACTATTCAGTAGTGGTGTAGATATTTCTCGCATACAATAATTTTTTAAAGATAAATTTAAGTATGGGTTTTGGTATAATTAGAGGATGAAACATTAAAGTTCTTAATATAATTGTAAAATTATAAAATGATCGTGAATGCATAACAAAAATATTCATTCCTGGATATTAATTGCTAAAACAGTGATTTGTTTTTGAATTTCGCGCAAAGCTACATGAGGATTATCTGTGCTAGCCGTCCCTAATTTAGCAGTGTAAGACCAGAGGAAAGGCAGCTAGTCATCACCACCCTCCGCCAACTCTTGGGTTACTCCTTTACCAACGAATAGTGAAATTGACCGCACATTATAACGCCCCAATGGCTAAACATGTTTGGTGTGACGAGGATTGGAACCCGCAACCCTCGAATTGCGAGTCGAATATCTTAACTACATAGTCATGCCAGGCCACACGGTTCAAATATCTTGATCGTATTAATTAATCTAATCTAATGCTGATGTCATTAATCTGTCTTTGTACTTAACCAGTCATCAACACTTAAATAAATACGCGCGTGTCTGGAACTTGATACTGATGTTAAATAACACTGAAACATAAATATCAGTATCAATCGTTTCAAATAATAGAGTCAGGAAAAAGAACCAGAAGAAAAAAGTTAATTCGATAAAAAATACATTTCAAAGCTATCTTTCTCTATTAATAACAACACTGGGTGTCAAACATCAATAATTATTTTGTCCTTCGCTTGTTTAAGTCTACGTATTTACAACGCTAAAATCAGGGGTTCGATTTCACTCGGTGGACTCAGCAGATAGCCCGTTGTGACTTTGCCATAAGAATGCACGCACGCACGCACAATTATTTTTCACTCACTATACCGCGTCTCCGTTTATGAAGCTCATGGCAGGATATTTATTTATTCCGTTAGATTTCGAGAATACATCTGAGGAAGTCATAAATTTGCATAATCTTCCGCAATATTAATGATATTTGTACGTCGTTGCTGGGGAAACTGGTATCAGTTTCATAATTCATACAAATTTACTCAAAATAGATGTGATCACCTGGAAGATGAATTAGTATTTTATTGAAACTAAATATTTGTAGCTACACTAAACGATAGAAGGAATAATAGATGATGTAAACACAACTGAAATAAAAATAGTAGAATTCATTGTGTGTGTGATTGCCTAATAACGTCATAATAGACAGAACATAAAAAATGATTTTGACTTATTTTAAATTGGCCCTCTACGTTTTCCTCAATACTGATCAAATTTCTGTGATTTACGATAACTTGATATAGTTGATTCATATTTAAATTAGGTGTTTTGAAGTAACTCAAAATTAATTCCCTCATCCGGAACCTTCAAAAAAAATTTCAAATGCCTTAAAAGATTTACTATACTTTGTAAGTTCGTAAAACTTTTGTGTATAAGTCATTATTTGTAATAACCGTTGTTGTAAATTGTATTATTGTCTGAATATTAAAATATATGTTTTTTTAAGAAAGAAAATTTTGTGTATCAATCTTGTTAGCAAATACCAAAAATTGGATACATATCGACATTTATTTACCTTCTAAATATAAATTATAAATTAATTCAGATTTAGGCCTATTTGAAATTGTTATTCAAAAACACAACAAATTTTATCAAACAAACAACAAACAAACAGGATGTTCTTTACTGCACAAGCACATCAACCAAACGAATCAGTATGAATTATTTTCATAAAACTAATGTAGACCTTGTACGGAAGCAAGTTTGCTTTTACTTGTTTGTTTGTTTTGTTTTTGAAATTCGCACAAAGCTACTCGAGGGCTATCTGTGCTAGCCGTCCCTAATTTAGCAATGTAAGACTGAAGGAAAGGCAGCTAGTCATCACCACCCACCGTCAACTCTTGCGCTACTCTTTTACCAACGAATAGTGGGATTGACCGTCACATTATAACGCCTTCACGGCTGCAAGGGCGAGCATGTTTGGCGCGACTTGGATGCGAACTCGCGACCCTCAGATTACAAATCGCACGCCTCAACACGCTTGGTCAACTTTTACACCTAATATTATTATCTGAATTACAAACATGATTGACTATTGCAAACCAAGCAAACTCAAACAAGTCATGTGAGTATTAATTGAAAATAATAAAACAGCAAAAGTTGGCTGACATAAACTCATCAATTGTCATGAACATTTCGAACAAAAAAAAATAATTATGCTCATCACTGGAACTTGAATTACTGTCTTAAAAGAGCTCCGGGCTGTTTTCAAATTGTCAGCTTCCACAGTAGAAGATCCATCAAGGGCGGAAGTTAGAGGCCGAGCTGGTCTTTCTGGGAAAGTTAAGTTCTTGTGCAGAAAAGTTATTTTATCCAGATTTTCTGGGTCCAGACTGCAAAAGAATAGCTCAAGAGTTGGCGGTGAGTAGTGATTACTAGCTGCCTTCTCTCTAGTCTTAAACTACTAAATTAGCACTTGTAGTATATGAAGGATGGAAGTCCTCA
Organism: Carcinoscorpius rotundicauda; assembly: GCA_011833715.1. Taxonomy (NCBI): domain Eukaryota; kingdom Metazoa; phylum Arthropoda; class Merostomata; order Xiphosura; family Limulidae; genus Carcinoscorpius; species Carcinoscorpius rotundicauda. The sequence goes on along the minus strand of CM022401.1, from coordinate 81,221,269 downwards.
CATTATACATCATACGTATTTATGTCTCTACTACTAAATGGAACAAGTGAGAGCCAACTGTACGAGGTAATGACTCATAAACAGAGTCATGCAGAACAAATATATAAAATAAACATTTATTAAAAGGTTTGGAGACGACTTGAATGGTAATGAAGAAATTATTATCATATGCTAGCGCAAGTACTAGTCTCCTGGACGTAATTTACGTAAATTCATAATTAATGAAAAGTTATCTGACGACATGAAGAATTGTCTCCATTATATGTGACCAGATCAATGAAAACCATGAGATAAAATACTGATAAAACGCCTTCCTTTCCCCGTAGCAGATTTAGAATCATAATTTGAAACAGCTTTTATCCAAGCGGAACCGTTTTAAAATGGTCATATTAGAAGCATCTTTCACATATCTTCCCAAATGTTAATACAGTAGAAAATATGTAATTTTTACAATTTTGTTGTTTATGTATTTCACTTTATACTTTGAGTACACAGATTAACAATAATATCAGGTTATACTTTTGTTGCTAAGCGACATGGCATAAAGTTGTTGTTGTATATCTATACCAGGTCAAGATTCATCCGTAACTGTGTCAATAGCGCAATAACTGTGGAAACACATGACTCATAAACAGAGTCAATAGAGTACAACAATTTCGAAAATGTTTTGAGATGGCTGCAATGTTAAAGAAGAAACTTGTATTATATGTATATATCTTCGCACAACGTCTCTGGAAGCTAGTTATCAAGTATCCATTTAAACCGACTACTATTTCCTTCTAAAAATCGATACCGCACCATTAAATTGAAACGTTTCTTAAAAGGTGGAAGATTAGAGTGTAAAGTTTATAGCCTTTATATTTATTATATTTATATTTATAACGGTGTCTAAACTTCACGCAGAACACCAGCATAAAAATGTATAGAAAGTAAGTAAATATATGTGTTTTGTTTGTTTGTTTATTTAGAATTAAGCACAAAGCTACACAATGGGCTATCTGTGCTCTGCCCACCACGGGTATCGAAACCCGATTTTTAGTGTGTAAATCCGCAGACATACCACTGTGCCACTGGGGGGCAAATATATGTGACAAAAGGTATATTACATTCTTGTTATTTCGTCTATTTGTGCTCTACGGCTATCGATAGCCGGTTTCTGGCATTGTAAGTCCCAGACACTCGGTATGAAAGAGTGAAATATGATGACACTTCCCGTTATCACAATACTCATTTCAGGAAGATGAAAATTCCGAACTTTTTGTCCCTCTTCTCTTTTACACTTTTACATTTTCTTTTCTTGTTTCTGTTAACAGACTGATCTTCATCTTTTTGGGCTATAAGTGAATATTTATTTTTTTTTTCTGTCATCTTTATTCGCATGGTTTTCTGTGTTCACTGATTTTACTGTTTTACATCCACAACAATTGTACTTCCAAATAATGACACTGCAAAAGAAAAGCGCTAATAAATAACATAGATGATTTAATTTGAATCTTATTTGTACATCAGTGTTATGACAATTAAAAATGGAATATAATTATAATCTAGAAATTATAATATTTAACAACGACAGCCACAGAGACGTTCTCTCCCAGTGGAATGTCAGTAAGTATATGAGCATATGACACTAAAATAGGCGGGTTCAGAACAAAATGTCATAGCTTAAGAGGGATAATTTAATAATTATTATGCTCGCTAATAAATTTTAATTTTAAGACCATATTGAAATACATGGGAATTCATTAATTAGTTAAAGAACCTTTTTGAATGAAAATACCTTTTATATTTATCTCAAGTGTTTTCCAAGTACCCGAATTGTAATAGTTTAGGTTACCCATATTTGACACGTTTCAATTTCAAGTATTTTTACTGACACACACAGTATCTTATTGTATTTACATATAAAACACAGGTTGAACAATAACATACTTACAAGGAATGTTTTTCATCAGAAGAACTTGTAATATTGTAAAAAGTGATTCACAATTTAAGCTTTAAGTGAATCTCCACATTTAAAATACACTTCATTGTAAACTAATGATGCTAATTTCCCCTTGTATATTTCTTATTAATGCAAGCGTTTGTAAGCTTTTGATTATTTATCATTCGAATTAAAAGAAAATAACTGATATTTTTTTATTTCTTTAAATTTATTATTAAGTATATACAAACATGGTTCAACTATTAATAACATAGATATTATATCAAGATCTATTTAACAAAACATAAAAAATACTGTTTTGTTCTTGCCTTAAAGTAATTAACAAAAGTGGTATTCCTACTGCAGCAGTTACCAATGGAATCAGATGTTCTCACATGGATGTTGCTTAAATGGAAAAATTCAAGTTAAAAAGAAAGTTAGTTAAGTGCAATTTGTTTTTTTTACATGATAGTCTTGAAGGAGGCTACGTTTCATTTGGTATACTTACCGTGAAAATAACAAGATAACCACAGCGTTCTGAGTTACTGGAATCGAAGAAGTTCCACTCTTTATTCAAACACGTATAAGTTTAATGCATATGGATGAAACAGAACGGGTAAAGAAGTGTAAAGTATCACTTTAGATTTACTTTCTTCCTTGATAATCCAAGTAACGATATTTACTTATCATATCTTATGACAACCAAATACTCTCACCGTGTTTTCTAATTAAGTCAGGATGATCATTTGATGCGTCACGTGATTGACCACCATTAAATTTGTAACAAGACAAAGGCAAAAGTAACGAGTTCTCAGACTTCTAAGGATGTATTATTGTCGACACTGACTTACTAGCAATTTGTAAACTGAATGCTGTTTATATGTTTCATTATTCAAATAAATCTGTAATTAGTGTCTAAAGAGAATATATTGGAAAACTGTCGATAACAATTCAAAGGGAAAGTATATGGACGGTCTTTTTGTTGTAAACAAATCTAAAACTCTGCTCTGGTCAATCATTTTTTTCTAAAATATTCAAGGTTTGAATAATACAAGAATACTAGTAGGAGGAAAATACTTATGGCATACAATTACTGGTCCAAAAATTTATTTCAGACAACAGAAAAGCTCAAACTGTGAACAGTGAATTAGTGGGAATGATAGACGTGGTTTGGTGAATCATGTTTTACCTAACTTGCTATGATTGGTGAAATGGTAAGAGATTTATTGTTTAGAATAGAAAATAATGTCCACAATGTACTGGATTATTATAAGAGATCGGGTCTTCACACATCACTACATTTTTTACCTTCATGAATAAGGGACTGAAGAAATTTAATGGAAAGAAAGAACAACACGCGTCAACACAAACATCGTCACAGTAATATTTTTCCATCACGACATTTTGTTACCAATCTTTCCACACACATTGTCTCACGTTAAAGGTACGTTTTGCGTAATCTTATATGCAGCATACCTTACTTTTCCTTGGAGAAGGAATGCATGAAACTTCCTCCGTTTCTGGTTGACTTGGATCTGAGAAAAAACCTTGAAATGTAAACAATGTTAACTTTGGCAATTAAAAATAAAATAATGGATGAGGTATATAATAACTAATTTACTGCTTAGTTTGTTCAAAACAGTTTTTCCCTTTTCGATTTATTTAAAAATTAGAATTCACAAATACTGATCACACATATAGACGCTTTAAACTTACACAACTTACAACACAGGTTATTTCTCAGTATGAATCCTTCAGAACACTGGTAGTTTTTACTAGGTTGTACGCATGCTAAAATATGATTCGTAGTTCAAGTATTGTTGACATAAGAAATAATATTTTGCACTCTTTGTTTGGAATTTAGCATAAAACTACATCATGAGCTATCTATGCTCTGCTCATCACGGATATCGAAACCCAGTTTCTAGCATTGGAAGCACGCAGACATTTTGCTGGGCCACTGGGGGAATTTTTAACCTGATATGACACTTTAGGCTAATAACAAATTATTAACCACTTTTCTTTGTGAAAACTCGTACATTGGAAATCCTGTACGGTACAAACAAATTCAAACAAAAAAAGTTGATGGCTTATCTCTTATCTTGCTCTTTATCTTTTGTATCGTTAGTCACAGGAGGTTTCAACTTGATGTATTTTCATAACTAATGATAAATAAGGATTTACAATGCTAAAGTTAAGGGTTCGATTTCCTCTTGGTAGTTACAGCGGATATCCCTTTGAAGTTTTGCTATATGAAAAACGCAAATTTTGGTAATTAAAGGCCCGGCATAGCCAGATATGTTAAGGCATTCGACTCGTAATCTGAGGGTCGAAGGTTCGAATCCTCATCACACCAAACATGCCCTTTCAGCCATGGGGGCATTATAACGTGACGGTCAATCTCATTATTCGTTGGTAAAAGAGTAGCCCAAGAGTTGGCGGTGGGCGGTGATGACTAGCTGCCTTCCCTTTAGTCTTACACTGCTAAATTAGGGACGGCTAGCGCAGATAGCCCTAGTGTAGTTTTGCGCAGAATTCAGAAAGAAACAAACAAAAAAAAACATCGTAATTAAAAAATATATATAACATGACTGGACGGAAAATAAAATGAAGCGTGAGAAAGAACATTTACCAAAAAAAAATCATTTACGAAAGCATGTTTTCATTCTGCTTTACGGAATAGCAAGTAAACAACACGCAGTACTGTATTTATTCTAGAATTTTTTTCATTAATATTTGTTTGTTTGTTAAGTTTCCTCAATTTGAGTTAAAATAAAAAAATAAAAGTATCATAAACAAACTGTTTGCCTACTGGTTGGAACAGAATTACAAGAAAAAGAAATGTATTTATTTTCTCCCATGAAGATACCTAGGGGGCTGAATATAAAAATCATAGAGTTAATAACATTGCAGGTCTACGACCAACGTGTTCTCAAAAGTGTAATTAATTGTGATCACATTTTATCAGTTTAGAAAACGTCTTCACGGTAAGATTCGTTGCCGTGACAAACTGCTTATATAAATATTGTGCTTATTGTGTTTGGTCATCGGCAATGAATAGGGCAAAGTGTAGTTGCTATAATATTTTACGTTTGTTTTTGAAAAATTCGTAAGTGACGAAGCACAGGAGGTAGATGGAGCACAGAGTGCTGGTTTTGTAACTTTTTTGTTAGAGGTGCAAGCAACCCTGTTAATGGAATTAACTGGAATTATTCAATGAGAGATTGGTCGTTCTGTGAAGTTATTCACCTCATGAACAATCAGAACCTGTTCATTCCAAGAAAGATTTTTATCGCCTTTTTCCACCACAGGATTTTCTCATGTTTCCCTCTACACCTCCTGCAGAGTCAGATCTGTCTAATATTGCATATTTAGGTATGATTTCTCAGGTATGTGATGTTTTATCCCTTTTTATGATTTCCTACAATTCTCATCCTTTTTTGTTGTGTGATAGTTTTTAGTTCTTCTTTACCTTAAGTTATATTTCTTCATTTTCTACATTTTCAGAGGCTTTATTTTTAGTCTTATTGTAATTCTCTCTGTTTGGATCACACTCCATGGCAAGTGTTGCCTGATCAAGTATTCTTTCACTTCAAAATCCAAACTTTTCTGCCATGTATACACACCTAAATATATTCCATGGCCATTCAGTGCACACTGTTGAGATGGCGTATTCAACAAGGTTGCTTGAGGATTAACTTTGCAACAAAAGTGCTTCACAAATACACCCATCCCAGACTCTACCAATCATGGACTACAGGAGTAAAACAGAATGTGACAGCTGCCTATCCTGCCATGCCTTATATTGAATAAATCAGCTTGGTCTACTTTAAAAAATAGTTTCATGGTCACCTAATTCACTATCTTAGGTGTTGACATATTTCCAAACTTTCCACCACGTATCACCCTCCCTTTCCTTCTGGTGGAGTTGGGTGTCCTTATCAATTTTCAATTCCAAGTCACTGTGGTAGTGGAGTGTGTGGCATTGTCCTGAATTGTTTAATGGCATAAAATATATATAAATATGCAATTCAGTGCAGAGTAGGGAAGTAGTTTTCTGCTTGTGTAGATGACATCATATGTGTAGACCAAAGGAGTGAGACTTCAAATTGCAGTTCACTCGTTTGGTTGGGTTTCATCATCCTGGTCCCATATGAAAGTTTCCATTGGCTGGATTTTGGATATAGAGTAAAAGCAAAAAACATAAGTTTTTGCACTTTGTATTATGGATGTTTGACTTCCTCCTACAATTATACTTTATCTGTATTGTGGAGACAGGGCTGAATTATTTATTAAACACAGTGCCTAAGGCCCATGAAAACTATAGGTCCATGAAAATTTTCCTTGAAAGTTAAACTAAACTAACGTGGCAGGGGTTCAGTTTAGAGAGAGAGAAATCAGAAGAGTTCTCTCTCCAACTGGGGTGTTCAGGAGCTTTTTAGTTCCTCTTCGTCCCTTTTCGTGAGAAATTTTTGGCATATCCGTGGAATTTTTTATTTTATTTTTAATATTTCGACACTGGAGTGGGGAATTTGTGAGTGAGAGGAAGGACGGGAAACCTGGACGAGAGCAGCGAAAGTGAGGTGAGCCAGATCTTGGCTCTAGGACGGAATGCGCTGGCGAAATGATCTTTAAAATTTACGGTGATTTTTCTGGGTGACGCGGTGAACGGCTCTTTTCAGGTGCGGCTGGGACCTACAGGTCCGATGCCAGAGATTTTGCTGTGGGGGGAAACGGGAGTACCTCGAGAAAACCCACTTTCACAGCCTGGGCGCCGAATAATCTACCCAGACCGTGCCCGGAAGTAGCTGGGAATAGAAAATAGTCCTTGAAAGTTAATTTTTGGTTAGACTTATATGGCTGGTAGGGCCTACCAACAGTTGGTGCCTACGTCCTACAATCGTCTTGATACAGCATGGTGGAAGAACTTGAGATTGTTTTGGTTTTTTCCCTTCAACTGTCTTTTGTGTTGCTTATTCTGAGGACATTATTTGTCTTAGGTTGGTTCTAGTCAATTTCTCTCTCATACACATTTTTACAATCCAGGACGTCAGGTTTTCTAAGTTGATATACCATTTTCTATTCTTAATATACACTCTTCAGGAGTCAGGGGTTTTATATTCCTTCTGATCTAATTAATTTTGGGTGAAGATGGTATGATCTCCATTCCACACCCACCCTCTCTATGTCAGTTTCCAGCAGCATAGATTTTGGATGTAGTTGACTTGTCAAGTACAGTCCATCATGCCCAAGCCACTTTGTGTCTGGGGTCACTTCCATTTTTCCTCAATACTAATTGGATTTACTTCTCAGTTTTTGTCTACCAGAATATACAACACATTTCCCAGATTGGTGAAGAGTGTGGCTGGTTTAGAAGTAGTGTAGTCTCCCACATCATGTCTTCATATTTAATTATTTAGACTCAAGGTGTGTCTTTTGTACTCTTTTAAAGGGTGATCCTTTTCTTCCCTTGCACTAATCCAAGGTTTGATTCTATCTGATTATATAAGCACAGCTGATGTATCACTTTAGAAGTTAGTTTTTCTAGACATAAAATGTACTTCCTCTCCACTCAAAATGAGTGATTCAATTCTCTACCAAAACTCAAAACAGTAATTTGATAGAACTGAATAGAGGAAGTTGCATGTATAATGAGTGTATAGCACTTTCCTTTGTGGAGGATTATCCACGATAATTTGCATGAGAGACATTAAAATTAGTCATTTCCAAAGGAAGGGAGGAAAAAGGCTTGTGGCATGTTTTTCTTTTTTTCACATAAATGGCAGCACTAAATGAGACTAGTTATATTAAATATATTTTCAGTACAGGAAACATAACTTTCACTGTTGCTCTGCTTAATTTATTATTTTGTTGAAAATCACCTATATTTTCATGAAAATTGGGATCATCTAGAAATTTTTCCCTGTCGTTAGTATGTTTTCTTGGCCTCCAAATTAACAAGGCACCTTGTATCCAATTTTATATTGTAAGCCTCGATATGAATCTATCATCCAGTTGTAAAAGAGACCCAAGGCATCTCTCAGTCCTAACTTGTTAATTTGGAGGCCAAAAAAACATCCTGGACAGGAAAATTTTTTCTAGAAGATCGTAAAAGATTAAAGAGTCAGTGAGTATATTACAAAGGTAGATGATGTGAAAAAAGATTGAAGTAGGTGATGCAACTTTGAACATTTTACAGTTTTAAGTCAGCTTTATCATACTGATAAGATAGAGTGTATAATGTAAGCCGGTAGTGAAAAGGAAAGGATGGTCTTCTGTGGACAAATATTTAGTCCCAACTCTTTAAGCAAGGTGTACTTTCTCTGAATTCAGCTTGACAGTGAGGATGAATCACATGTATTAACTGGGTTTTGCTTGTATTATTCAGTTGTTATGGTAGTGAGGTGTAATGTATGTATAATGTAAGTACCGTGGTTCCTGGGACACAAACAGCACAGTATAAAGATAGACTTTAACACAATAACAGTTTCCTTACTTGACTATTTTCCATATATTGCAACAAAGGTATTTCTGTTAAATTAGACAATGACTGAAGATGGAAATTGGTCATTCAGCATACACATTATGCAATGATCTTTTTATGGATGCTTTATGAACAAAATTGAAAGTGTTTTTGTTGTTATTTTTTAAAGCTTTTAACATCTGTGGAAATAAAGTTAACACAATATATGCAAATTGAGAAATTTTAAGAGTTTGGAAAATTTTACCTTATGGACCATCACACTTTAATGTTATTACCTTAAAATTGACACTGTTTATTCAAACTGCATCTGAAACATAAAACCATTTTTATCAAAATATAATTTCAAAGATACCCAAGTATAATTAACTTCTTGAAGTTTTAGGTCAATAAGGAATTGCATTTTTTTAATGAGATTTAGTTTTCTGTGAAGAAATTTTTGTTGTTGATTAATTAATGAAATTCTTATTGTAGTTTTGTTCTCATTTGTTTTTCAGTTGTGTTTTGTAAATAATCAGAATACTTAATAGTCTTACACAGTATTATTTGTTTAAGAGTTCATTTGTCTTTTAAGAACAATTTTCAGGTTTCCTGCTGCCCTTGGAACTATTTCATTGTAAATCATGTTCAATTTTGATGGCCATAATGCATTTTTGTCTAAAAATACTTCTTTCATTGTAGTACGTTTCTACAAAAGTTGATGAGATCAATCTTATTCCACACATTTTGATAAACTTTTCATGCAATCTCCTCTGTATTTGGATGTTGGCTTTCTAGACTATGTTTAAGCAGATCAAAGACAAAAACGAAACACTATTTTATGCTTCAATAAAACTGAATTGTGTTGGCAATCCAAATATTTTATGTTAAGGCCTTCAAAACAAATACAGATAATAATTATTCACTGATGGATATAAACAAAATGAGTTCTTTTTTGTCTTCAGCAGTGTTGCTAATTCAGAACCTGTCAGAGGGTTTGAAGAAGGTGCACTCCAGATGTGCTTTGCTGATCTTAGGCAGGTTAGTAAGCCTTTACAAAACTATACTATTTAAGTTCATGTTAAAAGATATTACAAGTAATGTAAACATTGCTTTTGGACTAAATACATTTTATGTGGTTTTTGTAGAATAGTCATTAATGTTGTATATGTGTGTAACATAGGCACACATTATGCATATAGATATGTAATTAACAGTTACATTATGGAAGACATTTAAACCTTGAAGAGTGATGTATGCTCATAGGAAGAAAAGTGTGCAACTCTCATGAAATGCCTTTCAAAAATGAAACTAGTTAATGAAATTATTTCCTTAAAACTTGATAACAAACTTTCATTAAAGTAAGTAGTTTCAGCAAAAGTTTTATTTTGTAATTATATTTTTTGGATTTTTCTAATAAAAATTCATTATTTAATGTAGTTATTTACACTTGGACTCTGAGTAGTTCACATGCAAAGTAATTTTTGCATAAAGTATAAAAATAATACTTTGCACCTTACAGTTTTTACGTTTCATTTGCATACTCTCTATGCAACATCAGTTGTTGTTTTTTAAGGTAAATGTTTGAACTTTTTTTTTCTCTTTTATGCACTGGATTACTGACTTTATCATCATCAACAGACAGTGCAGGGAAATGTTTTTAAAATTAACAAATAAAAATGTGTACATACCTTTTACATCTTTTTCACATATTTGTAATTTAATGTCTTTATCCTTTCATTTATAGTTTATTTTTAATTCTCCTTTAAAATTCTTTGTCTCTGTTTATTCTGATATGTTAACTGATATCAATAGGCCTTTTATGAAGAAGTTATTTTGACAAATTCCCCACACAGATGTGTTGCCAAAACAGGATGGCTGTTATAGATACCATCTTGTTTATAAAGCTTTCACAATCCATGTAACAAGTTAAGTTTATAAAAACCATTAAATCACTCAAATGTGATTTTTAAAACGTACATTATACACAGTCAACTGAAATATAAATATTAGGTTTAAGTACAATTCAACTGTCTCTAACTGCAGCATTTTGAGGTAACAAACCACTGTAAGTGCTGTAGACAATAGTACTGCAGGCTGTTACTTCTACTTCAGTACAAAAACTGAACTCTTTATAACAGCTTTGTACACTTGTATCAACTAATTACTGGTACATCATAAATTTGTTTTCAAAGTATAGAAGTTTGACATAGCACCCATAAAAGGCTGTAAAATCTATTTTTCTTTTGCAGTGGATTCAGTTCTGAAACTGCATATATCATATATCTTAAAAGGACATGTGAAAATACATTGGCATATAGACAATTGTATGCATTTTGAGCTTATGTGTTTACAGTCAGTTTCTGTAAAATTGGAGATTTTTTTGATATAACTTGGATCATGTGACAAGCAAACTATATGAGCAAAATATTTATTTTAAATATTTCTGTTGAAACAAAGAATTAAAACTTGGATAACATAAACATTAAATTATCTACTAAAATGTTAATTTCATTCACATGCATGGATTGTAAAGATGTTTTGTTAAATATTGGCACATAATTCAGTAATTTGCATATGAATTAATTTTAAAATGCTGCTGTTCTGATCAGATAAACAGATATGACTTTCAGTGTTATTTTGTTTATCAACACTACTCATCATTGAGTTTCTGATGTGAGTACTCAAGACTATGCCATTTAAATGCTTCTGTGTGCATTTTAATCTGGAATTTTTTGCCTGTTGGCTTTAGTCAAGAACACTTTTTATATATCTGAGAACCAAATATATATATGAGATTTACATTCATTGTCAGTGACAGCCCTCATTGTATTTATGACATTTGTACTTGTAATTATAAATGTCACATATGTTTGTAATTGATACATTTTTTGTTGACCTCCCTCTCTTGAACTTCGAGGAATCCGGTTATATGTCTTATCACAGCTGTAAATGAGACTGACTTATTTTGTCACGTAATTCTCTGAATTGTGATTTCTTCATGAAGTTATTTGCTTTTATTCTCTTTTTTTATATTTTTTCTGTTGACCAATTCACTGGATCTGTCTACAGGCTTCAAAAGAAATTCAAAGTAATTGTTAATCAGATTGTTTACTTATGTTATGATTATTTTGGTGAACTTTGTATTTTGTCATTCTAATTTGCTTGAGAAACATCTCTAGAATACTTTAGTATCCTCTTTTCTTAATCTTGCCTGAAACATCAGTCTAGTCTAGTTATCTGAATGGTAAACGGTGAACAAGTTTTTGTATTTATCTAGTTCATCCCATAGTTCTGATGCTCATGAACTGTCATGGTTAGTGACCTGTATGGTCACTTCAGTCTGATTGTTAAGTGAGAACTTTTTATTAACTACTAGATACTAGTTACTCATTACTTTTTATTAACTACTAGATACTAGTTACTCATTACTTTTTATCCCGTGTTTTGACTAATAATCTGCTTCCATATTCTTGGAAATCTCAAAGAACTATTTATTTTGTAGTTGTGGCTGAAAATGAATCATTTGTCTTCTTTATACAGAGACTGGTTGATGTATTTTCAGTAGTTTTAATATTCGGTAACCATCATGGAGGTCTGTTTCCTCTTTTCTTAACTTAAGGGAGTTTCAAGTTTGTATTATGTGAATTTTGTTGCATATTGCTTTTTCTTTGTGTTAGCGGATGATCTTGTGTATATGTCAGGTTAATAGGCTAGCTTTTATTGGTCACTAGCCATTGTTAGGGAAGGTTATAAAGTTTTACTTGTACAGGTCTCATGCTTTTCTAGGTACAAGGAAGCACTGTGCTGTTCTACAGTATATGGAATCCTCTCTTCACAAAAGAAATATTTTTATAAACACTTAAAGTTAGAAAAAGGAAAAAAAAGTTACATTATTTAACTAGTGTTTTAAGCAACAGCTCTTCATTAGGTTTGATATTATTTAAGGTTATTTGCTTTTCTCAAGTTTCAACATAACTGCTCATTGTTATTTGTGAATTTTTTCCACTTTTAGAAAAAAATGAAGGATGTTTATTGGATAGTATTGTTAAATTCCATAACAGTATGACATCATTCTCAGTCCTGGAATTAATGACCTTTGTGCATCTCTTTAAAAAATTTCAAAACAGTTTTGTTATTTATTTTCATTATTTTTATTAATATCACCTATATTTTTATTCATTTTTATATTTCTGATATATTAGTATTGTTTCCTGTATATTTCTTTAAATTATTATTTTCTGTAATTCCCATTCCTTTTTATTTTTTAATTTTTCTTTCTGTGAAAATTGTTTTAACATCTTTTTAACTGTTGTCACTGCCATCTTTCATGTAATGCACACATTTTTTTATGTACATCTAAACATGACAGGAATGTCTTCTCTTATCATTGCTTTTTATTATCCGAAAAAACAATAGTCAATCCAGTTAAAATCATTTATATCACCTTTATTGGGTTATATGTAGTACTGATAAAGATTTAAGCACTCATTCAGTTTCACATGCACATAAACAGTCACAGGATTGCTTGGCTAGTTTTGCCTGCTTGAAATGAATAGTGTATTTTGTTCAGTTTAAATTCTTGTTCTTGCTCAGTATGTTAGTTATTGCTATTTCTTTTCCAAAAGTTTAGCTACGCATCTGAAAGCCACACTGTGTAACATTGAACAGTTTCAAAAGTTATTGGTATCTGAATAGACTTATTTGCTTAGAAGTTCCACCAGTCTATAGAAATACAGAGATAAAAGTTATAGTTTTGTAAATCACTTTTTGAGTATATGTATAAAGATTGGCTCTGCTTACTGCTAATAGGAAGATTTTGAAATTTTCATGAAACATTAAGAAGAAGTTATGAAGTGCTTTATAAAAATGATAAAAGTAGCATGAGATAGACTTAAAAATTGAAATAACTTTATTTTAACTAAACATTTTAGAAAACTGAAAAATTGAAGATCTCAGTGATGTCGAGAAACCCACTTGTTGAGAAATTTATATGCAAAAATGGCTCGTTTGGGTTGAGAAAATATTTTACGTAGTAGAGCGAACAACGTTTCGACCTTTTTTGGTCATTATCAGGTTCACAAAGAAAGAGGTAACTGACCAGAAGCCTACCATATGTTTGAAAGGGGTTGTGTAACTGAGTGTTGGAATGTAGAGGGCGGTATTAGATGTTTGAATATATAATTTTATTTATTTTATTATATTAATATAGGTATAAAGGCATTCCTTTGTATTGGTTTATTTTGGGTTTAAGTTGTTGAATAAGTAAGGTTTTTTTAATTTTGCATTTGTTTCTGTTTGTTTCGTTATTTAGTATTTGAGTGTTTTCTGTGGTTATGTTGTGTTTATTTGACTTGCAGTGTTCGAAAATGTGTGAAGGTGACTTTTTATGTTCTTTGAATCTGGTTTCCATTTTTCTACTTGTTTCTCCAGTATAGAAGTCGTGGCAGTTATCAGTTTGTGTGGTGTTTGTCAGTGTAGTTTTTACATAGTATAGACCTCAGTTTTGTGTCTAGTTTTTGAATAAATTTAGTATTAACTGGAATGTCATATTTTGTTACTAGTTTTTGCCAAATGTTGGTTATTTGTTTGTTGATGTCAGGAATATATGGTATACAGCAGTATATGGTTTGTGGAGGAAACATATTGATGATGAAGTATTGTTTTATTTTGTATAATTCATTGTAAATTTTATCTGGTGAGCATAGTTTTATGGCTGTGTTTATTTGGTTTCTTTTTATGTTGAGTTTTTGTTTTGTTTAATGTGTTTCATGTTTCAAATACCTGACTGACTTGTTGCATCTTTTATGTATGTTGTTAGTTTCATGCTATAAGAATCAACAGTAATCTTCCGTCATCACAGGATTCCACTGTCTTTCTTGATGTTACTGTTCTATTATAGACATATCTTGAGGGAAGTGCTCACCAAGATTATTGCTCACTGCACCTAGATCATTTGATAAGAAGCTTAATTAAAAGTGTGAGAAGTGTAACTTTAGTGACATCTTGGACCCAGTTTTCTTCCAGTTCTCAGGGATATCATCAATCGCCACAACATAGTTTTCATCTCTGTAAATTCCTAAGAAAATTTTAACAACCAGTTTGAGTGATTTCCTAGCAGTAAGTTCTTTCTGACTGAGTAATGTTTCAAAATCACCATTCATCAGCACTTCCCAAATCTGTGGCCCAACAAAGATACCACTTTTTAGTTTTTATTTCATTAACTTTCTGAAACTTTTAAGATAGATGGAGTGATGGAAGAAACACATCTTGATGATTTACTGAAAGTTGGAACTCAACTTTCTGATTTCCTGGAATGTAATTCTCTCACTGGCCATTCCTTTTTTTTAAAAATGAATTTTATGATATCGGCTATCCCAGACAGACAAAAAGCTACAGTGTTTGGTATACTCACTTTATAGACTTAGCAGTAGTGGATATTTGATTGCTTCAGGTATAAGCTGCATGTTCTACTATGTTCGCAGCATTAATAACAGGAACCAATGGCTTAGCGTTCCCATTGTGTAAAAGCACAGTTTTCAGACTAACTTTAGATGAATTGGTAAAATGTTTTCTTTCTTGGAAGTATATTCAGTACTTGATTCTTCAATTAATGCATCAACGTTTGTTCAGAAACACAAAGTATCTTGCATGCTGTAATGAGAAGCAAGACTTTTATGATAAATTCCATTGCTGTAAATGAAAGTTCCCGGTGTTGTTTCAGTATAAAACAAGTCACAAATCTGATCATTTAGCTCATCTTGTGTGATCAGATGAGGCAGTTTGTGCTGAGATGCCACAGGGGTAAAATTACTAAATGAAGGATGTAAAGATGATTTATTGTCTTTTTTGCAGTATAACTTCTATTCCCCACTTTGCTGCTGGATGTGACACAAGAAAATCATCCCCTTGAGATACTGGTTTCATCACAGATGCAATCTCTGGATATCTGGTGTATTGTTTAGTTTTGTCTGAATATCCAGAAATATTAATGCAAAAATAACAGTTAGATGATCTTTGGGCTCACAGTGTGTCATTGAAATTGTCAATGATACAATTGCTCTTCTTTTATTTAGCCACTGTGTGAAGCCAGATTTGGAAACTGTAAAACACAAATGGAGCATAAACTGTTCAGGTGGTTTCTGGACTTTAGTTGAAGTGAAAGCAGCCAGTACATCAAATAATTTTCTAAAAGTATAAAAGAATTACGTTTACAGAACTAGTTTAAAATATTTTAAGAATAAAGTTTTGATTTTATTTGATTATATCACAGGTATGATGTGAGGAAGATGGACTTTGTTATGAGTGTGTGCAGATCCAGACAAAGTAACCAACTGAGTGAGTGAGTGAAAATCAGTTGAGAGAGAGGTGTATCACTCTGCCTATTTTAAGCTCAGTTGAGGGACTCCTCAAATATTCTTAGGCAGAAAATGTGAACATGGAATGAAGCAAAATTGGTGCAAGTCATTATAATTTTATGAAGAACAAGTCTCATATATGAACAATATACATGGAGTTTTACACCAATACAATACAGTTACTGTTTGAAGTTATCAAAAATTTATTTCTTTTGTCCATTAAACTTTCTATGTAAACTTCACAGAATAAACCTATTGAACTGAGCTGATTGTATGATATTGCACATATTGTTGATAAAGTAGTGAGATACTATAGTATCTTAAAATCTAGAGGTGATGAACAAATTCTGATTACATATCTGAAACCAAAACTATTTAATTTACCAAGAATCACTTGAGTTTTCTCTGGTAGCAAATGATTTGTCATGCAGTGTTACCTAAAACATTGTTTAGGGCAAATTTGTGTATGTGCAGACTTGTAAAAGAATTGATTGATTGATGAATTTGTGTTATAAAGATAAGTTTTTGTTTTTTACTTTACAATGATGTGTTTACACTTTATATTTTATAATGCATGCTTTTGAACCAATTGCAATGTTTATTTATTTATGAAAAGTGTATTACTACCTTTTCAGTTTGTTTAAGAAATAAAATTATTGTTAAAAATACAAGTTTCAAATAATGCAACATTTGTAAAGGGTCTTTAAGGGGATGTTCAGGCTTGTGAATAAAAAGGATTTGTTCAATTTTAATAATATAATTTACTAATTTTTTAAAATCTAAATTTGACCTATCCATACTTTAAGTGTGAATTAATGTTCTTTACTCCCATAAGGGTGAGAGAAGCAGACAAGAAGAAAAATATATTTTCAGCATTAAAAAATAATCAACGAGACCAGAAGAAGTTGGTAGAAACCACCCTAAAACAGCTCATACAGTTAACATCAAACAGTAATTAGTATAATTGTACTTAATTCTTCCATTTGTTTCATATTTTGATTTCCTATAATTACTGGCTTCATGGAAAGTATCCATTCAGTTTTTTATGTGTTTAATGAATGAGTAAAATGTGACGGGTCAGTGTAAGAACATTGATATCAGTTATTCTGAAAAGTGTGTGAACCTGGCTTTCAGTTAACATTAATAAAATATAAAGATTCTTATCACACTTTACTTTAGTTTTGTTAAAAATGGATAGTTCTAGCAGCAAAGCTTACCATATTAATATCTGCCATAAAAGGAAATTAGGCCAAGAAGTCCACTTTCTACTTCTTATTTCTAACAAAATGTATTGACCAGTTTTTAATTGTTTGGTTATGTAGTTTTACATTTTTGTGAGAGACAAGAACGTTTATAACACTAAATTATTAAAATTATTTGACCCATATGTTGCTTTATTTCTCAGTTTCAAATCACTTTTTGTTTAGCCCATTTATTGTGTTATAGAACTGGGAAAGAGTGTGATTCTAAGGGAAGTTTGATGTTATCATTAAATTGTGATCATAACACAAAGAATAAAAAAAGACATTAAACACAGGTCAGTGTTGTCTGGCAGATTTTAGTGTATTAGTCTATTAATAATTATACCTTGATTAAAATTATAAGTAAAATATTACAATATAAGACCAATACTGAAATATTTTCTAATATAAAAATAATAAAATTCATAAAGTTTCTAACTGATTTAAAAATTTGCGGAAAAAACTTCATTATAGTATGAATTTTGACATTTAAAAAAATCACTGAGTAAATTAACATGTTATTATTGTGGTGCATGCAAAAGTTCTGTTCTAATTCTCCATTTGATTTAATAGCTAGCTAATAACTGTTTGGTTTCAAGGTAATATATAGATAGTAGAAAATGAACTTGAATCATCTTATAAATTTTTATTGTGACACAACTGAATTCTTTGTGTTTTCTGAATATAACTTAACAATGAATTGTAAAGTTACATACAGATATTAGGATAAACAAATCTTGTAGTCTAATAAATAGCAGCTGTGATAGATCTAAATTGTCTTTATGATTCAACACACTGATATAGTTGTGTTAAGAGAGTCATCTGTATAAACAATATCTGTAAAGATGTGTTTTCAAAACAAACACCAAGGGCCTTTATGAGATTTTTAGAATGGTACTTAATACAGTTTTTCAAGTGTGGTCCCAGTTATTACTGGAAGAAACATTTTCATGTGGATGCAAAGTCAAATTGTCAACCTGGTATATGGTGAAGTAAAATGGTAAGCAGACAATACAGGAGAGAACAGTTAGTATTATGTACAATAGTTGACTAGTATGCTGTAATATAATTAAGGGTGTTAATAGTACATTGTGTTATAATAATCCAAAAATGGCTAAATGATTGTTACTATACCACAACTGCTGCAACCTAATGGCAGACACTAGAAAAACACAGTATTATGACAAGGGGAAAAAAATGGTGATGTGATTGTTACCCTGCTAATATGGTATACTCTAATATAGTGGGAGATGCTAAAAACAAACAGTACAGTAATACAACCATGAAAACATGGCTAAATGATTGTCACTGTGCTGTACCTTGATGTTGCTATAAGGTGACTATTTTGTGGTGCTAAATAATTTGACAAAGTTGTTTACCAAACTGATGCAGAAGAGCATATGATGTTACTACTATAGAATAATTCAGTTTGTTATACATACAAAACAAATATGTCTGTAATAATATTACAGAGTAGTATAATTTGTTTATCATTGTATAAAGAGACTTTTCATCCTCTACTTACATGAGACAGTTATAGCTGGCAGCTGATTTTTACTCAATATTAAACCCATTTACGTGCTGCATATCTGAAAGCCAGTGTTCAGTTTATTTTGAAATAAATCTCACACATCTCGTGCTTTTAAGAAATGTTTGATAGGATAGTCTACAAATGGGAAAAGAACTTTTAAAGAATCTTAAAAATGGGAATTATATTGACATGTTTCTCTAATAATTTGACACTGAAAGAAGTTAGTTGTGCTTAACTTTTATGAAACATTTAAAATTGTGCCTTGTCATATAAGTATGCTGCTGGTTGAATTGTAATTGACTAATATAGATAAAATAATTATTAGCTATGTTGTACTGTACATTTTAGGTTATTACATCATCAGGTTATTATGGGGTATAATTGTCAACAGTTTTTGTACTTTACATTAAATAAATCTCACTATCTGGTAGATGGTGTAGTTAAATACTTTTCCTTTGCAAAGAGGTTTCAGTGGAATAGTCCAGTGCACTTAATAATAAGATAATATAATTTACTGTGTTTGTGTGAATTATACATACTTCATGAAAAATATGTTAAGATCCAATTATTTTCATAATTACAGTCATTAAGTGTTGTTTTTTTAATATCATTCATGCTTTTTCATTTATAAATCTGACTGCTCATGGGAGAGATGTAATTAAACATTAAGGTTTGTTTGTTTTTTCTCTCAAACATCATACTGTTTCTGCTTCTGTTTGTTACATGAAATAGAAATTTTGAAGGACCCAAACTTGTAGATGTTTACAGCACTAGAACTACTAGTAAACATTTATTAATGAAGAATTTTTATAACATTACTCCTGTTACTGATTGTAAACAGAAGGCTTAGTACTCATGATTATTTTATGTTAGTACAAATATAGTACTACATCATTGTTGTTTCTTTAATTCAAGGAATACCTATCATGTATCATATCAGATACTGAAGAGATTCAGACAAATGAAAAGGGTACAGAGCAATATAAAATTCTAGCAAAAGATAGCCATGTTTAGATAGTGAGATAAAACTTCCATGTTTTTGTTTTAGTTGTGAAAAAAGTCAGAGTGACCTTTTAACTAATATAAAACCGTTTGTTAATGATAATGCAAGTTCCCTTGCACAGGCCTTCAACAGTTACAAAGATTAGTGATAAGGGTTAAAATTTTCTGTGACCATCAGTTGTCTTAAGGGTTCAAAATATTTGAAAGCTAATAACCATCATGAAGGGTAAAAATTTCTGTAAGGTATCAGTCCCTGTGTTTCTTAAATGTTTTCACAAAAACTCATAGTTGTTTACATTCCATTTTATCAGGTTGAACATCAGTGGTCACATCATGATTCAAACTGCTTACTCTTGAATGTTCAACATTTAGTTGTTTCTTGTCCCAGCCTTTTGTATTACTTTGCTTTGACCACAGGCAATTTTTTTTTCAGAATAGCATGTTACTGTGGACATGTATAATTAGTGTGAATATGTATATATTGCTTTGACGTTTTGAACTATGAAGTGCTTCTTTATGTTTAATGTTTAATTTTACACTTCTGGAAACAGCTAAAAGCATTTCACTGAATTGGGACTTTAACACTAGTTAAAAGGTCATAAAATTTGATAATATTGTCATGCTTTTGCTTTTGTGCAAATAATAAAAATTTATTGGAGAAACTAACTTTAAAACATAATATTTATAAGTAGATTTCAAATGAAACAAGTCAGAACTGATTTTGTGTGTGTGTGTTTGGAAAATATTTTATTAATCATTATAAATTTAAAACTGCTGTAAAGAAACTGTATAACACTTATTTTTCTGGTTGTGTTAGATGTTGATATTTTTCAGTTTGAAGAAATCAAGTATTGTGGAATGTTTTTTGTTTTGTAACGAAGAAAGATATTTATCTGCATTGTACGTTGTATGTTTTTTTGTTTGTGGGGTACATTTTATTTCCACAAAATAGTTTATTGTAACTATCTGTCCATACCTTTGTTGCTGAGTTTTTGGGAGATAGTTTTCAAGTGCCTTTTGTGTGCAAACTAAAATTTATAAATTTTTGGTAAATTGATCCTATTTAATAATACCATTTTTTTGCTTGAGTTGTATATAGAGCTATATTTATATGTTTATGTACACAGTATATTTATTATTTGTTTTGGTTTCTGAAAATATTGGATGGATGAATGGACAGAATACATTAAAAGTTAATTGCATACTTACTGTTGTTTTGTTAGCTGGTGTTTATTTTTAATGTTTTAAACAGTAATTTGTATTTACCAGTTCTATATTATATGAAACTATATTGTTTTATCCAATAACAAACAAGCATACTTCAATAAGATGTTGGTTGTCTTTGTTTGAAGTTAAAAAATAATAATACAGTTGTCAACAGAATGACTAGTACACAGTTTTCAAAAAAATTTTTGTTATTCTTATTATAGGCTGTGTGTGACTTATAGATATTGCTGTATAGTCACAGTTCTTTGTAGTAACATTTACTCTGCAACTCTAGATAAGTATACTTCTCCCTCAAGTACTTTTATCAGACATCATTTCATTTGCAGGTAATAAAAACGTGATGAATATAATCTACAGCCTTTGTTACTGTTTGTTTTTAACAACTAAAATAGTCCTCCAGTGGCTCAGCGGTATGTCTGCGAACTTGCACGCTAAAATCTGGGTTTCGATACCCGGGGTGGGCAGAGCACAGATAGCCCATTGTGTAGCTTTGTGCTTAATTCAAAACAATACAATACAATACAACTAAAATAAGACAATTTTTATGATACACTATCAAGATGTTCCTCTCATTTGATACTTCTGCTTATAATGATGTAAAATTATTTTTATGGAAGTAAACATTACAACTTTATTCAACGAACATTATTATTGTGGCATTATATTTCTGATTTTATTTCATAACATTCAGTTTGAGATGTTTTAAGGATAGTTTGGTACAGAGTAGCAATGTATTCTTGTCTGATAAATTTTTTAGTGTTCCTCTTTCTTTTGTTCATGCAATCATATGCCCTAATGTGTTATTAAATACAGTTATTGTGAAGGAAAAAGAAAATTAATTTTATTTTTAACATTTTCCAAGAGACAATAACATATGTTTTAACATGTATTTCTCAACTAATGTTTAGTTAAGTTTCCATCCAAAGAAATGAAAATGAAATATCAACCTCAGAGTGGGAATTAACATGCACTCAGAACAAACTTTCAAATCCCAATGACAGATTACATCCATCTATTAAAGCATCTTATTTTTATTTTTATTGTTTTGCTATATTAAGATTCCTACTGAATTGTTTTGGACAATGCAAATTATTCTATAAAATGCCTACAATAAAGTTTTTAAGGTTGTTACTGAAATACTTATTTTATCTTCAAATTATAACTTGCATGTTAAAATATCACAAATGTTTTTTTATATATGAAAAATGCATATCAGTTATAAAGAAATAACTTCATATACAAATGTTTTGGAATAAACTGCATTAAAAACCTTTACTGTGAGTTGTGTTTGTTCACGTCTTTACCTTGGGAAACAAAACTTCTACTTCAGTCTTTCAGAGTTCTACTTGATATGTATTTTAAGTGTAATATTTTTTAAAGATTTTTTTTATCTTTAACTATTATGTTTAGAATTTTCCTTTTTATAGACTTTCTTCATTCTTATTTTGTCCTGCTATACTGAGCAGCACTTGCATGATGGTGGCATTCTTTTCATCAGGATAACAGTTGTTAGTTTGATATTTGGTTGTTGTTTATTTGAACTGTTATTTTTGCAATTTGTAACATTTCTGTATGTGTCAAGAGAGTGTCATAAACCTGACATAATATTTATATGTATGTTCCTTCTTGCTTAAAAGACTATCTTTTTCATGCCAATAAAACCTTTCCCAGAGGTCCAGAAATGTTTTTCTGCTACAGCTTTTCCAAAGATTCCTTACTTACTTGTCATTTAAATGCTAAAATAAAAGTTAAATTTTGAAGAAGTTGGAACATTCACATAAGCTAAAATGATACAGGATATTTTAATATTTAGTTATTTACTTGAATCATTTCATAATATTATTCATTATCACGAAAGAGGATTTAACAGAAGTTTATTTATACATTGCTATTTATCTTTAGTTAAGAAATTTTTACATTTTTCTGTTAAAGATTCCATCTTTTGATTTCCCATCCTATATTATAATCCTTGTACAAATTTTACAATCCTAGTCATTCCCTTCCTTGGTTATCACATTTGTATGTATATCTTCCTCCTTAAATGGCTGATTGGCAAATAGCAAGATTTTACCCCAGCTGTTACTATCTTTGAAGAAAGTTCACTGAATAAAGTAAATTAACATTTTTTCAGGGTTATTTTTCGTGTGATGCAGCCATTTTCTCAAAGCTCTCTTTGCCTTCAATTGTAAATTCAAGAAGGTTTACTGTAAGTAACAGGGATAACACAAGATGAGTCTGTAAAAATATTTTGTTATTTTTTTTACTTCCAATAAAAAACTTGCTTACAAGAAAACGACGACAGTTTCACAATATTAACTCCTTTTCTAAGCCTTCTTTCAAGGAGCTTCCACTAATAAATTAACTTCTCATCCTAGACCTGTAGTACTGTTATTTGGTATCATTCTATTTACTTTTCTAATATTTTCATTTAGTTTTCCCATTATTAGAAATTGCTATTTTACTATATTTAACATGCATATTGTTTGCAAATTTTTTATGAACTTCATTTGCATTGTCATGTTTTTCTGTTGTCAAATATATCAATCCCAACAGTTATGACAAGTTGAGCAGAATGTGTATTTACTGAGTGTTTTCATTCTGCTTTGACTCCTTTTCATTTTGTATGCAAAAATGGAAGAATCTTTAAATGTTATATTCATATTTCAACAGTAGTGTTTCTTACTTTAAAATTCTTGTTATCGTAAGTCCACAAGAAATGGCTGAAGATCACAACTAAATTTTAAAGTATTAAAAAATTATCATTCCTATTTTAAAGTTTAATAATTAACTATTTTTTCTGATTCTCTTATTTTTACTTGTACTTATGACGACTGAAGGGTTGCTTTTTTAGAAAAACTAAAAAAAAAAAAAATTCAAATAATTGCTTGTCCTCTACACTATTCTTTCTAGTGCACACGTCCCTTTCCCTTCCTTACCGACCTACTCGCCGCCGACTGAAAGCACCTCCTCGCGGAAGCTTCGCCAGACCAACGCTGCTTACCCTTCACAAACCATACCCTTTGCGCAGGAAACTGCCCACAGAAGAGTACCTCAAAAACGCCACATTTCCCATTCGCCCGATGAAACGCGGGACTTGAAGTCTCTCTTCAATTTGAAGACTGTTACGAGAATGTTTTTAAATTGATGGGTCAGTATTAATTTTCCGTTGAATGTGATTTTTCGCTTGTACATTATAGCTTGAGTTTTGGTTATGTTCAGTGCAACTCGCCAAGTACTAGGCAGCTACTTTGTTAAGGGTGGTTTGGACTTTCGAGGGAGCCAGCAGGGCTTCGTGTAACTTGCTCCATACTGTTAAATCGTCAGCGTATTGAGAGGCGTTGATATACGTTAGCTTCGGGAAGGAAATATTATTAACATAATAATATATTCTACATATCTGAGTGCAGAACCTTGCTGAGATGTAAACGGTGTGAGATGTTGCAATCTTGATTTTGACTTTGGTTGTTCTGTTGTCAAAGAAGTTTGAGATCTATCTTGTTAAGGTTGGCGAGAGATTGAATAGAGGCAGTTTCTATTTGAGACCATGATGGTCGACTGAATCGAAAGATTGTTTCACGTCAAAAAATAATCCCACTGTGGTGTGATTTTTATTTGTGTGACTGAGTTTGTTCACCTTACTAAGCGGTCAGCGGTCTGCCTATTTCTTCGAGAGGCGTTTTATATTTTAGATAGTAGCGTATTTTCCCCTAAGTTTATCAATATTGTTAATCAGGCTAATGGAAATCTACACCGCGCCCAAATTCGGGTTCCACTTGGGACACCCTTGCGGATTTTTTTCTTTTCGTAAAATAATCAAATTTCATGTTACCCAAAGATAACATTTTAATTTTGGAGACATACCCTTTTAACACCATTTTCGTTTATTAGTTAGTTTTCGAGAACAACTAAAACAACAACTCGTGTTAGTTTTGTTACACAAAGTTCATAAAATATGATTTTATATCATTGTAATGAGATAAAAGGCTGTTAAGTGTAGATGTTGTTAATTTATTTTGAGAGTAAATAGCTTATGATTTTTCATAGTATGACATTCACAAGCTATTAATTTAAAGTGAACATCAAAACGAGTTTAATTACGTAACTCGAAAACAGTTGCACATTGTGTCTGTAACCCATTGGTGTTGAGATTATCGATTGTCGTGTGAAAATTATTAATGACAAGAATATAGCGAACAGACGATTAGGTTATAAAGATAAAGAGTGTAAAATGAATGAGAAAAGTAGACAGACCGACAAAAAACGGTCGCGGGTTCGAATCTTTGTCCCACCAGTCAATTACAGTGAGTGTTGAGAAAAAGTTAAAAAGAATTATTTATTTCGTCAAAGGGAGTTCTCAGCACAGATTCATATCTTTGATATTTTAAAAATCAAAGTTTTTAGCTTAATTTCTGTAACACGTATTTTGTAAAAGCCGACTAAGCCTAATGTTACCATTAACTGACTGAAGTCTTACGGAAACAATCTGACTGTTATGGCGAGATTGCAAAGAAATTGATGAAATTCAAAAAATATGCTGTTAAGTTTAACGTTTCTAAAAAAGTTGCAAATGAGAAAAATTGACACCAACCTTCCTTAAGGTAAAAGTGAACCAAAAAATAAAATATATCATTGAAAAATCCTAAACAAATCGTTTAAAACAAACTATAAGAGAGAAACACAGAGCTGAAATTTCTCTTCAAAAATGAAGTGAATTTCCGAAGCAAACTTACAAGTTTAACTTCCTCTTACGATTCAACTTTCGTCAATACATAAAACCAACTACTATAAAGGCTTAGCTATCAATTGAAGGCCGGACAGAGAGCAAGAAAATCTGTTCGTCAGTTAAAAAAACTAAAACATCCAGACACTGCAACGAAAAATACAATCCAGTTTACGAACTTTCAACTCAGTGAACCTCACACTATAGTCCTAAATAAATGTGTAAACTACGCAGTAACTAATTTCACCATTCCAGTGTTAAGTTTAAAAAATAGCCTTGAAGACTTCTGCA
The DNA here is from genome assembly GCA_011833715.1 of Carcinoscorpius rotundicauda. Lineage (NCBI taxonomy): Eukaryota > Metazoa > Arthropoda > Merostomata > Xiphosura > Limulidae > Carcinoscorpius > Carcinoscorpius rotundicauda. Next base: position 81,195,518 of record CM022401.1, on the reverse strand, counting down.
GAAAAGTAATAATAGAATCAAATCGTAAATCCAATCGACAATAATTATTCCCAAGTCAAAGACCACAAAAAGAATCAACGTCTAATTCATCTGTGGACAAAGAAAATCCATCAGAAACATTTAACATTAAAAAAAAAACGAGTAATTCAATAAGCAATTTCCATAACAAACCAATAGCGGGTCTATTAATAAACTTCATTGATTAATGCAGTGAAAAACTTCATAAATACTAAACAAAAGTAAGCCATGAAACAAAATTTGACATCAGAAGAAAAAAGAGGCTTAAAACGTTTTAGAAACAAAATATTGTCATTCAAAGAGCCGATAAAGGAAATTCAATCTTTATTTTAACAATCAAACAATATTGTTCCTAAAAGGAAAATATATTGACAGATACATCTAAGTTTGTTCAGTCAGATACTGACACTAACCCAATACACAACAAAAGAACCAGAAATCTACTCAAAATGCAATTAAATGAAAAACTATTAAACTACATATATATTTCTTTTGCATACAAACCAAGCTAGAACAGCAAAAGGAACGGTTTACCATACCTTCATAAAACATTAAACAACACTCCACATCTTCTGTAACACTTACGTAGTTTATACAGTAAGGTTATTATGTTTAGCTCTGATGTCTTAAACATTTATTCAAACCCCTTGTCACGAAGCAATGCAACTTTGTTGAAGAAAACATTTCACAAGATTTCAAAAAAGAGAATCAATATAAAACATGAACATCTTATTGAAATGTTACGACTAGCCACATTTATTTATTTTCAATGTAAAAATTCGTACATAGTTCAGTCACACGGAGAAGCCGTGGGGAAATACATTGTCCTGTAGTTGAAAGTTCTTTTGTTGTATCACATTACTGTATAGCACGAATCAGTGACTTCCAAATAGAAACCTACAATTTTGTTTAGATATTGTTATGTACATGTGTAAATATTTTGTAAACGACAACATGTCGTGTTGTGTTTAAATTTTCATTTCTATTATTCATTTTTCCATATTGATATTATTGTTTCGAAGTTTAAACTAATATTTTGTTATTTATTTAGGGTAACATTTTAGAATTTTCTAGAATTAGGTAGATCAAATATATGACTAAGTGGAAATGTTTGGCCTAGCGTCTAGACGTAGAGTCTCGTGCAAAAACATACATGCGCAGATTACTCTGTCGAATTTCCGGTAAATGTTCGAGAAAAAGAGTTCTAATAATATATATAAACAGACGGAGATAAGAAGAGAGAGAGAGAGTCAGTCATTAGTTTTATTCGAAGAACAAGTGAGAGATTCAGTCATCAGTTTTTATTTCAAAAGAAGAGAGTTAGTTATTTGAGAAAGATTAAGTGTTTGCTGTGAATATTCAACTTGGTTTTGTGATTGAAGTTAGATCTACGGAAACTGTGATTTTATTCCGTCAATCTCTACGATACATCTGAATTACTGCTTGTGCTGAGAGACGGCGAATTTATTGAACTGTGAACTGTTTCGGAATTTTTTCGTAGGACCAAATTCACACCCTAGACTGGAATTTGAGACTTTAATTTTAGATCATTACATTAGACACAGGCCAGTACCGTTTTGTATTGTGATTTATTTATTATTTTGTTTTGTAATTAATTTCGAATGTTGTAACTTAATATCTGTCACTGTTATTATACAATTTATGTCATATCTGTTATATTTGTTAATAGTTTAGTGTAATAAATTATACAAGCTGTTATCTGTGTTTTTCTGTTGCGTTTAATTTACGAAGAACTTAAAACATTTAAAAAATACGTAACAATAAACAGATAAAGTTTTCTTTGATTCTTCTTGTTAAGATGAACAAACATATTTTCTCTAACATAAACAATCAACAAAAAACTAATATTTCACAGAGAAAAACAATACGATTAATATTTGAAACGTTAACATCGCACCAGCCCCTCTCAATATTTCACAACTAAAATTAATAGAAAAAACAAATACAAAGAAAATTACATTAACTGATTTTCTAATCATGTAAATCACCAAAATCTAGGCACCTTAAAAGTCACCCTAAATTTAGGATACACTATGTACACAACAAAAAACATCGATAAAGAAATTATACATTAAACTAAATGTTTCATTAACGTTAACTACAGTAGTTATTGAACCTGTTAATACATTAAAACACACATACTTGAATGTCAGGCCAAAAGAACAACAATAAACACCTTCCCAAGTCTATGAAAATATTACTAAAAATAGTTTTCTTTTTTAACAGAACTAAAACGTGATCCTGACACTAACAGAAGAAAAATCGGAGAAACTTTATTTATAAAATCAAACAATCTCACTGTTAAAAAAACACCCAAACCTGTCTCCATATATCTTTGATAGTTCTTCCTCATATGTTCCTTAGTTTAGGTATTTTGCACAAAATATTACACAGCTTTTATATTGATTCGTCATTCAATTGTTTTTGTTCAACTATACCTAAATAATTTTAAAATTCATGGGGATTAATATTTATTTCACAAGAAACTCACTTAAAATAAAAATGTATTTCAGGACGGCTGATGTGGGTGTTAACACTTTTGTAAAACTGTTCTGAGATACATTAATATTTACACGAATTTATAACTACAATCAGTTTATAATTTAAGTACGTTGTTAGATTTTCAGTGTTGATTTAAATACTTAAAAGCCCTTTACTATGACAACTTGTCTTCTTTATTGTGATCGAAACATCGTACCTGTTCTAACAATTTATATTACTATGAAAGCTGTATGTTGTACTAAAATATACTTTATCAGTAAGTGAACGTAAAATGAAACTATTAACATAACCAAATTCAATATTTTTTTTCAAAACTTGTACTGTATACAGTAGGAATTTACACATTTTGATAAAAATTTAGAAAAACTACATTATACACTTTATTCTTTACACTTGTGTCTCCACAACACGCAGTTGTCGTCCATTCTACAAAGTTTAATTGAAATCTACCTTTATACTGTGGATATATATGTATTATTATTAATAATCAATAGTTTGACGTAACGTGCGTTCTACAGTATATGCACTGTTACGTTTTTTTATGTATGTAGACTAAACGCAACAGAAAGATACAGATAACAGCTTATATAATTTATTTGGAATAAACTATTATATATGTAACAAATGTAACATGAATTATATAACAACAATGACAGATATTCAGTTTAAAATTAATTACAATGCAAAATGGTACTGGCCTGTGTCCAATATAATGATTCAGAATGAAAGTCCAAAAGTCTAGATCAGAAATCCAAAATTCCAGTCTAGGGTGTGAATTTGGTCCCACGAAGAAATTCCGAAGTTTGAATGAAGAAGTCCAGAAACAGTTCACAGTTTAATAAATTTGACGAAGTTCTTTTTACGATGTTTTCGATGAATGTCTCAAATTTGTCGCTCTCCCACTTTTCCGGTCTCCCCTAAACAGTCCTATACGTGTTGACTTTCAGTATAACCACTAATTCGTAAAGAATCGTAAAGATTGACGAAATAAAATCACGGCTTCTGTAGATCTAGCTTCAGTCACAAATCCAAGTTGAATAAACACACAGCAAACGTTGGAAATTTCTCGAACAAAGACAATGTCTCTTGAATCGAAATAAAAACTAATGACTGACTTTTTTCTTGCATCGCCGTCTTTTTATATATTAGTAGGCCAACTGTTTTCTCGAACAATCGCGTAACTTTCACAGAATTCCAGAGCAATCCGCGCATGTCTGTTTTTGCACGAGACTCGTCGTCTAGACATCAGGCCGCCATACAAATTATTTATAAACATATGATTGATCTACCTAATTTTAGAAATTTCTAAATGTTATTTTAAATGAATAACAACATCTTTTATTGATTTAAACTTCGAAACAATAATATAAATAATAGATATGAAAATTCAAACACAACACAACACGTTGTCGTTTACAAAACATTTACATAACAGCACGGTTATGAACAGAAAGAGCTCTGATCACGTGACTGTGTGATGACATAGGGAAGTCGCCGCCATTGTCAAAACGGGAAAATACATCCGAATGTTACTGACGGTTTGTTTGGTTGTTTTGAATTTTGCGCAAAGCTATTCAAGGGCTATCTGCGCTAGCCGTCCCTAATTTAGCAGTGTAGAGGGAAAGCGAATAGTCATCACCACCAACCGCCAACTCTTGGGTTACTCTTTTACCAAAATATAGTGGGATTGACCGTAAAATTACCCCTCACGATTGAAAATGTGAGCATGTTTGATGTGACGATTATTCGAACCTGCGATCATCAGAATACGAGTCTTGCGCCCTAATAACTCGACTATGTCGGACCTTCTGTTTTAGAAGTGTTCTCTCTGTCAGTCTGTAAATACAATAAAAATATTTCAAAATATGTATTTAAAAGACAGCTATAAGTGTTCGCGTTTCATTTTTTATTTTTCTTTACAGATTACGAGTCGAACGCCTCAACCCACTTGACCATGCCGAACCATCACTGACGGATAATTGCCAACTTCTCAAACAATGCTCGAGAGCTGTTAATATTTTAATTGCACAAATAAGTGTAAAAAGGCCTCAGGAATATCCTTCCATCAACAAGTATTCATATTTATGGACTTTTCTTTCGAATTGAAGGCTTTGAAGCTCGAGCAGTTGCAAATTATCGTCTGCTTTGTATCTGTCAAGGCCTAAAGAACCAAACTGTATTGTAATGTATTAATTTCTACTAGATCTACTAGGCTATACACCGTAGGCCTAATTAAGGAATTGGACGTCAGAAATGAATTTGATTGGTACTGATGTATATTGAGGTATTACATATTTCAGTATTTAGGTATGAAAATGCGAGCAAGCAGTCAAATCATGAATGACAATGACCGCTTGTGAAATTAGGCGCAGACTAAGTACGTTTTTGGTCCTAATGCTGTTTTTTCTTGTCCAATTTTAAATTTGAAAAGAAGATTTGAAATATATGTAGCAGAGAGATGTCCTAAAGTGTATCCTAAAACTCAGTTACAGTGCAGTTTTATTTTTAGGTTCCTTTCTTATGAAGCAGTTCGTCAACAATGGTTGAAGAATGTAAGTCATTTAGAATTTCAGGTATCACAGGGTGCGCAGTAAAAACTTTCTGGCAAAATGAGAGGAATAAAACTACTTGGACAACACTGTCAATACTTATTAATATTTTTAAAAGAAAACTCATATTTTTATTTAAAAAAAATAAACTCAATGACTTTATAACATATATAAAATATATAATAATGACTGCCTATGTTTGTTACTGTTTACAGGAAACGTATATTTAATTTTCGCTCTGTTTAAAAAATAAGATAACAACAAACAACCAATGGCCTTTTTTGTGAAAACCTGCTTAGCTCAGAAAAATAGTTTTCATCTATTTACAGGAGTGCACCTGAGAGACATAAAAGAAGATGGTATATTGAAGTGTGAACTGCCTACCATCATCCCAGGTCATCCTCGATATAAGCAAGTTGTACAATCACAAAGTAGACCACTTCCAAGAAAACGAGTTCCTGAAATCAAACAAACATATCCGGTACCTGCCAAGAAAATAACATCATGTGTCAAGCATTCATACTGTTCAATTGTCCCAGTGGAAGACCAGACAGAATAATGATTAACAATTTTCTACAATTGTTCATTTGTTATATTGATGTTAGGATCAAAACTGGATGTTGTAATAATTCTTTTTCTATTATTGCAAAATGTTATAATTCGAAGAACTCCAAAAAGAGCAAATATGAATACTTTGTGTGTGTATCCCAAAATAATTACCATTATGAAAAACTTGATGATCAGTTAAACTGTTAGAAATTTTATGCATAATGTATTCCTTTTATGCATGAGGCCCTGAGCTCATTATACATTTACATCTTATTCTGTTAATTTATGTAAAAATTGTTAAACTGTGTATGTATCTTTAAAATTTTTATATACATATATATAATACTGCACAATAATGTGACACTGTAAAAATGATTTTATATTTAATATATATAACATTCACACATATAGGATGCACAATGTAGTAGTATTATTTGAAACAAAATATATGCTTAATTAGCTGTGCTGTTTGCTTATAAACAAAAAATGTCAATAATATATAATTATACATATAATTATGGTGTATATTTTACAATTTAGCTGTGCTGTTACACAGGTGTTTCTTTGTTCTGAAGGTCCATACATTCACCTGTAACTTGTGTAAATTCTTTCCTCCTATTTATCTATTCTGAAATTAACATTGTAAAATTTAATACATCTTTGACATTGTATATATATAATGTAACTAATGCAAGTTGGTATACCATCCAAATAACAGAACATATTATAACTTATTTTTCAGTGACAAACATACATGTTGGTCTGACTATGTATTCTTCACTGTTATCTCACGAAATGTATGCGATGTAATGAGTTGAATATAAAACTCAAAAAAGTGATTGACGATTTCAAAAGCTAGAACTATGATATGCTAAATATCCCGACTGATCACAAGTCAAAATTACCCCCTTGCATCGTTTTACGATGCACTAAACATGGCAGGTTTCCAGTCCGGGTAAGATTTCCAGAAAGGATTTTCGGGTCATAACAGCGAATCAGCACTGGCAGCATATTAGTCTTTATTTCATTGTTCATTTAATATCAGTTTCTACAAGATGAACGGGAATTAGCACACAATGAACGGAAATAGCACCCAGTCGCACATTTTGAAGCTAACGAGCCATAGGGTCTAAATTTGCCACTGGATTTATAAAAGTCTGTAGATAGGACATTTCAATGTGGAATTTGAACATTTTTGTTTTCCAGACTGCTTACAATGCTTTTCAGTCACAAAAGTATGAGAAATTTATATGTTGAAATATATATAAACTCAGAGGCGAATTTAGGCACTATGGCTCGTACTCATACGTAAATATAGACTAAATTTCTACAGAATCAGGTACGTTATGATACCCACTGGGCGTAATTCGACAATCAGGCTAGCTATTAACTGTGTTAGTTTACTTCATGCACGCAATTTGCTTCATAATTGCTATAACTGCAGACATGTTAAGAGAATTATATAGTTTTCTCAGGTAATTCTCACCCCCTTCGAAACTCACACGTGCTAGTGTGTTGTTGACATTGTTTCTGTTTTAGCGGCTATTTTGAAACCTCTATTATGTCACAGCCTGTGATTGGTCAATGTGTCAGAGTGCTCTCTCTCTCTCTCTCTCTGTGTGTGTGTGTATGTGTCTATAACTCCATGAATATACGTATTATTATATTCGGTTTGTTGTTGTTCTAACGTCAACGCACAATTGTAATACCAACTATGTTGCTACACTAACTTATTTCATATATAACTATTTAATGAGATACAAAAATAGCGAGGACAACAGGATATTTTATTACGAGCTTTAAAAATAAATAGAGTGAAAATAGAAGCTGTTAAGAAAGAATAATAATTGGAAAGGATAAAAGACAGTGTTAAAAATAAATTGTGAGACAGTGTGATACTCCACAATATGGAAGTGCTAAATAGTTTCAGGCCTATTGGTATAATATGTTGTTTCTTGAATGGTAGTTTACTTTTAAATTCCATCTATTGTCTCTGTTCATTTATGAATTTCTTTTTATCCAAGAGTATAGATTATATATATTTTCTATCTTTAAAATATTTGGTTGTTTGTAAGATAAAAACTTTAAATGTAGGTTAATGTGCACGTGTCACGACGTTTGGAGTGTTATTTTCAAAAGTTTTATTAAATATCATGTTTACCACTTAAGTCAATGAGATTGGCATCAAAACGTAGTTTATAATTTGAATTTTAAAATTATATACGTTTTAATTTCTTAATTTAGAAGAAAATATATTGAAAAAAGTATCGGTTATTGTATCACATAACAGGTCCAGTTGTCTTACTGCTCAGTTTCTAGTTATTACGCCCACCATATAATATTTACAAGTACCGAAGGATTTAAAACTCGAATATGAGATATATACAAGCTAAATATAAAATAAGAACCTCCCGCCTCAAAAGCGAAATAAGGAATTTTTCGAAATTGCAGATGTGTAATGAAAAAGTCGTTGCTCTGAATAGGAATGGGATTTTTTCAACCCATATATACTTTACTTAGAGACCGTACTAAATTACAGGGATTTTGAGAAAACTAATTCAGTAATTTGAAATATTTTTTTTCATTTTTAAAAAGTTAATGTTTGAAGCCTACAAAAATGATCTCTACACTTTATCTACAAGGCGTATAAACGCACGTGTTGTTGTTCTATGCACGAGCACAGTATCTAGAAATAATGTTTTTCAATGCATTTCTCACTTACTTTCTATGTTTAAAGAAATCTAATTAAAATTTAAACATTTATGATAAATTAGTAATATGTATATTTATACACATACATGACGTATGGTAACCAAAGTATTACTGTAATTTCCAGTATTCTTTTGTAAACTAATTACATAGTTACGCTTACTGCATTTGTGTTATTCTAATTTTATAAACTGAGGTAATTTTAAAACCACGTTTGAAAATTTACAACTTTAAAATAATAGGATAGCAAATTTTATAAGTTCGTACCCAAATACCATCTTCATACAGATCTTGTGGCCTAGACTCAGTAGCAAAAAGAGACTTTAAAGGCTTTGAGGCTGAGCCTGTTGTCGAGGGTATTGTCTCACTAGGCAAGTGTATGGTCTTGAATATAAGTGGTGATGATGTGGAGGAGTTGGTGGAAGACCACAACACTGAACTCCATGACCTTCAGAAGGAGAAGCAACAGAAGGCAACTAAAGAAGTTTCTTCAGATGAGGAAGGGAGAAGAGAAGATATTCCTAGTTCGCTCTGGAAAATGGGGAGAGTTACAAAGTTATGTGGAAAACTTTTACCCTAATAAAGCTGTAGCAAACCGCAGCATAAACCTTTTCAATGACAATGCCATGTCTTACTTCAGAAACGTTTTAAAATGCAGACAGAAACAAACCTCATTAAAAAAGTTTTTAGTGAGAAATAGGTTCAGTTAGTCTCAAGCAGGTTGTAGTGGTGCAAAAAGACAGAAAAGAGAAAGAACCACATAGGGAGAGTTACCAGATGTTTTAATGTAAGGTGACGCCCCTACAAAACAATAGTAACCCTTCTACTCTCCACGTTCCTCACCACCTTTCACTTACGCCATCAGCTCTCCTCACTACAAGTAAAGTGCAGTTAAAATTCCATTTATTGTTTTTTAAATTGTGTTTATAGTTTTGTGGTTAACTTTATGCATGTAAGAATTATTCTTCAAGTATAAATAATCAATATATTGACTTAAAATGTTTCATGATACTTAATTTTTGGAGGTTTGTAACGGATTAACTTAATTTACAGTATTTGTTATGGGAAGAATTGATTCGGTTTTCAAACAGTCTTGGCCCGGTATGGCCAAGCGTGTTAAGGCGTGCGACTCGTATCTAAGGGTCGCGGGTTCGCATCCCCGTCGCGCCAAACATGCTCGCCCTTTCAGCCATGTTGGGGTGATAATGTGATGGTCAATCCCACTATTCGTTGGTAAAAGAGAAGCCCAAGAGTTGGCGATGGGTGGTGATATCTTCCCTCTTGTCTTACACTGCTAAATAGCCCCCCCCTCAAGTGGCTCAGCGGTATGTCTGCGGACTTACACGCTAAACTCCGGGTTTCGATACCCGTGGTGGGCAAGAGCACGGATAGCCCACTGTTTAGCTTTGTGCTTAATTCAAAAACAACAACAACTACACTGCTGAATTAGAAACGACTAGCACAAATAGCCCTCGAGTAGCTTGTGCGAATTTCAAAAAGCAAAACAAACAAGCAAACAGCCTTTTGGAACGGATTAAGTTCGAGAACCGAGGTACCATTGTATTAGTTTAGTGAATTATAATACATTTTCATTGATTTTAAAATTATCCTCATTCGATTTTTATGGTGTGTTTGAATCTTTGTTTCCATTTATATAGTTTGAGGTTTCCTTAACGATCTTTATCCATAATAGGGAGGACACCATACGGATCCTGGGCCATGAAGTATGATACCAGTTTTGAATTTATTTACAACAATAATAACATAACAAAAAATCATTACAATTTAAAAAATAATCGTCCATTCTATGTCTCCCAGTGGGCAATAAAAATGGGCAGTCTGAAGACACAGAAATCTCAAAAAATCTGATGAGATGCGACTCTCAGAAGTTTCCTTGCGTTAATTCAAGCTAGTAAGAATATAGCAATGTTTTGTAATCTCATAACTTGATGAATCTTCTCTACGGTGGACTTAGTCTACACAGTTCTTAACCTACTTGAATATACCTTCGTCTTCCCTGCATCGTGCATGTTATTCTCTCTTCCAAATATTTAAGTTAATTGCAGATGTACCACGCCCTCTCATTCTCTTTAATCTTGTCAGTTGTGATTAAAAATTAAGTATTTTAACATTATTTTAACTTTGTCTTTCGTCTCTTGTAATCGGTGTTTAAGAAGGCTTTTATTCAATACCAGAACTTATCAGATGGGGTAGTCGATGATATACGTAAATGACCCCATGAAACGTTATTTATAGGGGTAGAATAATACTTTGGACTACTTACGCATGTAGACTGTAGTAAACTGTGTTTTAAATAAATAATTAAGCAAAATAATTGAACTATAAAAATAATTTATTTAGACTAATTTTTAAACATTTCTGTCTTATTAATTTTGAGAAAGCGAAGCTGTAACATTGAAGTTTCAAAATATTGTTGCCATGGTGTTATGTAAATATCATGTAAATGTTGTGTAAACGACAACCATGTCGAGAGTGTTATGTAAATGTTGTGTAAACGACAACCATGTCATGTTGTGTTTGCATTCCCATATCCATTATATTTCCATATTTATATTATTTTTTCGAAGTTTAAACTAAAAAAATGTTATTCATTTAAAATAATATTTAGAATTATTCATGTAGAAATTTCTAGAAATAGATAAATTAATCATTTGTATTGGCCTGGTGTTTGTACTGTGAAATTCTGGGAAGTTACGCGATTAGTATATAAACAGGCGGCGATGCGAGGGAAAGAGTCATCCATTTTTTACTCCGGTCAAGAAGTTTGTCTCGTTTGAGAAAGTTTAAACGTTTGCCGTGTGATTATTCAAATTGAATTTGTGAATAGAGCTAGATCAACTAAAGCGGTGAATTTATTTTATTCCGTTAATCTTTACAAATCAGTCGGATTACGGATTATACCGAAAGCCAACACGCATTGGACTGTGAATTTTTTTGAAAATACCCATTCAAACTTCGTAAATTTCTCTATGGGACTAAATTCCCCGCCAAGATTGGAACTTTGGATTTCGGATTTGGACACTCATTCTGGATCATATTAGTGAATTAAGAAAATCTGAATTGCTTGATGTTGGAAAACATTTTAATTTGGAAGTAAAGCAAGCAATGAAGAAAACAGATATCAAAAGAATTGTTGTTGAACATTTGGTCAACCAAAAAATTTTACCTCAAAAAGTTGTACAACAATTGCCTGCCTCTCATTTTGACCCAAATTTTGAATTAAAAAGAATAGAAATTGAAATGAAATTTCGTTTAAAAATTGAAACCAAACGACTTGAAGCAGAACAAGAAAACAAACGCCTTGATGCCAAAATACAAATAGAATGCATTAAAGCTGATAAGGAAATCAGTATGAGAAAGGCACAGACAGAAGAAAAGGTTGTCCAAATGCAGTTGGATAATTTTGATGCTTCCAAACAAATTCGTTTAGTGCCTCCATTCAATGAGAAGGCTGTGGATAAATATTTTCAGCAATTTGAGAAATTGGCCCTTAGGCTAAAATGGCCTACCGAATATTGGACAGTGTTACTTCAGAGTGTTCTCAGGAAGTATTTTCCAAACTCACGGCCGAGCAAAGTTATGATTACGAGCACGTCAAAATATGCATTTTGAATGCTTATGAATTAGTGCTAGAGGCGTACAGACAAAAATTTCGTGGTTACAAAAAGTTTGACAGCCAAACTTATGTCGAATTTGCTCGTGAAAAAGAAACTGTTGGACAGGTGGTGTGATTCCAAAGAAATCAAAGATAATTACACAAAACTCAGAGAACTCATGTTAGTTGAAGAGTTTAAAACATGTATTCCCGTAGAGCTCAAAACTTATATTGATGAACAAAATGCTTCCAAAATTCATGATACTGCTGTCTTGGCAGACGAGTATGCTTTGACTCACAAAGATTTCTCGTACAAGAGCAAAACAAATAACACAGCAAAGAAACCCAATGACTCATTCAAGCATTATGCAAATGTCAACAATTCTCAAACAAAGACTTCATCTTATTCTCAAAGCTCGTCATCTACCAAAAACGTGTCATTCTCATCCAAAACGTGCTTATTGTAAGAAACCTAGCCATCTGATTTCTGAGTGCTATAAGGTCAAAAACAAGCCATCACCCCATAGTTTCGTTTTACCCTCGTTGGATACATCATTGGTTCCCAATGATTTTGACCCTGTCTAGTCCACTGTGGATTCCAAGTCCAATATTCTTGATGTACCTGAAGATCTTGTTGAGGACAAATTTAAGCCTTTCATCACTGAAGGTTTTGTTTCTTTTGTTGGCGATTCACATCTACAACCAATTAAAATCCTGCGGGATACTGGAGCTTTTCAGAGTTTGATTTTGGAAAGTGTACTTCCGTTTTCTGAAAAGTCATCCGTTGGAGCCAATGTGCTCATTTCTGGTGTAGAAGGTGGCGTCGTTTCTATTCCTCTTCATAGATTGGATTTGCTTTTGGACTAAGTTTCGGGCCCAGTGACTGTGGGTATTAAATCTTCATTACCTGTTGAAGGTGTGTCTATGCTTTTGGGGAATGATTTGACTGGTAGTAAGGTGGTACCAGAGGTTCATGTTGTTGAAGCACCTGTTGTTAGTCCCAGTACAGAGCAACTCGTTGAAGAGTTTCCTGATGTTTTCCCCGCCTGTGCTGTTACTCGTTCTCAAACACGTTCTCAGGAGCTCAAAGAGGATTTCCCTTTATCTGATACGTTCATGTCTCGCATCGATGAGATTTCTGACTCAACTTCGAGTTCTACTGATGACTCCAAGTCATTTTTCAACTCTCTTCACCGTAACAAACTTGTTGAGGAACAGGACAATGATCCTGAAACTCGTTCTCTCCTACAACTGGCCGTTGATGAAAATGAAATAGGAACTGTCCCTATTTGTTACTACCAGAAGTCAGGTGTGTTAATGAGAAAATACAGACCTCCTGACGTTGCTGCTGATGAAGAGTGGAATGTTATTCACCAAATCGTCATTCCAAAATGCTATCGGAATGATATTCTTAGTCTTGCTTATGATCATGTGTTGTCGGGACACTTAGGTGTAAGAAAGACCCTAGATCGTATCCGACGACATTTCTATTGGCCAGAGATGTGCCAAGATGTTGTTGACTTTTGTAAGACATGCCATTCTTGCCAAATGACTGGAAAACCAAATCAGGGGATTCCCAAAGCACCATTGCAGCCTATTCCTGCCTTTGAAGAACCGTTCTCAAGGGTCATTATCGACTGTGTTGGCCCAATGCCAAAAAGCAAAGCAGGAAATGAATACCTCTTGACAATCATGTGTGCTTCTACACGTTTCCCTGAGGTTATCCCTTTGAGAAAAACCACTACTCCCAACATTGTCAAGGCTCTTGTCAAATTCCTTACAATGTTCGGGATTCCAAAAGTTGTGCAATCAGATCAAGGCTCAAATTTTATGTCCAAGATATTTCAACAAGCCATGTATGAATTAAACATCCATCAAGTTTCATCCAATGCATACCATCCTGAATCACAAGGTGTCCTTGAACGTTTCCACCAAATTACTGTCACGAACACTTAAAGGACTGGGATGAGGTTGTTCCAAAGCCAACACGCATTGGACTGTGAATTTTTTTTGAAAATACCCATTCAAACTTCGTAAATTTCTCTATGGGACTAAATTCCCCGCCTAGATTGGAACTTTGGATTTCGGATTTGGACACTCATTCTGGATCATATTATTAAGCACAGGCCAGTACCTTTTTGTATTATAAGTGGTTTTGAAGGTTGAAACTGGATATCTGTTATTGCTATTGGATAATTTATTTTGTGTCTATCACGTATAAGTAGATCATCGTAATAAAATTATACAAGCTGCTATCTGTGTCTTTCTGTTGCGTTCAGTCCACATAAACGTAACACATGAAAAAAGAATTCAAAGAGAATACGCCGTTGAAGTTGAGTAAATAATTTTCTGTCACCTAACTAACCATAATCATTTATTAATTATATTGCGTTTATCTTTGATAGCTACATTAACAGCTGATCAGTCAAATCGTAACAAATAGCCTCAATACATTGCATACGAAACTACGGGAGAAATCGTAGGATGTCGTCTTAACATATCCTGTTGGTTATACAATAAAAGTGTCTGTTGTCTAATGTGGATTTGATAGCCATTTTGCATTTATCTTTGAAATTAAACCCATCATTTTCTTGCTATAAAATGAATAGAAAGACCAACATCCATTAAAAACTATACCAACAATCGAACTTGTATATGTGGTCGCGCAAAACTTGTGGTTCTATTTTATTTCAGTGTAATACCAAATAGCTGTATGTAATAACCCTGAATAAGGCGCAAAGATTAAACGTTGGTTAAAATTATGAAAAAAAAAATTATAACTATCTTGAGCAGAGAAGTCGTTTTTTTCTAAAATTAATTCAAATATAGATTGTGTCAAGTAGCATCCTGTATTTGAATTAGCCCTCCAGCGTAAATACTAGTCTTTTTTCCCTCGGTGTGAATTCCTGTACATGGTGAGGGGACGTCCCAAGGAAGGTTCTATTCTGTCTGGTTATCTGTTGTGAACAAACAGATATTCTGTCAGCGTCATCAGGCACTGCACGAGAAAGAGCAGCCGTGACCACCTCAGCGTCGTCACTAGAGGAAGGCCGAGGAACAACGTTGCCAGACGTGTCCTTGCACATGACAGTGACGGCAAATAAACTGGGGACAATCGCGATATAAATGATCCGCCCCCAAACATAAATTACACACTTTAGACTGGCGATCATGCTTCACCTCTAACATAACTGCCTTGCCCAAAGGATCGAAAATTTCACTACAAAAGAGATACATTTCTCGCTAAAAGACACACAAATATCGCGTGTACCTAAATATATGCCCTGTTCTCGCTTCCACACAATAGGGCTTTTTACTTCACAAGCAAATTCCTTAAGTTTATTTAGTATAACGTCATCGTCTATATATTTCAGTACATCCATAAAAGACACAGTAAAAGTGCGTTTAGTTACACCATCAGCAGAACAATGTACACCATTTACAACAAGACCAGCACCGACAGTCAGGTCCACATCATCAGGGACAACAAATGTTACCTCATAACCTCCCGGGGGAGGAACAACAGCTGTACCCGAAGCAGCACCAAACGTAGATATAACTGCATGGATCACGTCCCCATGGCTTGAATTTGAAGTTTCCCCGAACACCGTGCGACGAATTACTTCCATAACTTTTTCAGTAGCTGAAGACATATTCCAACAAATTGCTAAAAGCACAAAACCCAGAAAAAAAAAAAAAACTATACGCTCATTAGGCTTAGCTACTAAACTCACACTAAGTCAATCAGGACGAAGAAAACACAAGTCTGCACTCGATGACGAGAACCGGCGCTTTCAACGTGGTATGAACGATGATAATACTGTATTGTTGTAGTATTAATTAACTTTGCTTTTAGTTCGTTATTTTAGTGAAGTTTGATAATTATAATTATACAACCCACAACAACAACTTAATATACTGTGATGGTTCACCCCGTGTCGTATCATGATTACTAACAACAACTCAATACACTGTGATGGTTCACCTAGTGTCGTATCATGATTACTAACAACAACTTAATACACTGTAATGTTCACCTCCTGTCGTATCATGATTACTAACAACAACTTAATACACTGTAATGTTCACCTCCTGTCGTATCATGATTACTAACAACAACTTAATACACTTTGATGGTTCACCTGGTGTCGTATCATGATTACTAAAATGTTTATGGCATTTCTAAGATTTCTTAGGTATCTTTGGAATGTTTCCTCACGTTGGGTGACAGACAGTTAAGGGTCATTAATAATGTGGTAGAGTTTACAAGAATAAGCAATATTTTGATCAAGTAGTCATTTAGATAAAATAATTTTAGGTAGGATTAATTTATACTATTTATGTTATAATTATGTAGGTTAACAATCTGCTCACTGGGATGAAACTAGGATTGAATGCTGTTAGTCAGTCAATTGAGCTTCAAATTTTGGACATGTTCACGTCGAGCAAGTTGTCTTCGTTCCATTGGTTCCACTTGTTTAGTACATCGGTGTAACCAACACTGTTAACAATGATTTTAATGTTATTAGAGTACACATTGAACTGTTTCAGTAAATCGTATTTTCTGTCAATTTTTGTTCGAAATTCTTAATCCAATGTCTGCTCCACCAATCATGCTCTCCCTTTATGACACGTGACTGGGCGGTATACTGTTGTTGTCAATCAATTATTTCTTTGTAAAACAGTGGTTGGTGAGTGGTGATTACTAGGTATCTTTTCTATTTTCTTTCACTGCTAAATTGCTGACGGCTATAGCAGATAGCCCTCGTGTAGCACATAGCCAAATTCAAATAAACCAAGTCTCTTCAGACAAATCTGATAAGCTAACGAATATTTCAGAGTTTGGTTTCGTTTACTAAAATTGAGAAACATTGGAACGATCTATTGAAGTTTGCAAATTTCAGAGTTGACTTTTTTAACATTAATGCCCCATTTTTCAGAGTCACAGCATACTGGTGTTCGGTTTTTGAATAAAACAGACTTTATCGTCTTCAATCGTTAGCTTATCATGGGAACAAAATAACAAGTTAACCCAAACACCTGTCCAGAAACATACACACTCGTGAAATATGTACAAGCCATAAATAAAGATAAATTCGGATGTTATTAGTTAGTAAAAATCGCATGCGTATAATATGGTGTTAAAACTAATCTGGAACCATAACATAACTTGTGAGTTATAAAAAACAATTATCTATCACCGTATTGTTCTGTATTTCTGTTTTTTAATATATCTGTCTAACCGTTTTTTTTATCCTACCCCGATTTGGGAGTACCTTTCAGATGTTGGATGCACAACCCACGTATCAAATTTTAAACTTTAAATAAAACATAATGCTAAATGTATACTTACAGTTTTACTCAGAAATATTTTAGACTCTTTAGTTTTGTAGCATTCATTCAGTGCATGTCACAATAAGAATTAAAATCAATCTAGACTTTCATGTTTGTTAACATAAACTGACGAGTTTCTCCAGTAAACAATCTAACTATTGTTTTTTATCACCTAATCCCAAATCCTGTGATTGTATTTGTTAACTAATTTTCATTTCTTCACATACTAATTACTCATGTCTCGTTTTTTGTACAATTTTCTTGGTGGTTTATTAACAACAATCTTTTTATTTTACTCTCGTATGATATTACAGAATGAATCTTTACAATAACCAATGAAGGCCGGCTTTGATAATAGCTGCAGACAATATTTGAATGTGATTGGATGTACTACTTCTTTTATATATATTCTGAACAGTGGAGTCTGTCCATCAGTTCATCTCTGTCTCCTGTTTATGGTGGCCTTTTCTCCCGCTGAGTTTGAAAAAGCGGATAAAGTCAAAGGTTAAAATTAACTAGTTAAATAACACTATAACAGGTATGAATAATGTTGACAGCAAACAGTACATTCTACACTAACTTGTTATGAATTAATAACACTATTACCAGAACATTACAAATATGAGTTTTCAGTAATCAGAAGTCCCACTAGAGAACTCTAAACATGAGTTATAAGTAACCAGAAGTCTCACCAAAACACTACAAACATGAGTTTTCACTGACAACAAGTCTCACCAGAACACTACAAACATGAGTTATCAGTAACCAGAAGTCCCACCAGAGAACGAGAAACATGAATTTTCACTAGAACTCTTCAAACATGAATTACCAGTAACAAGAAATCTCACCAGAACACTAAACACATGCATTTTCAGCAATGAGAAGTCTCAGCATCATACAAAACATAAGTTTCAGTGAAATTGAAGACCAAGAGTGTTGAAAGAATCAGTAAAAGTGAAGACCAACAATGTGAAAACAGTCACTGAAACTGAAGAACAAAAGTGTTGTAACAGAAGTGAAAGTGAAGATCAACAGTGTGAAAATAGTAAATTAAAGTGAATACCAATAGTGTTGAAAGAGAGATTGAAACAGAAGACCAATAGTGTTGACACAAACAGACAAACGTAACACCAATAGTGTTGCAACAAATAGTGTGAAATTGAACAACAGTTAGAAAACAGTAAGTAAAAAGTGAGCATCATCAAATTTGAAATACTCAGTGGATTGAAGACCAATATTGTTGAAAGTAAAGACCAATAGCGTTGAAATAGAAGTAAAAGTGAAGAACAACAGTATGAAAACATTCAGTGAAATTGAAAACCAACACTGCTGAAACAGACCATGAAATTGATGATGTACTCTAATGAGACAGTCATTGAAAGTAAAGACAAGTTGTGTTAAACGAGACAAGAAGTGAAGACACACGCTGTTGAAATAGACAGTCAAATTGAAGGCAAACACTTTTCAAAAACAGATACGGAAACTAAAAAACAACACAGTTGAAACTAGCAGCGAAATTGAAGATCTCTACTGTCAAAACATTCAGTGAAAGTGAAGACCAACACTGTTGAAAGAAACCGTGAAATTGAAGACCAACACTACTGAAACAGCCATAGAAAGTGAATACCAATACTGTTGAAACACAGTGAAATGGAACACCAATACTGTTCAAATCGTCAGTGAAACCGAAAACAATTAGTGTTGATAATGCCAGTGAAAGTGAAGACCAGCACTGTTGACAAAGAAGGTGAAATGTAAAAACAATACGATTGAAACAGTCATTGAAAGGGAAAACCAGCAGTGTTAAAATGCAGAGTAAGTGAAGACAGTCAAATTTAAGACCAACGCCGTTCAAACAGACAGTGAAACTGAAAACAAACATCATTGGAACAATAATTGAAATAGGGACCGCTAGTGTTAAAATAAAGAGTGAAAATGAAGATCAGCACTGTTGAAACAGACCGAAAATGAAGAATACACTGTTGAACCAGAGAGTGAAATTGAAAACACTTATTGTTGAAACAGACAGTAAAAACAGAAGAACAACAGTGTTGAAACTGACAGTGAAATGAAAGACCAAGTGTTTAAACAGTCATTGAAACTGATGACCAATTGAGTTAAAACAGAAAGTGAATTTAAAGACCAACAGTACTGAGACACTCAGTGAAAGTGTAGATCAACAATGTGAAAACAGTCAGTGGAAATTAATAGGAACAGTGTGAAAATAGAATTGACGTGAATACCATTAGTGTGAAAACAGACAGTGACACTGAACAACAGTAGTGTTGAAACAGACAGTGAAATGGAAGAAGACAATGAAACACACAGTTAAAGTGAAGACCAACAGTTTTAAAACAATCATTGAAACTAAATATCAATACTGTCCAACATGAAGAGAAACTGAAGACCAATAATGTTGAAACAGACATTGAAGTTGAAGGCTAACAATGGTGAAACAGTCAGTGAAAGTGAAGACCAACAGTGTGAAAACTGTCAGTGGAAATCAAGACCATTAGTGTTGAAATGTAAATGAAAGTGAAGACCAGCGGTGTGACAAAAACAGTGAAACTGAAAACAAATAGTATTCAAAGACAGAGTGAAATTGAAGACCAACAGTGTTGGAACAGTCAGTGACAGTGAAGACCATTAGTGCAGATAAAGTTAGTGGAATTGAAGACCAATAATTTTGAAACAGACATTAAAAAGTGCAGTCCAACAGTGTGAAAACAGTCAGTGAAACTGAACACCAATAGTGTTGAAACAGTAGTGAAAGTGAAGACAAAAGTGTGCAGACAGACAGTAAATCTAAAAAAGAGTAGTATTAAAAACACAGTGAAATTAAACACCAACAGTGTTGGAAAAGTCCGTGAAAAGGAAGACCAATATAGTTTAAACAGACAGTAAAAGCGAAGACATACAGTGTGAAAACAGTTAGTCAAACTTAACGTCAATAGTGTTGAAACATACAGTCATATTCAAGACCAACAGTATTGAACAGTTAGTGAAAGTGAAGACCAACAGTGTGAAAACAGTCAGTGAATTTCAAGACCAGTAGTGTTAAAAAACAAGTGACAGTGAAGACTAACAGAGTAAAAATAGACAGTGAAACTGAAGACCAGCAGTGTTTAAACAGATAGTGATACTGAAAACCTAGTGTTGGAAGATATAGTGAAAGTGAAGACAAACAATGTGAAAACACTCAGTGGAAATTGAGACCAATAGTGTCGAAACAGAAATGAAAGTCTAGACCAATAGTGTGAAGACGGACAGTGAAATGGAACACCAAATGTTAAGAGAGACATCAAAATTGAAGACCAACAGTGTTTACACAGCCAGTGAAACTGAACACCAACAGTGTTAAAGAGTGAGTGAAACTAAAAACCAACAATGTTGAAAAAGAAGTGAAAGTCAAGACCAACAATGTACAAACAGACAGTAAAACTATAGACCAGCAGTATTGAACAGACAGTAAAGTTGATGAAGAACAGTGTTGAAACAGTCAGTGAGAGTGAACACAAATAGTGTTGAAACAGACAATAAACTTCAAGGCTAACAGTGTTGAAACAGTTCAATAGTCTTGAAATGGAAGTTAAAGTGAAAACCAAGACTGTGAAAACAGACAGTGAAACTGTAGACCAATAGTGTTGAAACACCGTGAAATTAAAGACCAGTAGTGTTAAAATACTGAGTGAAAGTGAAGACCAATATTGTTGAAATAAGGAATGAAATTTAAGTCCATTAGTGTAAAAAAGTCAGCTAAATTGAATACCAACAGTGGAACTGAAAACTAGTGGTGTTGAAATAGACAGTAAAAGGTGTGACCGACTGTGTTAAAACAGTCAATGAAAGTGAAGAACAACAGTGTTGAAATAGTCAGTAAAAGTGAAGTCCAATATTTTTTAAACATACTGTAAACTTGAAGAACGGAATTTTGGAAACAGTCAGTGGAAGTTAACATCAGAGGTGTTGAAATGAAAGTTAAAGTGAAAGCCAAGATTGTGAAAGCAGACAGCAAAACTGTTGACAAATAGTTTTGAAACAGACAGTGAAACAGAACACCAATACTGTTAAAACAGTTGGAGAAATTGAAGGAACCCACAGGAAAGTTAAAGACCAAAACTGTTCAAAAACAGATACTGAAACTGAAAACCAGCAATGCTGAAACTGACTGTGAAATTGAAAATCTCCATTGTTCAAACAGACCATGAAATTGAAGGCAAACACTTCTTAAACAATCATTGAAAGTGAAGACCAACACTGAAATTGAAATTGAAGACCGTATCAAAACACATAGTGAAACAAAAGAGCAATAGTGTTGAAAGAGACAGTGAACTTAAAGACCAACAGTGTTAAAACACAATGAAACTGAATACCAAGTGTTAAAACCGACATTGAAATTGAAGACCAATAGTTTTGAGACAGCTAATGAAACAGAAAACCAACAATATTAAAACAAAAGTAAAAGTGAAGATCAACAGTGTTCAAACAGACAGTAAAACTGAAGACCAGTACTATTAAAACAGACAGTGAACTTGAAGACTAACAGTGTTGAAACAGTCGATGAAAGTGCAGTCAAATAGTGTTCAACCAGTCAGTAAAGGTGAAGACCAACATTATTCAAACAGTCAGTGAAAGTAAAAACCAATAGTAGTGAAACAGACTGTAAACATGAAAGCCAACATTTAGAAAACAGTCAGTGGAAATTAACATCAATGGTGTTGAAATGAAAGTTAAAGTGAAAGCCAAGATTGTGAAAGCAGACAGTGAAACGGAACACCAATACTGTTAAAACAGTCAGTGAATTTGAAAAAACACACAGTCAAGTTAAAAATCAACACTGTTCAAATACAGACATTGAAACTGAAAACCAGCAATGCTGAAACTGATTGTGAAATTGAAGCCCGACACTACTGAAACAATCATTGAAAGTGAAGATCAACACTGTTGAAACCTATTGAGATTGAACACCAACCCTGTGTAAACCGTCAGTGAAACCGAAGACCAATAGTGTTGATAAAGTTAGTAAAATTTAAGATGTACAATGGTGAAACATGCAGTGCATGCAGTGTAGTGTTAAATAATAGTGAAAGTGAAGATCAACACTGTTGAAACCCAGTGAGATTGAACACCAACCCTGTGTAAACCGTCAGTAAAACCGAAGACCAATAGTGTTGATAATGTTAGTAAATTTTAAGATGTACAATGGTGAAACATGCAGTGCATACAGTGTAGTGTTAAATAATAGTGAAAGTGAAGACCAACACTGTTGAAACCCAGTGAGATTGAACACCAACCCTGTGTAAACCGTCAGTAAAACCGAAGACCAATAGTGTTGATAATGTTAGTAAATTTTAAGATGTACAATGGTGAAACATGCAGTGCATACAGTGTAGTGTTAAATAATAGTGAAAGTGAAGACCAACACTGTTGAAGCAGACTAAAAATTAAGACTACACTGTTGAAACAGAGTGAAATTCAAGATCGTATTGAAACACATAGTGAAACAGAAGAGCAATAGTGTTAAAAGAGACAGTGAACATGAAGACCAACTGTGTTGAAACAGTCTATGAAAGTGAAGACCAACATTGTGAAAACAGTTGACCTAAAGATTAATATTGTTGATAGAGAAGCTAAACTGAATACCAAGTGTTAAAACAGACATTGAAATTGGAAAACCAATTCTGTTGATACAGTCAATTAAACAGAAGACCAACAATGTTGAAAGAGAAGTGAAAGTGAAGATCTACAGTGTTGAAAACAGTCAGTTGAATTCAAGACCAATAGTATTCAAAGAGAAGTAAAGTGAAGACCAAAAGTGTTAACACAGACAGTGAAATTGAACACCATGTGTTAAAAGACACATTGGGATTGAAGACCAATAGCGGTGAAGTAGACAGTGATTTTCAAGACAAACACTGTTCATACAGTCAGTGAATCTGAAGACAAACAATGTTGAAACAGAAGTGAAAGTGAAGAACAACAGTGCAGAAACGGACAGTAAATCTGTAGACCAGCGCTATTGAAACAGACAGTGAACTTGAATACCAATAGAAACAGCCAGAGCAGTAGTGTTCAACAGACTGTGAAGTTGAAAACCAACAGCGTTAAAATAGTCAGCGAAAGTGAAGACCAATACCAAGACTTGAAGACCAAGTGAAACACACAGTAAATTAAAGACTGACAGTTTTGAAACAGCCTGTGAACGAGAAGATCAACAGTGTGAAAATAGTCAGTGGTAGTTAACACCAATATTCTTGAAATGGAATTTAAGTGAAAACCGAGATTTTAAAAACATACTGTGAAACTGTAGAACAGTAGTGTTGAAATAGAGATTGAAAGTCCAACAGTTTGAAACAGAGAGTTAATGTAAGTCTTTTAGTGTTAAAAAGTTAGCGAAATCGAATTTCAACAGTGTTCAAACAGACAGTTGAACTAAAGACCAGTAGTGTTGAAAATCGACAGTGAAAGGTGTGACCAACAGTGTAAAAACAGTGAAACTGAAGACTGATAGTGTTTAAACAGATGTTAAAGTGAAGATCAAGAGTGTCAAAACAGCCAATAAATTGAATACGAACATTGTTGAAACAGCCAGTGAATCTGCAGACCAATAGTGGTAAAGCAGTCAGTGAAATTAAGACCAATAGTGTTGAAATAGTCAGTGAAAGTGAAGACCAATAGTGTTGAAACAAGGGAACGTGAAGACCAACAGTGTGAAAATAGTCAGTGGAAGTTAACACTAATAGTGTTGAAATGGAAGCTCAAGAGTGACACACATAATGTGCCTTTCCTTTGTTCGGGTGACAGTCATTCGGTGGAATTTAGCTGCTCAACTTGTCTAGTCACGTGTTTGGGTGTGTAAATAGATATTCGACTTTTACCACCACAGCTTTTCTTGAAAATACTCTTTCTCCCCACCCATCATTATAGCGACATCTAGTGTTGCATGTAGGCTTAATGGGTGTTGTTATAATTCATTCATTTCCTGTCCTCCAATTGTACACTTCTCACAGTACGTAGTAATATTTAAAGGTACAGGCCAGTACCAGTCAAATGGCGAACAATGTGCATTTTTTTTATCCTGATATTCTTACGTTGGACACTTGAAATGTCGAAATAACATGTTTCAAACAGACAGATCCGTATGGCAATACGTAGGTACAAATACAGATGGAGGACACTACATCATTACTAAGTAATTACAACTTAGTTAAGCGAGATGGAGATATCAGACCAGAGCTATTCGGCCTGGCATGGCCAAGTGGGTTGAGGCGTGCGACTCGTAATCTAAGGGTCGCGGGTTCGCATTCCCGTCGCACCAAATATGCTCGCCTTTTCAGCCGTGGGGGCGTTATACTGTGACGGTCAATTCCACTATTTGTTGGTAAAAGAGGAGCCCAAGAGTTGGCGGTAGGTGGTGATGACTATCTGCCTTCCCTCTAGTCTTACACTGCTAAATTAGGGACGGTTAGCGAAGATAGTCCTCAAGCTGCTTTGTGCGAAATTCATAGCAAACACAACAATTAGGGTCTTTCTGTATAGGGAATTGCAGACACCCATAGCACTGTATCTGCTGTGTCATTCCTCTGGACTCCCCAACATATATTCCATTTTCTTTTCTTCTAGTGAAGTAGAGGAGTCCTTTCCACTTCTTGGAGTGGTGGACCAAGGAAGATTCCTCCCGAGTAGTTTTTGTACAATAAACTAAAATTGAATTTATAGATTATGTGTACCCACTCAACAACAAGAGGGCTAGCATTCAGTGATGTCGAGAAACCCACTTGTTGAGAATTTTATAATGCAAAAAACGGGCTCTTTTGGGCTCAGAAAACACTTCAAATAGAAGAGCGAACAACGTTTCGACCTTCTATTTGAAGTGTTTTCTGGGCCCAAAAGAGCCGTTTTTTGCATATAAAAAAGGGCTAGCATTGTTATTCTTACTGTGATACTGAACAATGATTACACTGTAATATAACAATTACGATCCAAGGCACTTCTCCTGAACATTTTTGCTCAGGTTGACTGCACTTGTTGCTCACAAAATTCTTTTTTGTTGTTTTGACAGGATATTTTCTGCCCAGATGGATTGCACTTGACATAATCTGTCTTAACCCAAACACTTCTTCTGCATGTTTTTATACCAGCACTTGACCAGATCATAGTTATACCAAAGGTGCTACCTCCTGGATGTTACCAGAGGAAACCACTCTTGTTCATCAAATAGTTTTCATGCATGGTACTTCTGCTGGACGTTTTTTGTCTGGATGGACTACACTTGACATTATCTAACATATCTTAAGGTGCTTTCTCCAGATGTTTTTCCCTGGTGGATTACTCTTGACCAAAATATTTTATCTTGAAGACAATTCCCCTAGGTGTTTTCTGCCTGGGCAGATTGTACTTGGTTTGTTCATGTACCCTTCATGGTCCTTTAGTCCTAGCCTCTCTTGTACCTTTGTAGGTTTCACTGTCATTATGTTTGGTACTTTGGTTTGCTGCATAAGTGACATAAGTAGGATTTGTATGCTGACAATGAGCGAGTTATGACAGTTCTTTTGATCACACTCGTATGTATATGTATTTATATTTATATGTATCCTCATAACACAGCTGCACATCAAAGGTATTTTCTCTGGCTGTTTAGCCTGGATGGACTGCAATTATTGCTCACAATATCTGATACAAAGCATTTTGACTAGATAAGCTGTACTTGTTGCTTACAGTATCTCATATGAGGTGTTTCAACTGGATCGATTGCACTTGTCATAATTCAGAGTAACCTGAAGATGTACAATTGGCACTAATATGAGTTGCTGTCACTTCCATACCAGATATTTCAACTTTGTCATGGTATTCAAGTCTTGTTCTCCAACACTTATACTGATTTGGTACTGTATGTCTTTCCCCAATGCAAGTAGGTGCTTGCCCATTCTGTTCTTCCCTCTTTGTAGTACTGTGTTCTTTATTGGGTAAATAACATATCCATTTGAGAAATAGTTCTATACCACACAGATGTGACTTCTGTTTTTAATCTTGCACACCAGTTCTTTCAGTGCGATTACTTTCTGCTTGATTTTGTGTTTTTGCATGTTCATCTGCCCCTCTAGTTTTTTCAAAGTGGGGTGAGAAGACCATTTCAGAAGTTAACATTTTCTAATTCTGACAATGTATATTGATACATACTTGCCTCACTTCAACCACTTCCTTCCCCACTGATTTGCCAGTGTTTCTTCTTTGAATATGACAGTTCATGAACGTGAGGGTTATGCTAAAATAATAGACTGCATTAGCTGTGCTGGTACAGAAGGATTGTTGGAAGGTAGTTGCATGATCAGTACATGTTTTAAAAGACTGATGAGTCAGGTGAAAAGTGTTTTTTTGCAATATTTAGAGAGCAAATCAAGATTGAAACAGCTTTGAGGTGAGAAGAGGTAAATACCTGTCTAAAATGCAGTTTCAGAATAAAAATGTTAACTTTTATTTGGACAAGTTATATTATTCATAAAAACAATTTTGAAGTTTGAAACTATTTCACTCAGTAGTTGTTTGTTTGCAATAAAATAAGACAAACCACCAAATAAATGTATTCAGGTTTCACAGTTTACTAGGTTTGTATTGTGCTTAAAATTCCACAATTAAAATTAAAATATACAGAAAAACTATTTGTACATTTAAAAACTGAATTACTAAGTTTGGGGATTAGGCTCAGTTTCAAACCTTGAACATGGACTAGAAATAACTTTTATTAACATTCAACTCTCTGTAAAGTATGTATGCATTAACTTGATGTTATCGTAAATATAATTAAATTAAAAACTGATCAGGATATCACGAGAAATTCATACAGAATTGATATTAACTTTTGATCAAAGCAAGTCTTTGACATGGATCAGAAATAAAAACATGCCTAGTTATGAGCATAGGTAACTACATATAGTGTTCAGACTGTGTTACTTTTGTGATTAGAATGTAGTTTCATCAGTTGCAAACTCTCTCACTGTTTTTTGGTCCATGTTCAAGGTCTAAATCTGACCTGAGTAATTCAGTGCAGACACACTGTGTGGGTTAAATATCAATACATCTGTTTTTACTTTTTGTTATTTCTATTTAACTGTCAGAAATGTATTATGTTTGTATTTGTTTATATCCTTCTGTGAATTTTGTAGAAAGTTGATGAAATATTTTTTGTATTCAATAAATACAACTATGCATTTACAAAAATTAAAACACTATTTGATGTGTGTCAATCAATGAATTAAACTCACACTGCTTCATTTTTTTCACCATTTATTTTACAATAATGAATATTTATAACGAGATATTCAATGAAAAATATACATTTCACAACCAAATTAACTGAAGATAGAAAAATTATTGCTCTTTAAAAATCACATTTACTCCATGTTATACCTTGTTTTACTTAAAACATTTTATCAATCTTATACAATTTTTGCTTTTAAGGTAACTTTAGCATTTCAATTCTAAACACACTATATTAATTACTGCATTGAGCAATAAATTGGTTAAACCAAACTTGGTAACTCGCTTTGAACAAAACATCAGGTTCAACAGAATGTTGTTTTTTAACTGTTAACAAAAAATGTTCACCTGTAGGAAGGTAAGTAATAAATAAATGAAGGGCAGACATCTAATAGTGGTACAGATCATATCTGTGGTGGGGCACTTTGTAAAACAATCTTGAAATTATCTTTAAGAAGAATCTGGAAGACACAAGTCACTGTCAAGGTTCAGTTACACACACTACAGTTAAGTTTCAGACATCATAACTTTATAGGTTTGTTTGTTTGTTTTTTTGGAATTTCGCACAAAGCTACTCGAGGGCTATCTGTGCTAGCCGTCCCTAATTTTCCAGTGTAAGACTAGAGGGAAGGCAGCTAGTCATCACCACCCACCGCCAACTCTTGGGCTACTCTTTTACAAACGAATAGTGGGATTGACCGTCACATTATACACCCCCACGGCTGGGAGGGCGAGCATGTTTAGCGCGACTCGGGCGCGAACCCGCGACCCTCGGATTACGAGTGCACGCCTTAACGCGCTCGGCCATGCCAGGCAACTTTATAGGATTTCTACTTATTGCACATTGGTTATTCCACATCCAATTCTTCATCAGATAGGTTTTCATTGATTGGAACAGCTTCTCCATCTACTGTAGCAGCAAGATGATCTTCTCCACCAGCTGTTTCAGGGAGCTTTCCCTCCTCTCATACAAATTTATTTAATAAAACAATCATAATGAACACCATGTTTGTACAAAATACCACTAACACCGATACCAACAATTACTGATATAATTATCTATATGATATTTAATCAACACAATCTGTCCTGATTTTTCTCAATACATTTTGAAATATTGACAATAACTAATAAAGAAGAAATATAATTTTTACATATATATATACATTTATCATTCTTATTAGCTACAAGCTTCATTCAGGCTTTTTAGTATCTGTAAAAAAATTTGCAAACTACCTTTCACAGACAGACCTTTCTTTTAACATTTTCAATGTCATGATTTTTTCTAAAAATGAAATATTTGTGGTTTCATTAAATAAGTCTAGACATCTTTTTTAAAAATTAATAAGCATTAAATACAAATTAATTATTATTACAGCTAATAATAATGGTTTTTAACAAAATCTTATTTTAACAGCTAATTTATATTATGTTCTAACTTCATGTTATTGTGACATATACTTTGTCATATATTTTCTCAACAATTCTCTTATTAAAATAGATACTTCATATAAAACCTTAACAATAACATTCCTACTTCAACAGACACTAAATTAAATTTAAGGCAACTCCCTACTATAACAGTTACTTTCTCAATGTAATACATACTTGATACTGAGTTCATCTCCTTACCATATAGGTTTGCTTTTCTTCTCTTCACTTCATGAAGATAAGTTAACAACGTTAATCCTACATTTACTTGCATGATAAGGGTCTCAGCTGTTAGTTCCACATATGAATCACAGTTCTGCAACTGCAAAGAAAGTTTACAAAGATTAAATTTTTATATGTTCCAATGCCCTGAAATTTTATGATAAATATATCTCATACACGTTAGCATTGACAAAACAAAATTTAAAAGTAATATTTATATATATTAAGTCTATAATTAGTTTTGTTCATTATTTCATTCACTTTCACAAAATATTTCAAATGAGATATTTATTTCAAGTTTTTAACCATGAAAGCAAATTAATATATATATATTTTTAAACTTTTGGATTGAGTTGAAATGTATATTTTTATTTCTTTCAACACTATAAAAGACTTAAAATCAATTTTCTATTTCCCAGCTACAAAAAGAACAAAACTGTTTAATGATGTGTCAACACTAACAACCAAGTTTGATGGTATTAATTAAAAAGAGAGATATTATAATTATGTATTTTTTTGTAGTAAAGAGAATTCTTCCGATATCCTTGTGATACCACAGCCTGTAATGTGGAGACATAAATACAAATATATAAATGTTACACTGTACAACTTTTTTTCTCTTTGAAGAAACAAACTATGATATCAAATAATAGTGATGAACTGGATAAAACACATACTGTTTAATTAAGCTATGTGTTTTTCTTATAGCAAAGCCACAAAGGGCTAGCTGCCCAGCCACTGAGGGAAGTCGAACCCCTGATTTTTGTGTTGTAAATCTGGAGACATTCCGCTGTACCAGCGGAGAACACTTAATTAAGCAACATTCCTTAATAACATTTCCATGAAAATCCTCAAGAGATAAAATAGCATACAAACAAAACCTCATGCTTTGATAATAGATGAAATATCAATACCTCACTATCTTCTCAAGGAAATAGAACACATTCTGCCTCATCTTCATCCATCTAGTCTTCAACAGCCAAGTCTGGGTTGAATGTAAACATCTCTCGTCCACTGAGCTGTTTGAAGATTCATAACTATGAAGATTCTAGTTTACTCTTCAGATCAACATACTTAGCAATGAAAAGAATAAACTCGACAAGTTTAAATATGCTCTATGACAACACTCAATAATGCATTTTGTACTAAATAATGTTAAAATTCTACATCAAGTTGTCTTGCTATTTTTAAGGTTAGCTTACCTCTTCTTAAGCAAAGTACAAGATATGTTGAAAATAAATACATTATTATTTATATCACAGCAATGATCAGTAATTTCAAGAATGATTTTACAAACTGTTGATCACTTACTTCTCATGTCAATCAAACAATATCAATATTTACAATAGATACACTAATATGATAACATGCAGTTATATTTCCTTAAGTTAAGGGGTGACCAGTAGAGTTCATCTGTTATAATTACACCACAATGATGGTCAACAAACTTTAACTTACTAATAATACATGTCGTATGATGACAGTCACACAGTTTTACAATATCACTTACACCAATGTGATGACCAGCTTTAAATTCTGCTTTTTTCCTGTCCTGTTCCACTTGAGCTTTTTCCTTCTTCTCTGCTATCTACAAATCAAAATAATGTTGTTGTTTTGTGTTGATACTATGCTAACAAAATATATTTCAATTAAATATTGAACAAACATGCATTTAGACAAAAATAAAAATTTTTGTACATGATGTCTTTTATACTTATATATATGTGTATGTACTTATTTCCCAAATTTATATATTAACTGTTACACTTTACACACATTTTCATTAAAAGAATGTAATAAAGATCTAAATTGTTACAAGTCAATAAAGTCTAGTGTATAAAGAATCTAAATGACTTAAAACAATACCAACTTATGTACATTTTCAGGAAAATATTTTAAAAGTATACTATTCTTCATAAACATAAAAAAGAGGAAGACAAGAGTACAAAATATGAAATTCAATAAGTAAACTTGTATTGAAGTGTGGACAGACAGAGAATAAAATACTTTTTCTTTTTCCAAGCCAAAAATGTTTAAAATGAAATTATTGTCAAGTTATACCCAAGAGCTGATCTCTTGAAGTACACAGAATGTAATGACACAGTCACAAAAATTAGATATAATACAATATAATATTATAAAGCACACAAAGAACACAATTTTATAAATTTCATAGAACAAGATGTAATTTTATGAATGCATACAGATAACGATTTGTGTACAGGAAATATAACTTTATAAAATTATGATATTATTCAATAATAATACAATAACAAATTATTCAGAGAAAACTTATGTATAAACTTTACACCAACTTGAATATAAGACTGTTTAGTGCAGGTAGTGCTACTAAATAATTTACTTTGTAACTCACTGATGTTGAAACTATTGAACACTGTGTTTAAAATCCAGTGATGTCAAGACATGTATATACAAATAGCTACAACTAGATGAATGAAAAAAGTAAAAATCACATGAGAGAGAACTTGTGTCAGAGAAAAGTTAGACTTTGTAAAGTTAACTGTTGTGGGAGTGAATGGTTGGTAGGTTAGGGTGACATTTAAAGTTTGAAAGAGATAAGGAATTTAATATGTCTCATAAAAAGATGTTCGAAACCAATTGAACCCACATGTGGACTTCAACAAAAGAAAGATGATAATTGGAAGTACAAAAAACTAGAATAATACTGAAAGTTAAGCAAACAACTGTAGAAGCTCATGTGATATCATGATACCACTGTGATTAAAAGAAATAAAAATTTAGCTTGTCAACTGAATTCTAAAACAATTGAATTGGCTTAAGTGGATTTTGGACAATAAAAAGAAAACTGTAAAGTGTCTAAGATACAAATATTATCTCCATAGTGTAAGTAATTTTGTACACACATTTAACTTGTTTCAAACATATATTATTTAAAAAAAACAACAAGTGGAATGCATGTTGTTCACTTTTTGTCAATTTCACTGCCAACAAGTCAGAGACACCTACTGTAGAGAATGTTGTAGCCCAACACACCTATAAATTCACATTACTATCAAGTAAGTGTATAACATTTGGTAGGCCACAGCCATGATTACACAGTGGTAAGTTGTGGTAGAAGAAAATGAGAAGGACAGTGGAAATGAATAGACCACAACTATGGTAAAAGTGCAAATTGCATGGAGATTACATGACATAACCATGTCAAATTTTGATAAAAGAATGGAAAGTGGAGAGATATCTTCATGGATAGACCAGGAAAGATAGGCCTTGTGCAACATAACAACATGGCATCCAGCTAAAGTAAAGCCCTTTCAGATACTTTATGCAATGAAATACCTTATAAAGCAGGAAGCTGAGGCAATGTTGGAAGCTGGAATTGTTAAGCCTTCAAATTCAGCCAACCATTTACCAGTTTTAATCTCAAAAATTGGAGATAGGTTAACTGTTTTTAAATAAATTTCCAAAAGCTGAATCTTGTGATGAAGTTCAACTCTGAACCTATGGACAACCTAGAAACTATCAGGTCAGGTTCTCTTCAAAGATCAACCTCAGTAAAGGTTATTGCCAAATCCTAATGAAGACAGGATTTATAAAGAAGACAGCATTTTCAATACCAGATGGATGCTACCAATTTCAGCAGATGCCAAGTCAATTCTGCAGAAACATTCAACTGCATGATAAGGAGGATGCTGTGCAACACCACCAATATCAAGTACTATGCAGATGCCATCCTGACACACACTGTGAAATGGGAAGACTATATGAAGAAATGTAGAAAGATGTTACAACATGTGAGAGCAGCAGGTCTCACCATCAGACCATCCAAGCACTATACCTCATATTATGTGCTGGGACTGAAAGACAGTCATGGAAAAGAAGGTATTCCAAATACAAGATATACTAGCTCTGACTAAAAAGCAACAAGTCAGATCCTTTCTGGATTTATTTTGATATTACAGGAAATTCATCCCAAACTATGTTGAAATTGGTGCACCATTGACTAACCTGACAAAGAAAAGCTTATGAAACAAAATAAAGTAGAAATGACGACACCTGGTTGCATTCCAGACTTCAACAAACCATTAAATGTTTAGGCTGATGCTTCAGTCATTTAAATTGGGAAAGTGCTCTTACAATAATATAGAGATGGACCATTTTCAGTAATATATACAAGTAAAAAGCTGTTAAGTAGTGAGAACTACTCTGTTACTGAATGAGCGTGTCTAGCCATCATACTTACCATTAACAAGTTCCAGAACTACCTGTACAGGAAGGAGTTCATCATCTGAACAGATCATTACCAACTGTGTTTGGGATCCTAGAGTGAAAGGATGAATCAAGCAGTATGAAAGAAAGGCAATACAACATGAGAAAGAGCCCACCGAGAAAAAAATGGACAATCCCACATGAGAACAATAAAGGACAACATTCCCAGATGAAAGAGTAATAAGGAAAGTTAGAAAAGGAGGAAAACAAGAAAGAGCTGGTAAATAATGTGCTACCAACAGAACTTGACAAGGAGTGTTAGGAAACTTCAACAAGACACTGGGAGGGAGATGGCAGAGAACACATACAGAAATGAACAGCACAAGCAAAATGGTGTATACAGCCAGACTGTTTGTTATGTGACCATTGGATCAAAAGGGCTCTGGT
Organism: Carcinoscorpius rotundicauda; assembly: GCA_011833715.1. NCBI lineage: Eukaryota > Metazoa > Arthropoda > Merostomata > Xiphosura > Limulidae > Carcinoscorpius > Carcinoscorpius rotundicauda. The sequence continues at coordinate 81,161,675 of CM022401.1, read as the reverse complement.
AACCAGATATTCTATAATTTGCAAACCAAGTGAAAATGGATGAGCCCAAATAAGAAGTGGAGAGTAAATGAACAAATATAAGAGTCAGAAACAACCGAAAAATTAAGACATGCCTTTCCAGAGAAATTGTTTCTAAATTAATAATGAATATACCTGTAGAAAAGGTAGAAGCAAAATGCAGCCATGTGTCCAGAATGGAAAAGAAACAAAGGTCAAGACTGTGAATGTAGGAAGTTAAAGCCCTCATAACATGGCTAGAGACATAAGGAGCAAGAGTCATGCCAAAAAGTAGAACCACAAAATAGTGTGTATTGTGATGATGGGATTATTGGAAGGAGATGAAAGGTATCCAAGACATGGACCATTGTAAACTAAAAGCTTACAATTTTTGTATATTAGTTCTGTTCAAGAACAAATCAGGATTCGAACATCCACAGTTTGTATTTATTACCACCAGTCAAATAAGCAATAATAATACAAAGTACAACATTAAATAATGTTCCTCTTCCCTTTTTTGTTACTAAATTCCTAATAATATCATTAGATAATAATTGTGTGCCCTACTTTGTGGAAAGTAACAACAGATTCCTTAAATTGAACAACTACACTCAACCCATTATTACCACACCTTTTACAACCAATACAAAAAAAGCACATGCTAACTCCTTAACTTTTTCTCAACCACTGCATTATTCTAACGTAGTATCATTTTAAATTTTTTTCTTCCACTCTGGGTTTCTTTTTTTTTCACTAATTTTTAAATTACCCTTAATTTCACATTATAGCCTTCATCTTTTTAACAGTTGCCATTTCGAGTTAAACAATTTATTTATCTTCATTATTTGAACAAAATAAACATACTAGAACATTACTTAATAAATATTTGCAACATCACAATATTTTGCAATTTTCTACCATATTCACTAAATAGTAAACCTGTACAACTTGATGACAGTTTTTTATTTGGTGAACATATTAAAAATTATGTTCACAATTACTGCAACTTAATAAAATCATAATGTGTCTGTTAAAAAGTAAAAATAGTAATTATAAACAGAGCATCAACAAAATAACTTTATTATGCTTTAAGCAATCTCAAGTTATGCATTCTCTTTGCTTCATACAACATAAATTTCAGTGTATTGGTATATTATTAAACCTGACGATGACAACACCTTTTTTAAAAACTGCATTCATTATCATGTTAAACTTAACAAGATTTGTTATCCATTCAACCCATCTTTAAACTATATAAGCTTACTTACCTTATGCCTGGTTATCATATATTTTCTCTTTGAAGAAAATTTCTATAGCTTTAAAATATATATAATTTTACACACAAATACATTCAGAATTCACAACAAAGGGAACAGAAAAGAAACTTTACAAAGCTATAAAAAACAACCTAAATTTCAAGTTTATCAACACATGATAGTCTGTGTGTTATATCCAAGCATGTTTAAACTTTCTCAACAACTGTTCTCATTGTAAGAATAGTTTCTATTTCTTTCTTTTATGAAGAGGGGGGTCTAATTAGACATCTAGTAGTTTAATTAATAAATGTACATCACATTCAATGTTTTTATTATTTATAAAACCAATGTGTTACAAGTAATTAGTGATAAAATTAATTATAAAGTCTTATTATTAGTTCATGTTAGTTGCAATGAACAATTTAAAATCTATATCTTTATTTCTACTAATAAAATCAGTTAGGAAATAAAAACAAATAAACAAACATTTGAAAACTTTAATTAAAATAAATCATTATATTTTTATTGATTGATTTAGTGTTTTATGGCACAAAGCAACAAGGCTATCTGCACCAGACATCCAGTAAAAAAATAATGTAGTCAAAGACATAAATGGAAATGAAGGTAAAACAAAAAGGTATAAAACCAATGTTGACACCAAATCTACAATGTTAAGATAGAAGGCAGAGTATAAGTAGTTGCAAGGTATTTACTATAGCAAAAAGGTAATGATCATAACCCGCCAGGAAGACTAACAGGTAAGTTCAAGACCCACCGTCAGTCACCTGAAGTTGGTCTTTCCAGTCCTGGTTCCGGGTTATGTGTCAGCAACCAGTATCAAAATGTAAAAGAATAGAAGTTTTAAAAGACACACTGCAAAATCTCAACAATGAGTAGCCAAATATCCAGTAAAAAGATAAAAGTCAAGTAAATGGAGTAAAATTTGTAAAAGTAAATGAAGGTAAAAACAAAACAGCAATTAAAACAGAAAATGGTGTAAAAACCAATGGTGACATCCAGTCTTCAAAGTTATAAACTATTTACTCTAGCAAAATGGTGATGATCATAACCTGCCAGGAAGACTAACAAATAAGTTCAAGAACCTCTGTCAATCACCTGAAGTTGGCCTTTCCAGTCCTGGTTCCGGATTATGTGTCATAGCAGCTATTATCAAAATGTAAAAGAATAAAAGTTTCAAAAGACACTAGGCAAAATCGTAATAATGAGTAGCCAAATGTTCAGTAAAAAGATAAAAGTGAAGTAAATGAAGTAAAATTTGTGAAAGTAATTGAAAATAAAAGCAAAACGGCAATTAAAACAGAAAATGGCACAAAAACCAATGTTGACATCCAGTCAACAAAGATGTAAAAAACTACCTGTAGCAGAATGGTAATGATCATAACCCGCCAGGAAGACTAACAAATAAGAAAAAAACCACCGTCAGTCACATGAAGTTGGTCTTTCTAGTCCTGGTTCTGGGTTATGAGTCAATATGGCCAGTACTGAAAAGTAAAGTAGTAAAAGTGTGAAACGATATGCAGCAAAAGTATAATAACAACTCGCCAGGACGACTAACGAGTAGTTCAAACAGTAGTGTTAGTCACCTGAAGTTGGCCTCTCCAGTCCTGGTGTTGAGTTAATTATTGTTCTGACCATTGTCCAATGTCAAATTGAATGAGAGAGATTAAAACTGTAAAAAAAGGAGCCACAATTAAAAAGGTGTTATGAATAAATATGCAACCCTTAAATGAGATTAAAAAGATTAATGGCCATTAAAAAATTAAAAACGTTATCAAGGTGAACAGAGTCACCATCACCAATAACTCTGTCCAATGTCACAGACTGACCTTTGGAAAAAATATGTTTAAAATATTGCCATAGTTTGAGAATTGTAACGATTGCAAGAAAGTAAAACGTGGCTGATAGTGATTTGAGTGTTACACAAACTACACATTGGTGCATCAGTTCCAGATAAAAGAAAATGATGAGTTAAAAAACTGTGACCAATGCGTAGCCTAGTGAGAACAACTTCCTCCTTCCGAGCTTTACAGAAGCTGGATGGACAAATTCCAATTCTGAGTTTGTTGTTGCGTTGCTTACTCCAAGTGGACTGCCAGCTGGCACAGAACCGAGCCTCGAAGACAACACCATGGTCCATGTACGGAATAGGCATAGGGGTGACAGTGCTGAAGCATTCATATTTAGCTGCCATGTCTGTTAGCTCGTTCCCGCGAATACCAACATGGCCTGGTATCCAGAAAAACTGGACTGAAGTAGCTGCTAATGAGAAATGGGCTAGTTGGTTTCGAATATCAGCAAGAATAGAATGTGAGCTAACATGTAGCGATTCCAAGGCAAGTATAGAGCTAAGCGAATCAATATAAATAGTGCAGTTGGAGTACTGCTCAGCTGCAATATGATCCAGGACAAGAGATATGGCATACAGTTCAGCAGTGAACACAGAAGCTGAAGAGGGGATGCTGCACGCAACTACTGACCCATAGCAAACCATAGCAAAGCCCACTGAATCACCTGATTTGGAACCACCTGTATAAATGAGAACTGAATGATTGTTTGAAAGATATTCATTGAATAAAAGACGGTACTTCCAATCTGGAGTATCTGGCTTTTTTAGGTGACTGAAAGAAAGGTCACATTTGGGGGCTGTAATGGCTACATGGTGGGATGGGCCGACCTGTGGAATCTGCAATGTTATCCAAGAACAGACCCAATTCATCCAATTGCGCCTGGATGCGAAGGCCAAATGGAGCAATGACAGATCCACCAGGGTAAAGGGACAATTATAGTCAAAGAAACAGTCAGTTTGAAAGGAAAAAGGTGATCGCTCTGCCCAAGTCTTGATGGCCAGGAAGGTGGAGGAACAAGCAGAAGTGCTAGATATCCGGCAAAAGCTTTCACCTAGAGTGTTAGCGATGTTCCGGACATCAGTCACCTCCTGACCATCAGAGAGGAAGATCGAGAGGGGGACAGAATTGTAGTGCCCATTAACCTTTCGAATCCTGTCCCATATGATCTTAGAACTGGTAGTAGAAGATATGCTGGTTGTGAACTTAATCCAAGAGTCCTTCTAGCTTTGACGTCTTACCCACCTAGCATGTGCACGGGCCCGTTGGAAAGCAACATGGTTTGAAAGTGTGGGATATCTATGAAAAGTATCCCAGGCCCGTTTTTGAGCCTTCCGTGCTAAGTGGCAAGCAGGATTCCACCATGGACGAGGATATCGTGGAAAACGTGTTGAGGTTTTAGGAATACACTGAGCAGCTGCATGTATAATACAGTCAGTTACCGCTGCAACACAGTCGTCTATTGATAGCTGATCTACGATGGCAGGATCAAGTTCTGCAAGAGCAGTGAAAGTGGACCAGTCCGCTTGATCCAGCTTCCACCGGAGCACGCAGGTAGGGTGGCATCGACCACGGCCAGTCTCTCTCAAAAGGATAGGAAAATGATCACTGCCTTGAGGATTATTGTCAACCCTCCATGAAAAATGGGAGAATAATGAAGGGGAGTAAATCGAGAGATCAATAGCGGTAAAGGACTGACTAGGTGCATGAAAGTAAGTGGAAGAACCAGTATTGAAAAGAGAAAGATTGTGATCAGAGAGCATCCACTCTACAGATCGACCCCTCCCATCAATAATAGCACTTCCCCAGAGGGGATGATGTCCATTAAAATCCCCCAGGATTAGAAATTGAGATGGCAACTCTTCAACGAGAGCATCAAGTTCTGATTGATCATATGTCTCTCCAGGGAACAGGTACAGAGAACAAACAGTGATGGTATGACCCAAGGAAACACGGATGGCTACAGCCTCCAAGGGTGTGTTGAGTGACAAAGACAGGGTGGGCACATGTTGATCAACCAATAGTGCCACCCCTACATGTACTCGACCATCACACAACCTGTCATTTCTGTACAGAGAAAACTGCCAAATGGAGATTGTAGCAGCAGTTTTGAGAAATATTTCTTGAAAAGAAAGAGAAACAGGATGGTAGGAAGCAATCAGTGTTTTGATATCATCCAGATTAGAACGTAACCTCGACAGTTCCATTGTATCAAAGTGGCGATTTTTAAGAACGGGTAGGCGAAGTGGCTGGAGAACCCTTCGGTTTATGACCACGTCTTTTTTTCTTTACTGTCTTTAGTCGGAGGAGATTATCAACCTCCATGGATCATGCTCTGGGTCAAGTGGGCAGGTTTTTATTATTGGAAGGACGTGAACGAATAATTGTTTTGTATATTGTGGTGGGAGAAAAAGATGTATCAGAAAAAATGCTTGTATTTGAAACTGAAGGATGTGGATCTTGAGGTTTGTTGGAAGGTATGGGAAGAACAGAGATGGGTGTGGAAGTCGATTCATCAACCTTTTTAACCACAGAGGTCAAAAGGCTTTTCATTTGTTTTGAAAATGATTCCCTTGGATGCACAGAGAGATCTGTCTGCACTCCCACTGTAGTTGTGGAATGAAATGCAGCAGCATATGTCCGAGATGGAGTTGTGGACAGCAATTTCCGAGCCTCAAGATAACTAACGTTATGTGTCGTTTTCAAATGCTGCACCTCTTTTTCCTCCAACCATTTTGGGCAAGAATGAAAGTAAGAGGGGTGAGAACCATTGCAGTTTATGCAATGTGGGTTCATGTCACAGTCGTAGGCATCGTGGTCCTTGCCTCCACAACGAGCACGTGTCAGGGAACTATGACAAGATGTCTTTGAGTGGCCGGATCTCTGACATTGGAAACATCGAAGAAGGGTTTGGAATGTATGGCCGAACCCTGCAAATGAGATTACCTGCCTTGATGGTGGCAGGTGCACGTGGTGAAGTAAATATTAAAATGAGGGTGTTTGTTGGCAGTGTAACTCCATCTTTGCGAGTGAAGATGCACCTCACTGCAGAAACTCCTTGAGTGGAGAGACCAGCTAGAATCTCTGACTCGGGAACATTCTTCAGATCCCTTTCAACAATAACTCCTCGTGAAGAATTCAAAGTAGCATGAGGTGTAACCCCAATAGGTATATCCCCAATTGCCTTTGAATTCAAGGGGAGTTCACTGTGTTGGGATGTGGATGTTTCAACCAATATGTCACCAGGTCAAAGCTTTTTTACTGACTCTGGAGAGCCAGCAAGTCCCTCTAGTCCATTCTAAATAAAAAAGGGGACATTTGCCCTAAAGGTTTTTCCGAAAGAGAATGTAATATAAGAAAATGAGGTGCATGTGTTACCGATGTTCAAGATTGCTGTTCAGAATATTCAAGACATGGTCGCTTACCCATTGACTGTTTTTTCACTATTTTATTTAAATTTTTTGGAGGATCCATAGAAAGAGGAAAAGTTTCGGTACTCACTGACCCCACCCACCATGGAGCCCTACAAGGGGACGCACTACAAAGTCATGCAAGGACAATGCAGCAACGCCAGCGTTTCGTGAGCACTATACCCAAACATCAGGCACAATGTCCACAACACCTGTTGAGAACTTCCAACACTGGTACTTGGTTGACTCTAGCCCAAGTGGACCAGCTGACTGATCCAAGGGTGACCACCCAAAGGCTGCCCGTCTACAGGAATTCAAGGCCAAAGTGGTGTGTTAGGGTTGGACCCCTCAACCACCAGGATCCTCTCCGCCCCTTCACGGGTCGCCACACATGGCAAACACATGAGTGGATGTTTAGATCCCAGAAAAGGTAACCAGACAGAACAGAACCTTCCCCCTGGGAGGTCCCCTCACCACGTACAGGAATCCACACCGAGGGGAAAAGTGGGCCAACAGAAGTCAATCATCTCAAAAAAAAATGACAGTCCTGGGCCAAATGAATACAAAAATAGTTAATGCTGTGCCATGGAGAACAATTGAAGAGGAATTGAAAGATGCAAATCTGATAGACAAAAAATAGAAAACATAGAGAAAATGGATTAATAGCAATGTGTGAAATGGTATCTGATATGATAACCAAAGAAACTACAGACCAGGTAAAAAGACCATGCAGAGTCATAGAAAAAAAAGTGGGAAAAGGAGCAAAGAAAGATGGGGAAAGAGAGACTATTGAAAATGAGTTCAGCTAGAGGTAAGGTAAAACAATTGGGTGTCTAGTGTGTCATTCATGACAATAAAAATCACACTGTCAAAATAAGCAATGCACCAGTTGTTAGGTAATGGAAGGAGAAAAAAAAAGCTCCAGAACCTGGAATGAGAAGGTTTTTGATAAATTGATTAAACATGGAATGGGAATCAAAGAACATGAAAGTAATAAGGATATAAATGATATAACTTCAAACCAGGTCTTCAGTGAGAAATGAACACCATCAACAATGGCTACCTGAAGAAAGGAATCCAGACAAAGAAAATGGTAGAGTAAAATGGAATGCAACTTAACTCAATAAGTCCTAACAAAGGAAAACATAGTCAGGAGGGATAGAACAGAAGTGGAATAGGTTAAAACAGCAAAGAGAAAAAAAAAATTCTGCACAAAACTTCTCTAAATCATGGTGAAATGCCTCAGACAATATATGGAGGAAAGACAGGGGTGGTGAGAAAAAGATGAAAATGCAAAAATGGGGAACCACAGAATCAAATATAAAGCAAGTGGCCTGATCACAAAGCAGACCAAATAGGTAACAAAAGACAGAGAATCTAGAAAAGATGAACATTTGCAAGTCAAGACATGAAAAGTGTCACAAATATAAGCAGAATGAAACATCTGGGTGTGATAGGAAAAAAAATTTAATAAAAAGGTAGGAGGAAAAACAAAATAAACTTCAGAAACTGGGTTCAAAAAGTGAAAAAGAATATTACAGGATACAGTTAAAAAATTAGGAAATGAACACACATGAGAATGAAAATCAGAAGAGACTGGACATTCTCCAAATGGTAAGACACTACTCAAAGCAAATCAGGTTGCATCTGAAGTACAATAAGCTACACCTGACTGGGAGAAAGAACATCAGGTGAAGGGACTGGGGTAAATGAACCAGTCAACCTGTGATAATCCATAGCATGTTGAACATTCTCAAAAATAAACAAGCCTCCAGAAGCCAGAGTATAAGATAAGTAATTAAGTATCAGTTACATTCAGTTGAGAATTCAAGACAATAATCAACATTTTTGTTACAAAAACTATAGAAAACAAAAACCAAAGTTTATTAACAAATGTAAATCTCATCAAATTGAACACAAATTTGAAACTTCAATGCCAAGGAAAAGAATAAAGTTATCACAAATGCAAGTGCATAGAGGGAGTTAGTACAAATAGAGATCACATTACGCTGCTACTGGTAGAGAGCTACCATTGCATGATTATGTCATTATGCACCAGCACAGTTCATGTTAAATATGAGAATTTAAGTACAAATTAGCACAAGGCTAGTAGTATACAAATCTCACAAGCAAACATGTAAAGGAAATGGCATTCTTGTGCAAGTAGATGAATTATTATTTTGGAATTATATAAATATGTTTTATACTTATTATACAACTATTTAAACTATTCAATTACTGTTTTATTATTAAAAACCACTGAATATCAATTTTATTACAAATGTGTTCACACTAAATGTTAAGGATGGTACATTACTGATATTAAAATATCAAAAACATGACAAATGTATAGCATTATGTGGTGAATGAAGCCCATATATTTGAAACGTGAAATTATTCCTTTTATCAAATATATTAATTCCCTTAACAACCAAATTTAAATAATGCAGTTCAGTGTCTGATGTGGAAATATTTTCAATTTGTAAAACAATAATAATCGCTGTATCTTAAACTGACCTCCATTTCTGGAATCCTCTCTTTAAATCTAATTATCCAGTTTCAATATTTATTAAAGGATGAAAAATGGATGGTTCAAAAACTATTAGCTGTAAGAAAATAAGATGAAATTTTGATGCAAAATATATTTAAATTTCAATTTATAAGTACATATGAAGTTTGAAAGCAAATAACGTTTTTTTTAGTTGTTTTTCAAAAAGTTGTGATTGAGTTTTGAGGAAAACAACTTTGAAATGTTTGCCTTTTTCTCAATGACAATGTATTAATAAGCCTTACTTCTTACTTTAAGTTAATTGATAAAGATTTAGAAAAAAAATTAACCTATAAAAACCTAAGGAATAATTTCAAAAGAGGGGCATGTATGCAACATGAACTAAAAAAGGTTTAAAAGCTTCAGAGACTACAAGAAATACATGTACAGTTTATAGACTGTTCAGGCAGAATATTCATGATGAAACTTTGTAGAATGGATGACAACTGCCTGTTGTGAAGACAAATGTAAAAGATGATGTTTTGAAAGTCATCTTCCTGTTTTTCTTCAGGTCAGTGTGTATGTAAGTGTTGTTGGTCTTTTATAGTGCCTGGTGGGTTGTGGAGAAATTGTTATGATTGATTGCATTATCAATGTTTCTGATTGAAGGAGAGACTTCCTGTACATTCACCTCTAATCTGGAATCTTTGTTTAGTGAAGGTTTAATGATGTTAAAATAAAATGATTCTTTGATTTTTCTTGTCTTACAGAATTTGTCTGTGTTGATGATTCTTGTTTTCTCCCAGTCTATTCTGTGTCCAGTTGATGTGGTGTGCTCTGTAATGGCTGAAATGTGCATTTTCATGTGTTGTACTATCTTTAAGTTCTTTTATACTTTTCACGAGTTTCTCCAATTTATGTATCATTGCAGGAACACGAAATTTCATAGATGACATTTTTCAGATTCTCTTTGGAAGTTTGCTGTTTTTTGTTTTTTTTATCAGAATGGATCTAAAGGTACTGTAGGATTTCCACTGGACTTCTATATTGAATATCTTAAATATGCATTTAAGTTTTTCACTAAAATGTTGCTGGTATGGTAAATAAATTGTGATAGTGGTTTTGACTTTTTGATCTTTTTCTTTCTGTTGTGGTCTTCTTCAAAGAGTTTTTGATGGAGGACGAAGTGTTACCATTCTGTTTAAAACTCTCTATGATCTTTTGGCATTCTACTCTCTTATTTAGGCATTGAATTATACTCCGTTTTATTGAGGTTGGATGATAGGACAGGAAGTGTAAGTATCTGTCCATGTGGGTGGATTTTTTGTACACAGTTGTGGTTACTTGTCTTGTTTGTTTGTTGATGAGTATGTCAAGAAATGATAAACTCTTTTATATTAATATTATTAAACCTTCACTTAACAGAGATTCTGGATTAGAGATGAATATCCTGTGGCTGTCATTGGTTGAATCTACAGGAAATCTCTCATCCAGTCAGAAACAGTGATAATCCAACAAATCATAACACACTCTCCACAATCCAACAGAAAACCTTATAAAAACCAAAAACACCTACAAACACTGACCTGAAGATGAAAGGCCAAAAACTTTCTAAGCGTCGTCCTCTACACTTGTATCCACAACAGGCAGTTACTGTCCATTCTACAAAGTTTCATTAAGAAACAGATGCACAATTTATGGAGAAAATGTGTTGAATATCAGGAATTGTCAAACAATGGTTCACAAAGCTTCAATCAAGAGAATTTGATCTCACCAATTCCATACATTCTAAACGGCCAAGATCAATCAATAAAGATACCCTGTAAGTTAAAGTTGAAGCAAATTCAAAACTGGCCATGCAAGAAATGGCTCAATAGATCCATTCAACAATCATTACCCACCTACACAAGCTTAAAACAGTTTTTAAACTTGGATAATGGGTTCCATATTTGATGAATAATCAAAGTGCTCAAAGGGTCACCATTTGTTCATCTTTGAGAACAAGAAATGACAGTAAACCATTTACAGAAAGAATTTCTGGTGGTAAGGAAAGCAGATTTTTTATGAGCACAATCAACATAAGAGACAATGGTTGAACTTCTGTCAGACACCTGTTCTAACATTGAAAAGTGGTTTATACCCAAAAAAGGTTTTGCTTTATATTTGGTGGAATCCAGGAGGTGTAATCTATTATTAAGTTTTGGATCCAAATGAAACAATCATGGCTGAAAAATAGTGTTGTCAGTCAGAGAGCTTACACCAAGTACTGATAAGAAAAGAGCTGCATTATTCAATCAAAAATGTGTCATAATTTTCCATGAAAATGCAACATCATACACTGAAAAAATGATAAAAAAAACTTCAGACCTTGAAATGGGAAGTTGTGCCTCATCCATCCTATTTGCCAAATCTTACTCCATCTGATTACCATCTTTTCAGATCCTTACAATATTACCTGGGTGGAAAAAGGTATGCAAATGAGGAGGAACTCAAATCTAACTTAAGATTGTGTTTTTGAATTCAAACCAAAATAATTTTATTCACAAGGAATCCATAACTTACTCAAAAGATGGAGTTATGTCACAGAAAGTGAGGGCAAACATTATCGTGATTAAATTTGTCATTAAAGACAAATTTGTGTTTGATTTATTAAAGTATTAAAAAAAACTATGATATTTCCTTTCCAGTCTGATATTTACAGGATAATTGATGTTCATTATTTATGTTTTTCTCTAAAATCACAAAGAAAACGTAATTTTTAAGCTGTGAAAATTATGCCTGACACACAACCTTTGTTACAAATGTTCAGTGATTTCAAATTAGGCTGAACAGTTAAACTTTTTCTATGCTCACTAATGTAGTGTTGTAATTTTGTAGCTAATGCCTTACAGAAGTCATTAACTAACTTGTAAGAGGTTTTAAAGAAAATACTGTAGCTCAAAATGTAATGTTGAAATTGAAGTATCAGCAATATGGAGCTACAGACTTTGATAACACTGAGATCAAAAGATTTAAAAATATATGTAGTTCTAAAGATGTGATGTAACAGTTTGCATAATATTCAAAAATATATCACATATACAAGGGTGATAGACTAGATAATTTCTCAAAAAAGAATGTGAACCAGCCAGTGTTTTCGCTTTATCAGTAATTTTTTACAAGTTGATTAATGTTAATTAACATCACTAGCAACATTAGCTTATACAAAACTTTTGGCAACACAAGTGCTTAAATTTGTTGTAGTTTTGAACAAGGAAACAATGTAAGGAAGGTATAAAAGAATTATGTAATAACAAGATATTTTCATTGAAACCACAGATATTAACCTCTAAATAAATTCTAATTTATTTATCATTCATCATTCTCAAATTACATTTCAACTCTTTTCTTTGCAAGTTATGAAAATGCTCCTTTTAGAGAATAAATTATGCAATTAATATAAAAGGAAACAATGCTAATAGGTAAAATAATATAAGAATTAAATGCTGTAGAAAAAGCGAGAATAAGCCATTTTTCCTAAAATTTTTAAAATTCATAAAAGCATAAATTTTGTGCTAATTTTAATGATTAAAGTTTATGCTAAAAATTCAATTAAGTTGCCTAAGCTGTATAATTACTTTACATATTAAGACCAGGTATTTAAAAACATTATCTTTTAATAATTAATAAATTTATACTTTAAAAAAGTACCTTTTGGTAGGGATCTGAAACTCAATGCAATTTTCAAAGTTCTCATGTGGAGGGTATGAGACGATATATTTTTTTTAAATGTCCTCAGTTGATTTTTCTTAATAATGTCAAATCATGCACAATAATTTTGAGAACTTTTATTAAGGATATATCAGCCTTGGAATGAATGTATAAACTATTACTCTAACTTCTGATTGATAATGTTCTAGTATACAATGAGCAATAACACAAAAAAAATGATGCACAAAATTATGATATTTCTGAAATCATTGTGATAAATTTCACAAGAACGTCTTAAAAACATTTTTGTATACCTTTATAATGCTAATAATTTCAAAAAATAAACAATTAATGTTGATCACCTACTGGACAATCTCCATCAGGATAATTGTTTGGCATGTACAAAGTGAAACAAAATACTCCTCCTTGGTAATGCCCTTGGCAGATGAACAGCACTCCAAACCATTCTATTAACAAGTTTAAGTAAATAAGGCTTAAAATATGTAAACACACAATGAAAATAAACTGAGAACAAAACAATCTAGAAAATAAATTTTCATTTAATAAAAGAGAGTATCAATCTAATACATAACTCACCATATACATTTAGAAGTTTGGAGGTCAAATTTTTTACAGTGCCTTAATTTTGCTTCATAAATCTGTTATCTTTATCTTTCTGTAAACATTACTTGTTATTTGGACTTGTTTACTATAGTTTTGGAAAAACCTTTTAATAATGTGCTACGAAATGAGATTAGCTTAGAAAATCTTATCAGTATGGATTGGGAAAAATAATTAATTAAATGGAAGAAAGCATATGGTTAGTACTAAAGTTCCATCAAACTGGATCCTTGTTACGAGTGGAAAGCCCCAGTGCCCAGCATTTGGGCCTCTGTTTTTAAATATTTGTATTAATGGTGTTAATAGAGTTACTATTTGTACATTAATTAAGTTTGCTGCTTACTTAAAATTCTTTGGTATTTCTAGCCATATTAAGAATGTTGAGGTAGGTACAGTACCACAGAATAACAAAGTTCTGTACTTGCTTTCTCTTGGAGAATAAAAGAGAGGGAGAGAGATAAAGGGAATCTGGATAGTGTTTAACCTTTTCATAATGACACTTTAAACTCCTATCTACATATCACTAGGCTAAATTCAAAATTTAAGTCACTTTACAATCATATTGTAAAGAAATTATTATCAAGTGTGTTAGTGTTTGATGTATTATACAATTTTAGTTTTGTTTTTTTTATTTCAAAAGAAATATTGAAAGGAATAATGAAACTTCTTACTTTTGTATTATGTGACAAACTATGAGCAATGCTAAATGTGGCAAAGTATAGTTTGAAGCATAAATAGGTGGTCATGTGTCTGCAAGTCTAGACAGTAATTTAGTTTATGTACTCATTTGAAAAGTATGTTTCAAAGATAAAATACAGACTAAATTTTGTTTACCTCTCACAGGTGCAAGCCCCATCTTCCACAGTTAACCTGGTTAGTTGATGTGCTCTTTTGAAAAGTATGTTTCAAAGATGAAACACAGACTACATTCTGTCAACCCCTGACAGGTGCAACTCCCACCTTACACAGTTAACCTTCAGAAGTTAAACATACTTTTAACATGTACATGTTTACAACTGTTAGAAACAATTAATCTCAAACTATAATTCAACAACAGTTATTTGAAATTAGCACCAAACTGTTGTCCTCAAGTAAATGTAACTGTTTATACTAGTATTGGCTACTTTGTTCACAGTAGCACTTCATTTGTTTCTTACATAAATGTTATAGAGAGACACACTTAAGTTGTATGTACATTTTTATATTTTAGTTAATTATGTATTATGTTTTAAAATTCACATTTGAAAGGTTTAATAACTGCTGAAAAAGAACCAAACTTTGCCCTTGCTCTACATGTCTTACAGTGCAAAATAGTGTATTAAATTATTTTTGTCAAAAATAAAGGTATCTCTGCTGTTCATACCATTCTATTGCCTGCTGGTTCCTGTTGACGTGATGTATATAATCAACAGTAAGGAACAGGAAAGGAAAATGAAACATTTGAATTGAACTATAACTGAAAACAGATGTGAAATTATGCATATGATCCAAGGAAGATATTTTAAGATGAATTATTCAACAGAGTTAAAATGAAAAAACACATTTCTATTTCTTAATTTTAAGCATTTCATTGAACTATAAATGAATTATAATTTAAAACTTAAAATATTCTTAAATCAAAAAACTATTTCCAATAGTACTTACCCTCTACTTACATTTACAACTATTACTCAACAGCCAGGAAAACACTGGCTCTCAATGGAGAGGAAGAGAGGGAGGAGTGTATGAGAGGGGTATTAGTGGAAATACATTCCTGATTTAACAAAATGTTAATTTCAAAAAATACTCACCCCCTCCTACACTTATAGTTAAAATCCCACATTGATAAGGTGAAGGGACTGATGAAAGCATTATCTGTATGGATCATAACTGAGTCAATGGATAATTCATAACCTAGTGCACAACATTCAGAACAGACATGTTCTTCATATATGGGTGGAAATGTTACCCAATTTATCAACACTACAAGCTAGACCCAAAGAAAGTAGCCAAGATTTCACTACTCTAAATTGGAATTAAAAAGCCATGTTCCTTATATCTCACACTGTTGGTTAGGACAAGCAGACTGTAAACTACATATATAGATATGCTCCCTCCCTTTACCATCTCATAGAGATATGTTATGATATCATCAACAGTGGACTGCAGAAGGAATTTCATCATCTTTGTTGATACATCAAAATCTATGAAGCCACTAGAAACAAAACAGTAGACAAAAGGCACGAGGAATATTTCAATATGTTAAGTGGAGATTTGAAGAATCTTTCCCTAACTTTCTCATCATATTGAGGACATTCCCTTTCACTAAGTGTTGTGAGCAATACAATAAATAAATAGCTCTTCCAAACTGAAATTAAGACCTACTTGAGGTCCACAATAAGCCAATTAATGCTCAATAACCAAGCCATCCTCTCCATCAAGTACGAACTAGCTGATCCAATTAACTCCAAAGCTGTGATAGAGAAGTCTGGGTCATTAAAAGCTAGGAAGATGTGATCCATCTTATCGGAACAACAACCGGATGCTTAGCAGGACAAGTGTGACTGTTTAACTGCAAATATCTTATACCAGATTTGTAATAAAGTTATTTCATTAGGCTTTGTGTTTAAATTTAGCACACAAGTCCTCAGGAACAGTACTCTGAAATCTTGCCCAGACTGATATTTTCCCTCACTTCCACTGGGTAGGAATATCTTTAGTAAAAGCAGTTTTATTTTTCTGATACAGCAACTGGCCTTTGGAATGGATTGTTTTCAGATGTAATACATGTAGTAAATTTAATGGAGTTTAAGAAAAGACTTGGCAAGTATTTTAAAAACTTGTAGTTTCACCTACAATTACTTTAATGGATGGAATAGCCTGAAAGAGCTGACAGATCCCTTGCTGTCCTTAAATTTTATGTTAATGTAAGAAATTAAATGTTCTTTGTTTTGAATACAATAATGCATAATTCTTGTCATTTTCATGGTAATAAATACATCTACAATTTTATAATTAAAATGTAAGATAAGCCCTAAAGATACTTTCATTATTATTTTTCTTTTTGTGAACAACTAAGTATGCAAACTAACATTGTTTAACTGTAGCTATGCTACAAATACTCACCGATTCTTACAAAACTAACCATGGGTAAAACAATGACGTATTTTATAAAGCTTTTCTATTTCTGTAACAGCTTTGAACTAGTATTTCATTTTTGTAGTAACTTCTGAAATAAATAGTTATAATTTTATCACAATAAACTCAAACAATTTCCCATACCACAATTTCCTATGTTAAAAATGATACACTACATTTGTATTAAAGTAAAAGTGATGTTTAAAATACAGAGATTAACTTACTCAGTGGTGAACCAGCTGATGGAACAACATATACCCCAGGTAACCTTTGTCTCTGAAGCATCACACTGTAAGAAAAGGGAAAAGTTACAATAATATTATTGCATCACCACTTGAATAATATTTTGAAATGCGCATTATCTCTTGAAATTGGCATTTACTTTGATATTTCAACCACTTTATGTCTTTCAGGTGTGCACACGTATATAGCCACTGTACCCGTTCATTAGATGAATGAAACAAAAACTCGTATCTACCAAAAGATTGAAAATTGTGCCTTATTTTTCTTTCTTAAACATAATAACATTAAAAATGCAATAAAAATATATAAAGGTACCAATAATGAAAAGAAAGACACCATTTATAAAAATTATATCAGTGGTGACATAGTCATTCTAATGCTCAACATTGATAGTTTTTCCAAATTTAGAAAAGAAGACTAACCCTCTCACATGACCTTCCTTAAGTCACTGTGCTAAGTTTGGTGCTGACTGATCAAGAAATGTGGAAATCTAAAAGGAATAGATGCACATGCATATTGACATATACTGATATATGTTACATAGAACATTCTTCACTTAGTAAATAAAATATATGAGTAAGTAGTTTGAAAGATGACATTTTCCTAAGCTGAAAATGTATCTCTAATAATACCTCCTCTGATAATATCCATATTTCTCAGTCTCCAGCATTTCCACCGTTTGCCCATCTTAGCTTAATATTAAGAAAAATTGCTCTAACCTTTTATATCCCACTCAAATTCTTCAGGTGAATTCTAATTTTCAAACTTCTTCTATTTAGGTACAATATATGAACACCTTATTCAAGACATAAAATGGAATTTAGTGGGGAGGTAGGATGGGATAGTGTCAGCAGAAGAAAGTGTTATTAAAAATATATTTTCAGTGTTGGAAAATGTTAGCTTCCAAAACATACTAAGCATCCACTGAAAGTATGGCTACATTGAGGCTGGTGTAGGCATTATCCATACAGAAAACATCTGTACAGAACAAGAGTGTACCACAATAAAAATTGGTATATGAGTGGGAGAACTGCACTACATCAAGAACAGATATGTTCTTCACCTGTAACTTTGCTCTTGACATCAAAGGTGGAATAGAACACAAGTGTCAGTAGAGATCAGACCTAACCAGACTGCTGAAATTCCACAACTTGGGATTGGAACTAAAAGAGTTGTGGCACCTACGTACCATGGTAGTGGCATACACACACACACAATTAGTTTTGATTGTATCCCAACCTGTAGCTAGAGTATGATACACCTCACTACATTGGAATCATTGAAAAAGTCCAAAAGGCAACACACTAGGCATAGAATGACAGGATTGTGTAAACCATACTCAACCAAAGGAACAGAACTCATCCAGTCTGGAATTGTGAACACTCATCCTTACTTCTCAACCATACGAAGGAGTATTTCACTTAACCCAGAATTATGGAGAAAACGTAGAACCTGCACTCAACCAATGACCTAGGATGAAACCATTTTGCACTTGGAATTTTAAGGAGATAGCTGACCTCCCTTCCTGAACTTTGTACAAAACCAACACTGATCAAAAAGAAGAGCCACACAATCCTCAACTGGATAGCATCATGTCAAACTTCAGCTGAAATTGCAAGTAGGCTCAAAAGCAAGGTGTCACTCCTACTAACATCTGGGAAAAACATCCAGAGACCAAAAAGGAGGGCCCCAACTTCACCCTCTTCTCCAAGACTGGAGGAACACATTCAAACACCCTGGATGAAAAAAACAAAAACGATGTCCATCACCCCAGCGACTCGAAACTGGGAGTTCCCAAGCTCCTTTTGTAGTCTGGTGAGTAATACATGTTGGGAAATCCTGAGAAACAGTGTTATGAAAACAGTACAATAGGCAAACCAATTATAAACCATAGTCCATGTTTCGAAAAGGCACAGCAGTGATAGTGCCAGAGCAGACAGATTTAGCTGCAGTGTCTGCAAGCTCATTTTCCCACAAATAGCAACGTTGGTATCTAAACAAACTGAATCAAATCAGTTTTGAATATGATAAAAGAGGTAATAAACCTCTAGCTGTTAAATATTCATCCACTGTCGACAAACTCACTTATATCTTGAATACACACCTTGCACTTGTTCGCATAAGAGAAGCTTCAAATTCACCACTCATACCATAGTGAGAAGGCCTATGAAGCTGTAAAGAAAGAATGATAATGTTCAGATCACAATATTACACAAGGAGAAAAGACTGGTAGTATTGAAATAACAAATCTAAACGGCTGGAATGACTGATAGTGTACACATCTTAGGTTTACTATTGAAGAAAAGATTGATTGTGTACAAATCTTAGGTTTACTACTGAAAGAAAGATTTGTATTGCACAACCTTAGGTTAACTATTGAAAGAAAGATTGATTGTACACAGATCTTAGCTTTACTACTTAAGGAAAGTTTAATTTTGTACAGATCTCAGGTTTACTACTGAAAGAAAGATTTATATTGCAAAAATCTTGAGTTTACTATTGAAGGAAAGATTGTATACATATATCAGGTTTACGTTTTAAAGAAAGATTGATTGTGTACACATCTCAAGTTTAATATTGAAGGAGATTTATAATGTACAGACATTCGTTTTTTTTATTACAGTGTTCACTCGTCAAGTATATGATTTATACAGTGTAAGAAATGTTATCGCTAAAGTATATTTGCCCGTTCTTTGTAAATTAAGTGTGGCATTTTGTATAACTATTTTTGTGAAGAAAATTGATTTTTAAACCTTAAATTCATATGCTAAAATGTTTAAATTCTTACTGAAACTTGACTAATGTTCTTTAGTCTTTGGATTTCTTGGTCATTTATGGCATCGTGGAGTTGAACAATATAAGGTTTATGGCTCTTTTCCTCTAACTTAATTGGTTGTATTAGCAGATACAGATGATGACCACTGAAATATCGACACTTGAGATCCTTATCCCATTTTAAAGGCTGTGACAAAAACATCATATATCACAAAAAATACTCTATTTTAATTTTATTATGAGTAAATTAATTATTTTATTGTATGAACGTTATTAATACGAAAACATTCACATTTACATGAGGTACGAGTTAATTTGTACCAGTTTTAAACAGAGAAGATAGATGTAATTAAAGGTAGTAGGCACTTAAAGGTAAATAAAGATATCCAGATATCAATAAAGTAGGAAACACTAAATGCATACATATAAACAAAGAGAGTAGACACATGTATATAAATAAAGTAAGAAACAGTAGACATTTAAATTTGAATAAAATGAGAAACATTGAACACGTGTATTGAAATAAAGAGTGTAGACAAATATGCATAAATAAAATAAAAAAACAGAAGACAAATGTGCATAAATAAGTGGACATGTGCATTTCGATGAAGTAAGAAACATTAAAAAGTATATGTAAACAAAGAATACACACATGTACACGAATAAAGTAAGAAACAGTAGACACCTATATGTGAATGAAGTAAGAGACATTGAACACGAACATATGAATGAAGTAAGATACATTAAACAAATTCTTGTAAAGAGAGAAGATAAGTATAAATCAATAAGGTAAGAAACACCAGACAAGTACACGTATGAATAAATAAAGACATCTACACGAGAATAATGTAAGACACTTGTGAATGAAGTCATTGACAATGAACACTAATCTACGCTAATTTTTTCTTACATTAAGGCTACTTATGTAACTTACAGTAAAAAAAACATGCTCATATTTGGTACAATTAAATAGCATATTTACGATTCTCCTTTAAAGCTGATTCCTGTTTCTAACATACAGATTTACC
>CM022401.1:81124650-81140185 GCA_011833715.1 Carcinoscorpius rotundicauda | reverse complement strand
AATATATTGATTATTTATACTTGAAGAATAATTCTTACATGCATAAAGTTAACCACAAAACTATAAACACAATTTAAAAAACAATAAATGGAATTTTAACTGCACTTTACTTGTAGTGAGGAGAGCTGATGGCGTAAGTGAAAGGTGGTGAGGAACGTGGAGAGTAGAAGGGTTACTATTGTTTTGTAGGGGCGTCACCTTACATTAAAACATCTGGTAACTCTCCCTATGTGGTTCTTTCTCTTTTCTGTCTTTTTGCACCACTACAACCTGCTTGAGACTAACTGAACCTATTTCTCACTAAAAACTTTTTTAATGAGGTTTGTTTCTGCCTGCATTTTAAAACGTTTCTGAAGTAAGACATGACATTGTCATTGAAAAGGTTTATGCTGCGGTTTGCTACAGCTTTATCAGGGTAAAAGTTTTCCACAAAACTTCGTAACTCTCCCCATTTTCCACAGTGAACTTGGAACATCTTCCCTTCTCCCTTCCTCATCTGAAGAAACTTCTTTAGTTGCCTTCTGTTCCTTCTCTTTCTGAAGGTCTTGAAGTTCAGTGTTGTGGTCTTCCACCAACTCCTCCACATCATCACCACTTACATTCAAGGCCATACACTTGCCTAGTGAGACAATACCCTCGACAACAGGCTCAGCCTCAAAGCCTTTAAAGTCTCTTCCTGCTACTGAGTCTGGCCACAAGATCTGTATGAAGATGGTATTTGGGTACGAACTTATGAAATTTGCTATCCTCTTATTTTAAAGTTGTAAAATTTCGAACGTGGTTTTAAAATTAGCTCAGTTTATAAAATTAGAATAACAAAAATGCAGTAACCGTAACTATGTAATTAGTTTATAAAAGAATACTGGAAATTACAGTAATACTTTGGTTACCGTACGTTATGTATGTGAATAAATATACGTTACTAATTTATCATAAATGTTTAAATTTTAATTAGATTTCTTAAAACATAGAAAGTAAGTGAGAAATGCATTAAAAAACATTATTTCTAGATACTGTGCTCGTGCATAGAACAACAACACGTGTGTTTATACGCCTTGTGGATAAAGTGTGGAGATCATTTTTGTAGGCTTCAAACATTAACTTTTTAAAAATGAAAAAAATGTCAAATTACTGAATTAGTATTCTCAAATTCCCTGTAATTTAGTACGGTCTCTAAGTAAAGTATGTATGGGTTGAAAAAATCCCATTCCTGTTCAGAGCAACGACTTTTTCATTACACATCTGCAGTTTTGGCAAAATTCGTTATTTCACTTTTGAGGCGGGAGGTTCTTATTTTATATTTAGCTTGTATATATCTCATATTCGAGTTTTAAATCCTCCGGTACTTGTAAATATTATATGGTGGGCGTAATAACTAGAAACTGAGCAGTAAGACAACTGGACCTGTTATGTGATACAATAACCGATACTTTTTTCAATATATTTTCTTCTGAATTAAGAAATTAAAATGTATATAATTTTAAAATTCAAATTATAAACTACGTTTTGATGCCAATCTCATTGACTTAAGTGGTAAACATGATATTTAATAAAACTTTTGAAAATAACACTCCAAACGTCGTGACACGTGCACATTAACCTACATTTAACGTTTTTATCTTACAAACACCCAAATATTTTGTAGAGAGAAAATATATATAATATATACTCTTGGATAAAAAAAAATTCATAAATAAACGGAGACAATGGATGGAACTTAAAAGTAAACTACCATTCAAGAAACAACATATTATACCAATAGACCCGAAACTATTTAGCACTTCCATATTGTGGAGTATCACACTGTCTCACAATTTATTTTATCCTTTCCAATTATTATTCTTTCTTAACAGCTTCTATTTTCACTCTATTTATTTTTAAAGCTCGTAATAAAATATCCTGTTGTCCTCGCTATTTTTGTTTCTCATTAAATAGTTATATATGAAATAAGTTAGTGTAGCAACATAGTTGGTATTACAATTGTGCGTTGACGTTAGAACAACAACAAACCGAATATAATAATATGTATATTCATGGAGTTATAGACACATACACACACACAGAGAGAGAGAGAGAGCACTCTGACACATTGACCAATCACAGGCTGTGACATAATAGAGGTTTCAAAATTGCCGCTCAAACAGAAACAATGTCAACAACACACTAGCACGTGTGAATTTCGAAGGGGGTGAGAATTACCTGAGAAAACTATATAACTCTCTTAACATGTCTGCAATTATGAAGCAAATTGCGTGCATGAAGTAAACTTCCGCAGTTAATAGCTAGCCTGATTGTCGAATAACGCCCAGTGGGTATCATAACGTACCTGATTCTATAGAAATTTAGTCTATATTTACGTATGAGTACGAGCCATAGTGCCTAAATTCGCCTCTGAGTTTATATATATTTCAACATATAAATTTCTCATACTTTTGTGACTGAAAAGCATTGTAAGCAGTCTGGAAAACAAAAATGTTCAAATTCCACATTGAAATGTCCTATTTACAGACTTTTATAAATCCAGTGGCAAATTTAGACCCTATGGCTCGTTAGCTTCAAAATGTGCGACTGGGTGCTATTTCCGTTCATTGCGTGCTAATTCCCGTTCATCTTGTAGAAACTGATATTAAATGAACAATGAGATAAAGACTAATATGCTGCCAGTGCTGATTCGCTGTTATGACCCGAAAATCCTTTCTGGAAATCTTACCCGGACTGGAAACCTGCCATGTTTAGTGCATCGTAAAACGATGCAAGGGGGTAATTCTGACTTGTGATCAGTCGGGATATTTAGCATATCATAGTTCTAGCTTTTGAAATCGTCAATCACTTTTTTGAGTTTTATATTCAACTCATTACATCGCATACATTTCGTGAGATAACAGTGAAGAATACATAGTCAGACCAACATGTATGTTTGTCACTGAAAAATAAGTTATAATATGTTCTGTTATTTGGATGGTATACCAACTTGCATTAGTTACATTATATATATACAATGTCAAAGATGTATTAAATTTTACAATGTTAATTTCAGAATAGATAAATAAAAGGAAAGAATTTACACAAGTTACAGGTGAATGTATGGACCTTCAGAACAAAGAAACACCTGTGTAACAGCACAGCTAAATTGTAAAATATACACCATAATTATATGTATAATTATATATTATTGACATTTTTTGTTTATAAGCAAACAGCACAGCTAATTAAGCATATATTTTGTTTCAAATAATACTACTACATTGTGCATCCTATATGTGTGAATGTTATATATATTAAATATAAAATCATTTTTACAGTGTCACATTATTGTGCAGTATTATATATATGTATATAAAAATTTTAAAGATACATACACAGTTTAACAATTTTTACATAAATTAACAGAATAAGATGTAAATGTATAATGAGCTCAGGGCCTCATGCATAAAAGGAATACATTATGCATAAAATTTCTAACAGTTTAACTGATCATCAAGTTTTTCATAATGGTAATTATTTTGGTATACACACACACAAAGTATTCATATTTGCTCTTTTTGGAGTTCTTCGAATTATAACATTTTGCAATAATAGAAAAAGAATTATTACAACATCCAGTTTTGATCCTAACATCAATATAACAAATGAACAATTGTAGAAAATTGTTAATCATTATTCTGTCTGGTCTTCCACTGGGACAATTGAACAGTATGAATGCTTGACACATGATGTTATTTTCTTGGCAGGTACCGGATATGTTTGTTTGATTTCAGGAACTCGTTTTCTTGGAAGTGGTCTACTTTGTGATTGTACAACTTGCTTATATCGAGGATGACCTGGGATGATGGTAGGCAGTTCACACTTCAATATGCCATCTTCTTTTATGTCTCTCAGGTGCACTCCTGTAAATAGATGAAAACTATTTTTCTGAGCTAAGCAGGTTTTCACAAAAAAGGCCATTGGTTGTTTGTTATCTTATTTTTTAAACAGAGCGAAAATTAAATATATGTGTTCTGTAAACAGTAACAAACATAGGCAGTCATTATTATATATTTTATATATGTTATAAAGTCATTGAGTTTATTTTTTTTAAATAAAAATATGAGTTTTCTTTTAAAAATATTAATAAGTATTGACAGTGTTGTCCAAGTAGTTTTATTCCTCTCATTTTGCCAGAAAGTTTTTACTGCGCACCCTGTGATACCTGAAATTCTAAATGACTTACATTCTTCAACCATTGTTGACGAACTGCTTCATAAGAAAGGAACCTAAAAATAAAACTGCACTGTAGCTGAGTTTTAGGATACACTTTAGGACATCTCTCTGCTACATATATTTCAAATCTTCTTTTCAAATTTAAAATTGGACAAGAAAAAACAGCATTAGGACCAAAAACGTACTTAGTCTGCGCCTAATTTCACAAGCGGTCATTGTCATTCATGATTTGGCTGCTTGCTCGCATTTTCATACCTAAATACTGAAATATGTAATACCTCAATATACATCAGTACCAATCAAATTCATTTCTGACGTCCAATACCTTAATTAGGCCTACGGTGTATAGCCTAGTAGATCTAGTAGAAATTAATACATTACAATAGGCCTTGACAGATACAAAGCAGACAATAATTTACAACTGCTCGAGCTTCAAAGCCTTCAATTCGAAAGAAAAGTCCATAAATATGAATACTTGTTGATGGAAGGATATTCCTGAGGCCTCTTTACACTTATTTGTGCAATTAAAATAATAACAGCTCTCGAGCATTGTTTGAGAAGTTAGCAATTATCCGTCAGTGATGGTTCGGCATGGTCAAGTGGGTTGAGGCGTTCGACTCGTAATCTGTAAAGAAAAATAAAAAATGAAACGCGAACACTTATAGCTGTCTTTTAAATACACATTTTGAAATATTTTTATTGTATTTACAGACTGACAGAGAGAACACTTCTAAAACAGAAGGTCCGACATAGTCGAGTTATTAGGGCGCTAGACTCGTATTCTGATGATCGCAGGTTCGAATAATCGTCACATCAAACATGCTCACATTTTCAATCGTGGGGGGTAATTTTACGGTCAATCCCACTATATTTTGGTAAAAGAGTAACCCAAGAGTTGGCGTTTGGTGGTGATGACTAGTCGCTTTCCCTCTACACTGCTAAATTAGGAACGGCTAGCGCAGATAGCCCTTGAATAGCTTTGCGCAAAATTCAAAACAACCAAACAAACCATCAGTAACATTCGGATGTATTTTCCCGTTTTGACAATGGCGGCGACTTCCCTATGTCATCACACAGTCACGTGATCAGAGCTCTTATGTAAACCGTGCTGTTATGTAAATGTTTTGTAAACGACAACGTGTTGTGTTGTGTTTGAATTTTCATATCTATTATTTATATTATTGTTTCGAAGTTTAAATCAATAAAAGATGTTGTTATTCATTTAAAATAACATTTAGAAATTTCTAGAATTAGATAGATCAATCATATGTTTATAAATAATTTGTATGGCGGCCTGATGTCTAGACGACGAGTCTCGTGCAAAAACAGACATGCGCGGATTGCTCTGGAATTCTGTGAAAGTTACGCGATTGTTCGAGAAAACAGTAGGCTTACTAATATATAAAAAGACGGCGATGCAAGAAAAAAGTCAGTCATTAGTTTTTATTTCGAATCAAGAGACATTGTCTTCGTTCGAGAAATTTTCAACGTTTGCTGTGTGTTTATTCAACTTGGATTTGTGACTGAAGCTAGATCTACAGAAGCCGTGATTTTATTTCGTCAATCTTTACGATTCTTTACGAATTAGTGGTTATTCTGAAAGTCAACACGTATAGGACTGTTTAGGGGAGACCGGAAAAGTGGGAGAGCGACAAATTTGAGACATTCATCGAAAACATCGTAAAAAGAACTTCGTCGAATTTATTGAACTGTGAACTGTTTCTGGACTTCTCCATTCAAACTTCGGAATTTCTTCGTGGGACCAAATTCACACCCTAGACTGGAATTTTGGATTTCTGATCTAGACTTTTGGACTTTCATTCTGAATCATTATATTGGACACAGGCCAGTACCATTTTGTATTGTAATTAATTTTAAACTGAATATCTGTCATTGTTGTTATATAATTCATGTTATATTTGTTACATACATAATAGTTTATTCCAAATAAATTATATAAGCTGTTATCTGTATCTTTCTGTTGCGTTTAGTCTACATACATAAAAAAACGTAACAGTGCATATACTGTAGAATGCACGTTACGTCAAACTATTGATTATTAATAATAATACATATATATCCACAGTATAAAGGTAGATTTTGATTAAACTTTGTAGAATGGACGACAACTGCGTGTTGTGGAGACACAAGTGTAAAGAATAAAGTGTATAATGTAGTTTTTCTAAATTTTTATCAAAATGTGTAAATTTCTACTTATACAGTACAAGTTTTGAAAAAAATATTGAATTTGATTATGTTAATAATTTCATTTTACGTTCACTTACTGATAAAGTATATTTTAGTACAACATGCAGCTTTCATAGTAATATAAATTGTTAGAACAGGTACGATGTTTCGATCACAATAAAGAAGACAAGTTGTCATAGTAAAGGACTTTTAAGTATTTAAATCAACACTGAAAATCTAACAACGTACTTAAATTATAAACTGATTGTAGTTATAAATTCGTGTAAATACTAATGTATCTCAGAACAGTTTTACAAAAGAGTTAACACCCGCATCAGCCGTCCTGAAATACATTTTTATTTTAAGTGAGTTTCTTGTGAAATAAATATTAATCCCCATGAATTTTAAAATTATTTAGGTATAGTTGAACAAAAACAATTGAATGACGAATCAATATAAAAGCTGTCTAATATTTTGTGCAAAATACCTAAACTAAGGAACATATGAGGAAGCACTATCAAAGATATATGGAGACAGGTTTGGGTGTTTTTTTAACAGTGAGATTGTTTGATTTTATAAATAAAGTTTCTCCGATTTTTCTTCTGTTAGTGTCAGGATCACGTTTTAGTTCTGTTAAAAAAAAACTTTATTTTTAGTAATATTTTCATGGACTTGGGAAGGTGTTTATTGTTGTTCTTTTGGCCTGACATTCAAGTATGTGTGTTTTAATGTATTAACAGGTTCAATAACTACTGTAGTTAACGTTAATGAAACATTTAGTTTAATGTATAATTTCTTTATCGATGTTTTTTGTTGTGTACATAGTGTATCCTAAATTTAGGGTGACTTTTAAGGTGCCTAGATTTTGGTGATTTACATGATTAGAAAATCAGTTAATGTAATTTTCTTTGTATTTGTTTTTTCTATTAATTTTAGTTGTGAAATATTGAGAGGGGCTGGTGCGATGTTAAGGTTTCAAATATTAATCGTATTGTTTTTCTCTGTGAAATATTAGTTTTTTTGTTGATTGTTTATGTTAGAGAAAATATGTTTGTTCATCTTGACAAGCAGAATCAAAGAAAACTTTATCTGTATATTGTTACGTATTTTTTAAATGTTTTAAGTTCTTCGTAGATTAAACGCAACAGAAAAACACAGATAACAGCATGTATAATTTATTACACTAAACTATTAACAAATATAACAGATATGACATAAATTGTATAATAACAGTGACAGATATTAAGTTACAACATTCGAAATTAATTACAAAACAAAATAATATTAGTTTCAAACTTCAGAATAAATCACAATACAAAACGGTACTGGCCTGTATCTAATGTAATGATCTAAAACTAAAAGTCTCAAATTCCAGTCTAGGGTGTGAATTTGGTCCCACGAAGAAATTCCGAAACAGTTCACAGTTCAATAAATTCGCTGTCTCTCAGCACAAGCAGTAATTCAGATGTATCGTAGAGATTGACGGAATAAAATCACAGCTTCCGTAGATCTAACTTCAATCACAAAACCAAGTTGAATATTCACAGCAAACACTTAATCTTTCTCAAATAACTAACTCTCTTCTTTTGAAATAAAAACTGATGACTGAATCTCTCACTTGTTCTTCGAATAAAACTAATGACTGACTGTCTCTCTCTTCTTATCTCCGTCTGTTTATATATATTATTAGGACTCTTTTTCTCGAACATTCACCGGAAATTCGACAGAGTAATCTGCGCATGTATGTTTTTGCACGAGACTCTACGTCTAGACACAAGGCCAAACATTTCCATTTATAGTAATATATTTGATCTACATAATTCTAGAAAATTCTAAATTGTTACCTTAAATAAATAACAAAATATTAGTTTAAACTTCGAAACAATAATATCAATATGGAAAAATGAATAATAGAAATGAAAATTTAAACACAACACGACATGTTGTCGTTTACAAAATATTTACACATATACATAACACTCTCCCCCTTAAAAGTAAAAAAAAGTTTGAACTTGTGAAAACTTTTGTTGTTGTTTTGCTTATTTGTCTTTTTAAACCAACTTAAAAGGGTTAAATCCAGTAGATTCTGAAAAACTCTCATAAACTGCAAACAATGACAAGGGAACACCCCCATCCCAGTGAATCAGAAGAAACATTGCTCTCTACTTCAAAAGTGGGTTCTTTTAATTCCATATGTAGCTGATCCTGACACTGATGAGGAGGAATATGATGATGGGCAAAATCTGAAACCACGAGGTCTGACTGGGTTACAGAACCTTGGAAATACTTGCTACATGAATTCTGCCATTCAAGCCTTATCAAATTGTCCTCAGCTGACAAATTTTTTCCTCGACTGCACTTCTTTTGTGAGATCAGACAAAAAACCTAATTTAGCAAAAAGTTATATGAAATTGGTGAAAGAAATGTGGCACAAGAAAAGGCCTAGTTATGTTGTCCCTTCTTCTGTGGCATATGGGAGTAAAATGGCATTTCCTATGTTTAGAGGCTATGGGTAGCAGGATGTCCAAGAGTTTTTACGATGTGTAATGGATCAGCTTCATGAGGAATTAAAAGAACCCACTTTTGAAGTAGATAGCAATGTTTCTTCTGATTGTAATGATGATTATGATAGCTGCCAAGGAGAAGGACCATTTGGTCGTTTAGAAGATTCAAGCCAATCAGAAGCTGAGTTTGAAACTTGTGATTCGGGACTGAGCAGTGAGAAGAATTCTGATGATGATGAAAGTCCAGAGGCACAGGACTTTGTTGTTGCAGAGGAAGATATGAAAGGTATATCCTGCGGAGTTGATTGTAATGGAACAAGCTTACAACAGGTTCAACCTGATTTTCAACTAACCAGTGACCAAAGAGATCTACAAGAAAACAGCAGAGAAGGAAATGAAACTGTCAACATTTCTCAACAGGTCTCAATCCCAGAAGAAAAACTTAGTTTAGGAGCTGGTGATTGGGACCAAGAAACCCCATCCACAGAAATGGCAGAAGGACACTTTTTTCAGGAAAAAAAACCTCCACCCATAAGTCAGAGAAGCAATCGTTCATCAGAGCAAAAAAGACAAAACAATCAAGGAATCTACTTGGGAAAATTACAGACAGGAGCTGGAACTCGAAGTCATGGACAGTATGGTCAGAGAGATAGGATTTCTCCACCACCTCAGGGATATAGTTATGGCAGTAAACCTCCTGGAAAGAGAAAAAAATCTGTAATCTATCGCAGTGTTATCTCAGATATTTTTTTTTCGATGGGAGGATCCAGAGTTCAGTACAGTGTCTTACATGTAATACGGTTTCAAAAACAAAGGAGACATTTCAGGATTTGTCCCTACCCATTCCAGGTCGTGACCACATCTATATGTTACATTCCTCCCTCAGTAACCAACAAAAAGGTGTAGTTGCATGTACAGATGCATACAACAGTAAAGGCTGGTTTAACTGGTTGTTTGGATGGATGCTTAGCTGGTTTTGGGGCCCAACTATCAGTTTGCAGGATTGTCTAGCAGCTTTCTTCTCTGCAGATGAACTGAAGGGAGATAATATGTATAGTTGTGAAAAGTGTAAAAAGCTTCGAAATGGTATTAAATACTCCAAAGTTCTACAGCTACCTGAGGTGTTATGCATTCATTTGAAACGTTTCCGTCATGAAGTGATGTTTTCTTCCAAAATTAGTAGTTTTGTGTCTTTCCCATTAGAAGGCCTGGATATGTCACCCTTTCTTCATAAAAATTGCCCAAGAGAAACCACATCCTATGATGTTGTTGCTGCCATCTGCCATCATGGAACAGCTAGTTGTGGACACTATACAGCATATGCTCTGAACTATCTTAATGACCAGTGGAATGAATTTGATGATCAGTATGTTACAGCAGTAGACCCTCAGGTTGTACAAAACTGTGAGGCTTATGTCTTGTTTTACAGGAAATCTTCGGAAGAAATAGTCAAAAAGCGTCAGCGAGCTGTAGAATTAATGGAAAGAAGCAAAAATGAGCCTGGTCTGCTGCACTACTACATTTCTAAACAGTGGATTAACAAGTTTAACACCTTAGCAAATCCCGGACGGGCCCCCAATTTTCTCTTACGTATTTTTTAAATGTTTTAAGTTCTTCGTAGATTAAACGCAACAGAAAAACACAGATAACAGCTTGTATAATTTATTACACAAACTATTAACAAATATAACAGATATGACATAAATTGTATGATAACAGTGACAGATGTTAAGTTACAACATTCGAAATTAATTACAAAACAAAATAATATTAGTTTCAAACTTCAGAATAAATCACAATACAAAACGGTACTGGCCTGTATCTAATGTAATGATCTAAAATTAAAGTCTCAAATTCCAGTCTAGGGTGTGAATTTGGTCCTACGAAGAAATTCCGAAACAGTTCACAGTTCAATAAATTCGCCGTCTCTCAGCACAAGCAGTAATTCAGATGTATCGTAGAGATTGACGGAATAAAATCACAGTTTCCGTAGATCTAACTTCAATCACAAAACCAAGTTGAATATTCACAGCAAACATCTTTCTCAAATAACTAACTCTCTTCATTTGAAATAAAAACTGATGACTGAATCTCTCACTTGTTCTTCGAATTAAACTATTGACAAGGCCTGGCATGGCCGAGCGCGTTAAGGCGTGCACTCGTAATCCGAGGGTCGCGGGTTCGCGCCCGCGTCGCGCTAAACATGCTCACCCTCCCAGCCGTGGGGGTGTATAATATGACGGTCAATCCCACTATTCGTTCGTAAAAGAGCAGCCCAATAGTTGGCGGTGGGTGGTGATGACTAGCTGCCTTCCCTCTAGTCTTACACTGCTAAATTAGGGACGGCTAGCACAGATAGCCCTCGAGTAGCTTTGTGCGAAATTCCAAAAACAAAACAAACAAACTATTGACTGACTCTCTCTCTCTTCTTATCTCCGTCTGTTTATATATATTATTAGGACTCTTTTTCTCGAACATTCACCGGAAATTCGACAGAGTAATCTGCGCATGTATGTTTTTGCACGAGACTCTACGTCTAGACACTAGGCCAAACATTTCCATTTATAGTCATATATTTGATCTACCTAATTCTAGAAAATTCTAAAATGTTACCCTAAATAAATAACAAAATATTAGTTTAAACTTCGAAACAATAATATCAATATGGAAAAATGAATAATAGAAATGAAAATTTAAACACAACACGACATGTTGTCGTTTACAAAATATTTACACATATACATAACAATATCTAAACAAAATTGCAGGTTTCTATTTGGAAGTCACTGATTCGTGCTATACAGTAATGTGATACAACAAAAGAACTTTCAACTACAGGACAATGTATTTCCCTACGGCTTCTCCGTGTGACTGAACTATGTACGAATTTTTACATTGAAAATAAATAAATGTGGCTAGTCGTAATATTTTAATAAGATGTTCATGTTTTATATTGATTCTCTTTTTTGAAATCTTGTGAAATGTTTTCTTCAACAAAGTTGCTTTGCTTCGTGACAAGGGGTTTGAATAAATATTTAAGACATCAAAGCTAAACATAATAACCTTACTGTATAAACTACGTGTTACAGAAGATGTGGAGTGTTGTTTAATGTTTTATGAAGGTATGGTAAACCGTTCCTTTTGCTGTTCTAGCTTGGTTTGTATGCAAAAGAAATATATATGTAGTTTAATAGTTTTTCATTTAATTGTATTTTGAGTAGATTTCTGGTTCTTTTGTTGTGTATTGGGTTAGTGTCAGTATCTGACTGAACAAACTTAGATGTATCTGTCAATATATTTTCCTTTTAGGAACAATATTGTTTGATTCTTAAAATAAAGATTGAATTTCCTTTATCGGCTCTTTGAATGACAATATTTTGTTTCTAAAACGTTTTAAGCCTCTTTTTTCTTCTGATGTCAAATTTTGTTTTATAACATGCTCGCCCTCCCAGCCGTGGGGGTGTATAATTTGACGGTCAATCCCACTATTCGTTGGTAAAAGAGTTGGCGGTGGGTGGTGATGACTAGCTGTCTTCCCTCTAGTCTTACACTGCAAAATTAGGGACGGCTAGCACAGATAGCCCTCGAGTAGCTTTGTGCGAATTTCCAAAAAAACAAAACAAACAAACAGACTTACTTTTGTTTAGTATTTATGAAGTTTTTCACTGCATTAATCAATGAAGTTTATTAATAGACCCGCTGTTGGTTTGTTATGGAAATTGCTTATTGAATTACTCGTTTTTTTTTAGTGTTAAATGTTTCTGATGAATTTTCTTTGTCCACAGATGAATTAGACGTTGATTCTTTTTGTGGTCTTTGACTTGGGAATAATTATTGTCGATTGGATTTACGATTTGATTCTATTATTACTTTTCTATAGAAGTCTTCAAGGCTATTTTTTAAACTTAACACTGGAATGGTGAAATTAGTTACTGCGTAGTTTACACATTTATTTAGGACTATAGTGTGAGGTTCACTGAGTTGAAAGTTCGTAAACTGGATTGTATTTTTCGTTGCAGTGTCTGGATGTTTTTGTTTTTTTAACTGACGAACAGATTTTCTTGCTCTCTGTCCGGCCTTCAGTTGATAGCTAAGCCTTTATAGTAGTTGGTTTTATGTATTGATGAAAGTTGAATCGTAAGAGGAAGTTAAACTTGTAAGTTTGCTTCAGAAATTCACTTCATTTTTGAAGAGAAATTTCAGCTGTGTTTCTCTCTTATAGTTTGTTTTAAACGATTTGTTTAGGATTTTTCAATGATATATTTTATTTTTTGGTTCACTTTTACCTTAAGGAAGGTTGGTGTCAATTTTTCTCATTTGCAACTTTTTTAGAAACGTTAAACTTAACAGCATATTTTTTGAATTTCATCAATTTCTTTGCAATCTCGCCATAACAGTCAGATTGTTTCCGTAAGACTTCAGTCAGTTAATGGTAACATTAGGCTTAGTTGGCTTTTACAAAATACGTGTTACAGAATTTAAGCTAGAAACTTTGATTTTTAAAATATCAAAGATATGAATCTGTGCTGAGAACTCCCTTTGACTAAATAAATAATTTTTTTTAACTTTTTCTCAACACTCACTGTAATTGACTGGTGGGACAAAGATTCGAACCCGCGACCGTTTTTTGTCGGTCTGTCTACTTTTCTCATTCATTTTACACTCTTTATCTTTATAACCTAATCGTCTGTTCGCTATATTCTTGTCATTAATAATTTTCACACGACAATCGATAATCTCAACACCAATGGGTTATAGACACAATGTGCAACTGTTTTCGAGTTACGTAATTAAACTCGTTTTGATGTTCACTTTAAATTAATAGCTTGTGAATGTCATACTATGAAAAATCATAAGCTATTTACTCTCAAAATAAATTAACAACATCTACACTTAACAGCCTTTTATCTCATTACAATGATATAAAATCATATTTTATGAACTTTGTGTAACAAAACTAACACGAGTTGTTGTTTTAGTTGTTCTCGAAAACTAACTAATAAACGAAAATGGTGTTAAAAGGGTATGTCTCCAAAATTAAAATGTTATCTTTGGGTAACATGAAATTTGATTATTTTACGAAAAGAAAAAAATCCGCTAGGGTGTCCCAAGTGGAACCCGAATTTGGGCGGGGTGTAGATTTCCATTAGCCTGATTAACAATATTGATAAACTTAGGGGAAAATACGCTACTATTTAAAATACAAAACGCCTCTCGAAGAAACAGGCAGACCGCTTAGTAAGGTGAACAAACTCAGTCAGACAAATAAAAATCACACCACAGTGGGATTATTTTTTGACGTGAAACAATCTTTCGATTCAGTCGACCATCATGGTCTCAAATAGAAACTGCCTCTATTCAATCTCTCGCCAACCTTAACAAGATAGATCTCAAACTTCTTTGACAACAGAACAACCAAAGTCAAAATCTATATTGCAACATCTCACACCGTTTACATCTCAGCAAGGTTCTGCACTCAGATATTAAGAATATATCATGTATGTTAATGATATTTCCTTCCCGAAGCTAACGTATATCAACGCCTCTCAACACGCTGACGATTTAACAGTATGGAGCAAGTTACACGAAGCCCTGCTAGCTCCATCGAAAGTCCAAACCACCCTTAACAGAGTAGCTGCCTAGTACTTGGCGAGTTGCACTGAACATAACCAAAACTCAAGCTATAATATTCAAGCGAAAAATCACCCGGAAAAATAAATCCGTTCCAAAAATCACATTCAACAGAAAATTAATACGGACCGATCAATTTAAAAACATTCTCGTAACAGTCTTCAAATTGAAGAGAGACTTCAAGTCCCGCGTTTCATCGGGCGAATGGGAAATGTGGCGTTTTAGAGGTACTCTTCTGTCGGCAGTTTTCTGCGCAAAGGGTATGGTTTGTGTAGGGTAAGCAGCGTCGGTCTGGCGAAGCTTCCGCGAGGAGGTGCTTTCAGTCGGCGGCGAGTTGGTCGGTAAGGAAGGGAAAGGGACGTGTGCACTAGAAAGAATAGTGTAGAGGACAAGCAATTATTTGAATTTGTTTTTGTTTAGTTTTTCTAAAAAAGCAACCCTTCAGTCGTTATAAGGACAGGTAAAAATAAGAGAATCAGAAAAAATAGTTAATTATTAAATTTTAAAATAGGAATGATAATTTTTTAATACTTTAAAATTTAGTTGTGATCTTCAGCCATTTCTTGTGGACTTACGATAACAAGAATTTTAAAGTAAGAAACACTACTGTTGAAATATGAATATAACATTTAAAGATTCTTCCATTTTTGCATACAAAATAAAAAGGAGTCAAAGTAGAATGAAAACACTCATTAAATACACATTCTGCTCAACTTGTCATAACTGTTGGGATTGATATATTTGACAACAGAAAAACATGACAATGCAAATAAAGTTCACAAAAAATTTGCAAACAATATGCATGTTAAATATAGTAAAATAGCAATTTCTAATAAAGGGAAAACTAAATGAAAATGTTATAAAAGTAAATAGAATGATACCAAATAACAGTACTACAGGTCTAGGATGAGAAGTTAATTTATTAGTGGAAGCTCCTTGAAAAAAGGCTTAGAAAAGGAGTTAATAGTGTAAAACTGTCCTCGTTTTCTTGTAAGCAAGTTTTTTATTAGAAG
>CM022401.1:81058384-81123650 GCA_011833715.1 Carcinoscorpius rotundicauda | reverse complement strand
TTTATAACACTAAATTCTTAAAATTATTTGACCCATGTGTTGCTTTATTTCTCAGTTTTAAATCACTACTTGTTTAGTCCACTTATTGTGTTGTAGAATAAGGAAAGAGTGTGATTCTGAGAGAAGTTTGATATTATAATTAAATTGTGATCATGACACAAATAATAAAAAAGACATTAAACATGGTTCAATGTTGTCTGGCAGATTTTAGTGTATTAGTCTATTAATAATTATACCTTAATTGAAATTATAAGTAAAATATTACATTATAAGACAAATACTGAAATATTTTCTAATATAAAAATAATAAAATTCATAAGGTCTTTAACTGATTTAGAAATTTGGGAAAAAACTTCATTATAGTATGAATACTGAATAAATTAACATGTTACTATTGTGGTACATGTAATAGTTTTAATTTTCCATATGATTTAATAGCTAGCTCATAACTGTTTGGTCTCAAGGTAATATATAGATAGTAGAAAATTAACTTGAATCATCTTATAAACTGTTGGTGTGACACAACTGAATTCCTTGTGTTTTCTGAATATACCTTAACAACTAATTGTAAAGTTACATATAGATATTAGAATATAAATAAACTTTGTAGTCTAATAAATAGCAGCTTTGATAAATCTGAATTGTCTTCTTTATGATTCAACACATTGATATATTTGTGTTTGAGAGTAATCTGTACAAACAATATCTGTAAAGATGTGTTTTCAAAACAAACACTAAGGGCCTTTATGAGATTTTTTGAATGGTACTTAATACAGTTTTTCAAGTGTGGTTCCAGTTATAACTGGAATAAACATTTTTATGTGGATGCAAAGTAAAATTGCCAACCTGGTATATGGTGAAGTAAAATGGTAAGCAGACAATACAGGAGAGAACAGTTAGTATTATGTACAATAATTTAGGTATAGTTGACTGGTATGCTGTAACATAATGAAGGGTGCTAAGAATACATTGTGTTATAATAATCCAAAAATGGCTAAATGATTGTTACTTTACCACAACTGCTGCAACCTAATGGCAGACACTAGAAAAACACAGTATTATGACAAGGAAAAAAAAATGGTAATGTGATTGTTACCCTGCTAATATGGTATACTCTAATATAGTGGGAGATGTTAAAAACAAACAAACAGTACTACAACCATGAAAAAGTGGCTAAATGATTGTCACTGTGCTGTACCTTGATGTTGCTATAAGGTGACTGTTTTGTGGTGCTAAATAATTTGACAAAGTTGTTTACCAAACTAATGGAGAAGAGCATATGATGTTACTACTATAGAATCATTCAGTTTGTTTGTTTTATACACAAAGCAAATATGTCTGTAGTAATATTACAAAGTAGTATAATTTGTTTATCATCGTATAAACAGACTTTTCATCCTCTACTTACATCATACAGTTATCGCTGGCAGCTGATTTTTATTCAGAATTAAACCCATTTACGTGCTGCATATCTGAAAGCCAGTGTTCAGTTTATTTTGAAATAAATCTCACACATCTCATGCTTTTAAGAAATGTTTGGTAGGATAGTCTACAAATAGGAAAAGAACTTTTAAAGAATCTTAAAAATGGGAATTATGTTTGGCATGTTTCTCTAATAATTTGATACTGAAAGAAGTTAGTTGTGCTTAACTTTTATGGAACATTTAAAATTGTTTTTTTCTCTCTTACACTATACTGTTTCTGCTTCTGTTTGCTTAATTTGTTTGTTACATGAAATAGAAATACCAATTTTGAAGGTCCCAAACTTGTAGATGTTTACAGCACTAGAACTACTAGTAAACATTTGTTAATGAAGAAGAATTTTTGTAACATTACTCCTGTTACCGATTTTAAACAGAAAGCTTAGTACTCGTGATTTACATATTATTTTATGTTAGTACAAATATAGTACTAGATCATGTTGTTGTTGTTTTTTCAATTCATGGAATACCTATCATATATCATATCAAATACTGAAGAGATTCAGACAAATAAAAATGGTACAGAGCAATATAAGATTCTAGCACAAGATAGCCATGTTTAGATAGTGGGTAAAAAACTTTCATGTTTTGTTTTTGGTTTTTGTTGTGAAAAAAGTCAGAGTGGCCTTTTAACTAATGTAAAACAATTTGTTAATGATAATACAAGTTCCCTTGCACTGAAGTTAAAATTTTCTGTGACCATCAGTTGTCTTAAGAGTTCAAAATATTTGTAAGCTAAAAACCATCATGAAGGGTGAAAATTTCTGTAAGGTATCAACCCCTGTGTTTCTTAAATGTTTTCACAAAAACTCGTAGTTGTTTACAATCCATTTTGTCAGGTTGAACTTCAGTGGATGCATCATGATTCAAACTGCTTACTCTGGAATGTTCGGCATTTAATTGTTTTTTGTCCCAGCCTTTTGTATTACTTTGTTTTGACCACAGGCAATTTTTTTTCACAATAGTATGTTACTGTGGACATGAATAATTAGTATAAATATGTGTATATTGCTTTGACGTTTTGAACTATGAAGTGCTTCTTTATGTTTAGTTTTACACTTCTGGAAACAGCTAAAACCATTTAACTGAATTGGGACTTTAACACTTGTTAAAAGGTTATAAAATTTGATAATATTGTTATACTTTTGCTTTTGTGTAAATAATAAAAATTTATCAGAGAAACTAACTTTAAAACATAATATTTGTAAGTAGATTTCAAATGAAACAGTCAGAACTGTTGTTTTGTGTGTGTTTGGAAAATATTTTATTAATCATTATAAACTTATAACTGCTGCAAAGAAACTGTATAACACTTATTTTGCTGGTTGTGTTAGATGTTATTTTTCAGTTTGAAGAAATTAAGTATTGTGGAAGGTTTTTCTGTTTAGTAACTAAGAAAGATATTTATCTGCATAGTACGTTGTACGTTTTTATTGTTTGTGGGGTACGTTTTTTTTTCCACAAAATAATTTATTGTAACTATCTGTCCATACTTTTGTTGCTGAGTTTTTGGGAGATATTTTTCAAGTGCCTTTTATGAGCAAACCAAACAATTTCCATAAAATCCTTTCATAAATTTTTGGTAAATCGATTCTATTTAATAATACCATTTTTTTGCTTGAGTTGTATATAGAGCTATATTTATATGTTTATGTACACGGTATATTTACTATTTGTTTTGGTTTCTGAAAATATTGGATGAATGGATAGAATACATTAAAAGTTAATTGTATACTTAATGTTATTTTGTTAGCTGGTGTTTATTTTTAATGTTTGAAACAGTAATTTGTTTGTATTTACTAGTACTATATTATATGAAACTATATTGTTTAATCCAATAACAAACAAGCATACTTCAATGTTTCTTTTTTTTTAAGTTAAGAAATAATAATACAGCTGTTAACAAAATGACTAGTACACAGTTTCCAAAAATTTTTTTACAGATTGTTTTTGTTATAGGCTGTGTTTGACTTACAGACATTGCTGTATAGTCACAGTTCTTTGCAGTAATATTTACTATGCAACTCTGGATACGTATACTTCTCCCTTAATTACTTTTGTCAGACATTTCATTTGTAGGTCATAAAACCGTGATGAATATAATCTACAGCCTTTGTTACAGTTTGTTTTTAACAACTAAAATAAGAAGACAATTTTGATACACTATCAAGACGTTCCCCATTTAATACTTCTGCTCATAATGACGTAAAATTATTTTTATGGAAGTAAACATTACAACTTTATTTAACATACGTTATTATTGTGGCATTATATTTCTGATTTTATTTCATAACATTCAGTTTGAGATGTTTTAAGGATACTTTGGTACAGCTGTAGCAATGTATCCTTGTCTGATAATTTTTTTATTGTTCCTCTTTCTTTTTTTTATGCAGTCATATGCCCTAATGTGTTATTAAATAGTTATTGTGAAGGAAAAAGAAAATTAATTTTATTTTTAACATTTTCCAAGAGACAATAACGTATGTTTTAACGTGTGTTTTTCAACTAATGTTTAGTAAACTTTCTCTCCAAAGAAATGAAAATGAAATATCAACTTCAAAGTGGGAATTAACATTTACTCAAAACAACCTTTTAAGTCCCAGTGGTAGATTACAACCATCTATTAAAACATCTTATAGTTTAAATTTTTATTTTGATTGTTTTACTATATTAAGATTCCAACTGAATTGTTTTGGACAATGCGAATTATTCTAGAAAATGCCTGCAATAAAGTTTTTAAAGGCCTGGCATGGCCAAGCGCGTAAGGCGTGCGACTCGTAATCCGAGGGTCGCGCTAAACATGCTCGCCCTTTCAGCCGTGTGGGCATATAATGTGACGGTCAATCCCACTATTTGTTGGTAAAAGAGTAGCCCAAGAGTTGGCGGTGGGTGGTGATGACTAGCTGCCTTCCCTCTAGTCTTACACTGCTAAATTAGGGACGGCTAGCACAGATAGCTCTCGAGTAGCTTTGTGCGAAATTCAAAAAAACAAAACAAAGTTTTTAAGGTTATTACTGAAATACTTTTTTTATCCTCAAATTATAACTTCCAACTTCCTGCATGTTAAAATATTATAAATGTTTTTATATATGTAAAATGCATATCAGTTATAAAGAAATAACGTCATATACAAATGTTTTAGAATACACTGCATTAAAAACCTTTTCTGTAAGTGGTGTTTTTTCATGTCTTGGGAAACAAAACTTCTACTTCAGTCTGTCATAGTTTTACTTGATATATATTTTTAGTGTAATACTTTTTAAAGATATTTTTATCTTTAACTATTATGTTTAGAATTTTTCTTTCTGTAGATTTTCTTCATTCTTATTTTGTCCTGCTATACTGAACAGCACTTGCATGATGGTGGCACTCGTTTCATTAGGATAACAGTTGTTAGTTAGGTATTTTTGTAGTATTAAGTTGTTTATTTGAACTGTTATTTATGCAATTTGTAACATTTCTGTATGTATCAAGAGAGTGTTATAAACTTGACATCTATATTTATATGTATGTTTCTTCTTGCTTAAAAGACTATCTTTTTCATGCTAATAAAACCCTTCCCAGAGGTTCAGAAATGTTTTTCTGCTAGAGATTTTCCAAAGATTACTTACTTACTTGTCATTTAAATGCTAAAATAAAAATTAAATTTTGAAAAAGTTGGAACATCCACATAAGCTAAAATGATAAGGACATTTTAACATTTAGAGTTATTTGCTTGAATCATTTCATAATATTATTCATTATGATGTAGAGGATTTAACAATCTGGATTAAACAGAAGTTTATTTATAGATTGCTATTTATCTTTAGTTAAGAAATTTCTACATTTTACTGTAGAGATTTCATCTTTTGATTTCCCATCCTATGTTATAATACTTGTACAAATTTTACAGTCCTGGTCATTCCCTTCCTTGGTGATCATGTTTCTGTGTATATCTGCCTCCTTAATTAGCAGGATTTTACTCCAGCTGTTATCTTTGAAGGACGTTCACTGAATAAAGTAAATTAACATTTTTCCAGGGATGTTTTTAGTATAATACAGCTATGTTCTCAAAGCTCTCTTTGCCTTTAATTGTAAATTCAAGAAGGTTTACTATTAGTAATAGGGATAACACAAGACGATTCTGTAAAAATATTTTATATATCATTTTTTTACTTCCAATAAAAAACTTTCTTACAAGAAAACGAGGACAGTTCCACACTATTAACTCCTTTTGTATGCCTTTTTTCAAGGAGCTTCCACTAATAAAAAATTAACTTCTCATCCCAGACCTGTAGTACTGTTATCTAGTATCATTCTATTTACTTTTCTAATATATTCATTTAGTTTTCTCTTTATTAGAAATTGCTAATTTGCTATATTTAGCATACATACTGTTTGCAAATTTTTTGTGAACTTTATTTGCATTGTCATGTTTTTCTGTTGTCAAATATATCAGTCCCAACAGTTATGACAAGTTGAGCAGAATGTGTTTTTACTGGGATTCATTGAGCGTTTTCATTCTGCTTGTCTATCTTAGTACCCCAACTTTGCAATGCTTTCGTATATTACTGGATTGAAATGTTATTTTAATTAACAGAGAAATCTATATTATTCTAATTAAATGTCATCTTTGTGTTAGGATGAAAATGGTAATAAAATCAAAGGATTTCGTTTTTAATGTTTACATATGTATTATAACTTCATCTTTATTTCAGTTCTTCGTTAATGACATAGGAAATTCATGTTTTTTTTAACTATTTCATAACAGTAATGGTACATTATTAAAATGATTTGGAAACTGATTTCAATAGAATAAAGGGAGAATTTATTATTTGTTAAATCATAATTTTTCCAAGTCTTTAATTTATGAAGTTACGTTTAAATGAACAGTTGTATATTTCTGCACAATAATCTTACTTGTTTTGTATGTACTACGTATGTAAAATAGCCCCTTGTTAAATAAATTTGGTACGAAATCACAAAGCATATGCCTTTTTTGTTAATATTATGTACAGTTATAAAAAAATGCACCACAAATCCAGTGGAAGCAACTGTGATAATCTGAAATTTAATTGTAACATACAGACTCTGATCTGTGCAAAACTATTGGTGCTGGATTTAGTTTTCTGAAAGACATGTGTCGCAATTTTTCAGAATTAATTTACAGCGGGAAAAACATATGCACGAGAAATGATAAAAAGCAAATATTTGTAACTATTATTACTTTGTAAAGTGGCATAGTGGTATCTCTGCAGATTTACAAAGCTCAAAACTGAGCTGTAATACCCATGGTGGCAAAAGCACAAAGATTGTGCAGTTTTGTGCTTAATTCAAAACAACAACAGCTTAACTACAAACAATTGCATTATAAAGCAAAATTAAAAGCATTGGCCATCTGTGATTAATGGAAGCGGTACTTATATAAAATGTGTAAATAAAAGAAAAACAAGATTGGCAGAATCAACAACTTTGAGAACGTTGCAAAACTACAGGAAAATTTCATAACACGTTTTGACTATTACAAAACAATCTGTGTGTAGCCTACCAAGCAGAAAATGGAAACGAGAATGCAGAGATGTCTGTGCTTCGTGTTATGTTTGCTTGGTGGTTATCTTTGCACAAGGTAAAATAAAATGCAATTATTCCGTGAAACAGTAAATGAGTTCCTTAAACAGAAACTCTACAAGTGATGCTTTAAGCTCAGTTTGTCATGTGACTCAGTGTGTTACAATTTAGAATGTTTTTAAATATAATGTAGTGAAAT
This sequence comes from Carcinoscorpius rotundicauda, assembly GCA_011833715.1. Classification (NCBI taxonomy): domain Eukaryota; kingdom Metazoa; phylum Arthropoda; class Merostomata; order Xiphosura; family Limulidae; genus Carcinoscorpius; species Carcinoscorpius rotundicauda. The sequence continues at coordinate 81,116,423 of CM022401.1, read as the reverse complement.
GTAAATTACAGGAAAGTTAGGTATATAATATTTGCATACATCAACACTCTTGTCTCCTTATTTTAGGCTTGTTTTCAAGATAACTTTAATTTACATTTGTCCCCAATTAACATGTCACAATGCAGCCCATGAAACAAAAAATAAAAACCTTTGTTCAACTTAAATACAATAAAAGACGTTAAAACTTGCATTAAGTAACATATAAGGAAAAACAAATTTACAATGCTATAAAAGTGGAAATTTCTTCTAATACAAGAAGTTTAGATTAAATGTAACATGTTGAAATCACAATAGAAACAACAAATTTGAAAAAAACGTGAAAATGACTAAACATCAATGTATGAAATAACACTACACTGTTGATTGTGCTTTTACAAAGAGTGAAATAGAAGCAATCAACAAATTAAAACTTAAAGCTAAACAGTTAATAATACAGCAAAATATTGTATAATGGAATTAAACTCAATGATTGAACTTCAACAACAATACTAATTTTGTAAATACATAAAACATTTAACAAAAAAGGAACAAATTTCAAAATACAAGAATTTAACCATGTGTATTATGTACACGTGCATAGATATTGAAGAAAAAAAGGCAGTGAAAAATAATAATTTTAAAAGTAGAATAGCTTATTTATATTATTTACACGTGAAAAACAATGAATGTTAACTGATAAACGATTAAAGAATTACAAACTTGCAAGGCACGTTAAAAAAGCTGAACAGTGTGAGTGTACATATAAGTATATCCATGAAAAAATAAAAGAAATCAAACATAAAAAGCATATATATATATAAAGTGCTTAAATTAAGTGTTGGTTGAAAGGAAGCAGGATATGAAGCACTTGAATTAGAAAAAAAAACGTAAACCATTTGTGTACAATTTTAGATAACATGTTACTGAAATAGCCATTCTGAATTTTTATAGTTTATTAACTAAATGTGTGATAAAAACACAATCTCACATTTTTTTATTGTAGTAGCAGAACAAAAAGTGTATTATACATATTGCTGTAATTGTTTCACAATTTTGGTTTGTAATGTTTAATTACTGGTGTTCAATTAGGAGGTTTTGCAGGTTACACAAAGGAAATTTGACAATTTTTAGAATATAAAATGTATTTTTAACTTTAATACTTTGGTCTACTTTCATCATTTTTGTAGTCGTGATCAAGTTCACACAGTAGATCGTTTCTTTTGTCAATTTTTTAAAACGTAATTTAGAGAACTATGCAATAGTCTGTTGGCTGTGGTTTATATATTTGTACATAAATTTTCAAAATGTACTACAAGAGACTTTGTATGCTTCAGTAATTATGAAGTTTTGTATTGATTGTATTTTATTTATGTGTTTTATGCTTAACCATACTGGAAATGCATATTTGATAGTAGGTCGTGAATACGTTTTGGAGATTTTTATTATGTTGTCTGGTGAGGTTCTTGGATTTTGCCAGTGAGATTATTTGCATAATTTGTGCGTTTCCAGTTTTTTTTAATATGTTATTTACATGTTTCATCCATGTTAGTTTCGTATTGAATGTTAAATCTAACAGGTTTGTTATGGTCAGAAGTGTTTCGGTGGTGTATAATTTGGAAGGATCTCTTTTATGTTTTGTTTGTGAATGTTACCAATTGATTTTTGGTATGTTTAGTTTAACACAATATTTCTGACAGTATTCTTCTTTATTATCTAACAACTGACTTCACTTTCTGATGGTCAGGAAGTGGCTGATGTTCGGAGCATTGTTGACACTCTAGGTGAAAGCTTTTGCTGGGTATCTAGAACTTCTTCTTGTTCCTCCACCTTCTTGGTCATCAAGACTCGGCCAGAGCGTTCACCTCTTTCCTTTCGAACTCACTGTCTCTTTGACTATAATTGTCCCTTTACACTGGTGGAACTGAAAATGGCCCTTCATCGATCTGGCAGTACATCTGTTGGACCTGATGATGTACACTATGACATGCTGCACCATCTATCTCCTGCTTCTCTTGATGTCCTTCCAATTGTCTTTAACCATATCTGGCAGGACAATGTTTTTCCTTATACCTGGTGCCAGGCTATTATTTTATCTTCCTCTGAGCCAGGGAAACATCCCAAGATTCCTTCAAACTACCGTCCAATAGTTTTTACGAGCCGTCTCTGTAAGACCTTAGAAAGGATGGTTAATGCTCATCTTGTTTGGTTCCTCGAATCAAACAACCTCCTTTTGCCCACCCAGTGTGAGTTCCAACGACAGCACTCCACCACAGACCACCAAATTCGTCTTGAAACAATAATCAGAGAAGCCTTTCTCAAATGCCAACATATTGTTTCAATATTCTTTGACATTGAGAAGGCTTATGACACAACATGGAGGAATGGCGTTTTGCGAAACCTCCATACATACGGGTTACGTAGTCATTTATCCATGTTTATTAAAAAAAAATTTAATGGACAGAAGATTCCAAGTACTGTGTGGGTTCGACACTCTCCCGTTTTTTTGTACATGGCCTTGGAGTCCCTTAGGGCTGTGTTTTGAGTGTCACACTTTTCAGTATAAAAATAAATGCCATCACTGGACAATTTTCTCTCGCTATTACGAATGGGCTGTATGTTGACGACTTTCAGATCTCATGTCAGTCGTCGAACATGAGATATATTGAGCTGCAACTACAAACTGCCCTCAATCGTGTACTGAAGTGGACTCTGGCGAACAGCTTTAATTTCTCTCTGAAACCGTATGCATGCACTTTTGCCGTCAACGGGGTATTCACCCTGATCCTGAACTTCATATCGGTGAAATTTTGCTGCCAGTGGTCCCTGAGACCAAGTTCTTGGGGCTTATCTTTGACTGTAAGCTAATCTTTATACCACACTTAAAGCAACTACGGGTCAAATGCACAAAAGCACTGAACATCCTCCGTGTCCTCTCTACCACCAGTTGTGGGGCAGATCGACGTTCAATGTTAAAGGTATATCGTGCTTTTATTCGATCAAAACTCGACTATGGATCAATGGTCTATGGCTCTGCCAGACTCTTGGCCTTAAAAATGCTGGACCGTATTCATCACCAAGGACTTCGACTCTGCAGTGGGGCTTTCTGCATCTCTCCAGTTCAAAGCTTATACACTGAATATCATGAACCTTCTCTGCATCTTTGCCGTTTGCAACTATGCTTCCTGAAAATCAAGGTAAACCAAATCCACGGTATTTCCTTAATTAACTCTTTCAGTGACATCCACAAAGAATGTCACAATTTTATTAACCAAGACTTTCCCTTGCTGAAAGCATGCTGGCTCTTTCATACTATGTTAATCTGCTTTAAGTGAATTTGTAATGCATCTTTAACTACACACTCCAATCACTTTCCAACTACTGATCTAAGATTAACTGGCCTATATATCTCAGGATGGCTGATATGGATATTAACACTTTTACTAATAAAGCAGAAAAGAATGTTACAACCTTCTAAGGTCATTTTCAGGTTAATCATACCAGCTGTCCTGAGATTCATTTTTACTTTAAGTGGGTTTCTCATCATCAAGAATAACTGGCCTATGATTGCCTGGGAAATGTTTATCACTTTCTTTAAATATTAGACTAACATCCAACTTCCAGTTTTCTAATACTCTTACACTACTCAATGACTTATAAAAAGTATTAGCTAGTGGTTCATAAATATAATCTTTAAGTTTCTTTAAAACTCTAGGGTAAAAGTTGTCTGGTCCAGGGATTTATCAATTTTCATGTTTACCAATTTTAGTCTTACAGTTTCAGAACTTCAAATAATATATTTTACATCAATATCTTTCTCATACATTAAGTGCTCTAGTTTGTCCATTAAGTTTTAATTTAATGTGTTTATTTTGTTTATCCCAAATATGGTTGCTTAAACTTTACTAAATCACACTGGAACTGTCCTGTATTTTATGTATAGAATATGCATGTCATGTATACATATCAATTATTTACCTTAAGTTCTTACCACATCTGTTCAAGATCCCCTGCCAGCTCTCTAACCAAATCTACAGAACTAGATCATGTTTTATTCCATCAAAATTATCTTTACCAAAATTTGGAATTAGGATATAATTCGTCTTCAATTTTACATGTAATAAAATACCAAACCTAATAGTTCCATATCTGCATGTACTTAAAAGCTCACCAACCACAACTCTATCCTATTGACTTTAGAAATTAATATTAAATCTGATATAGATTCCTTTATTCTAAGTTCTGTCACCAATTGGTGTACAAAAGAATTCTGAACAATTTCCAAAAGCCTATCCCTCTCATTGTCAGATGCAAAATTATCCCAATCGATACCCCTACAATTAAAATATCCCATAATAACATCTTTTCATTGATATCTATTAACACTAACCCAAGCTGACTCAACCTTATTGCTGTTATCTTTAATATATTCTAACTCAACAGAATGTAGTTCACATAAAGCCACTACTCCCACCTTTTTTTTTCAATATTCTATATCTAGTAAATAATCTGTAGATTGGTATTTCAAACAAATTTCCTTCATCAAAATTGTTCAAACTTAACCAAGTCTCAGTGATACCCATAATATCAAAATCATCAGCTTTTCCCAGATGGGTATTGATAGATAAAATAATAAACTAATTGGTTGAAACAGATCCATCTCACATGGGATCTTTTCATGATGTTGGAGTAAAATAGACACCTCTGTTCTCATTAATTACAGTTGCAGAAGGTTCTGTCTCTGCTTCTAGAGGTGAAAGAGGGAGACTTTGTCCAAAAAATATAAAATAAATCAAAATTACTCTTTTCTTTCTAGAATGATTTCAAATTGTAAAATGAAACTATACTCATAACAGTATACATCCATTTACAATTAAACTTTACTTTTCTCTCTGTTTGACTAACCTTTGAACTGTAACTACTATTCATGCCATTATGAGTTGCATCACTCAAGATGCACGTAGCTCTCATTATGCTATTGAATTACACTACCCATGAGCTACTTACTACCTAGTTGCTTGCTTTCTTGTCTTGTAAAACATTTTTATTACATTATTATTATTATTCATTTCACCAAATCTAATCTTAACTAACCTTACAAAATCCCTATTTTTACATTTTAATTACCTTTAGAGTATTGAATAAAGAATAAACAGGAAAAACAAGAAATAAAGTACTTATCCAATTTCTTTTTTTTCTTGGTGTCAAATGTTGAGAACACTTAAGCATATTTTTAAAGTAATGATAGCAATGTATGAAATATTTTGTTAATTAACTAATACACCAAAGAACATAGACTAACAGCATGCAAAAGGAAGATAAGTTTCTCAAACAATTTCAATATTTCTGGCTTTCTAACTATTCAACAAAAGCTGTTACAAATTCATCCAAGTTACCTGTTGTGATTCCCATGGTAACAAGTATTGTATTGTAAGAGAAATTGACTCTTGTCTGTTCAGACGTAGCTTAATACAAAATGTCATAGGATAGATCAAACCTTGATATTCTATTAGTTGAAAATAAAATATAATTAAATGTAAAAGACAACTATTAACAAAAAGAGGATGTGACAGGTGGGTGCAGCATAAGGTGTCTGATATTCTATGACAGCTTTGTAACCAAACAAAATTGAAAATTTTGAAAAATTATGTTTTGTCTGAGCAATCAAGATTTTACAGTGAGTAACTTTAATTTTGTACTTTATGAATGTGTGATAGATAAAACAGATGAGAAAAGATGTCTAGAAAAAGTGTCACACTCAGAGAAATGCAGTATTTTTTTAAATATTGTCCTGCAAAATTAAAGTATTAAAATATATAATATTAGTTGAAACTTTACACTCTGTTAATTCATTGAATGATGTCAAAAAAGCACATTAATAAATTTTGAACACAAGACACTAAATCTTTGTTTCATGCATAGTAAAGGATACCCAGGGCAAAAGAGTTAAATCTCAAATTCATATTAACAAATTAGAAAACAGAAGCTTATCTAAAATAAACAAGTAGAAACAACAAAAATCAAACACAAGTTAAAAGTGATATTAATTTGTGATCAGTCATGGCCCAAAATTTGTTACATGAAGAATGATTTAAAAACACATGTATATACAATAGAATGCCAACTGAGAAAGTTAGCATAGTGCTAGAGTGACAGTAGTTAGCAATGCTAGTAATAAATGACAAAATATGATTGATGGAGGGTGGTCACATGATCAGCATGTTTTAAATGGTGAGAAAATAAAGAAGTAGTAAACACTCGTGCACTGATAGCAAACATTTTTATAGCAACGCTTAAAGGGCAAACCAGGACTGAGATAGCTTTGGGTGAGAGGAAGTAATGTTGTTTTGGAAAAAGACATCAGTAGAAAAAGATGTTGCAATGGTATAGAGTAATTTGCCACTACAACCAAAATAGAACAAAAAATAATACTTGGACAATCACAGAAATCCAAAGGGTGATTTTTAAATTACTGAAATAAAAAAATTGATAACTTACCACACAGTAAATGAATATGTGTGAGGCTAGGACTTTAAATTAATGTTAATGAACAATACAATATATAAATTCAGAATAATAAATATTTCAATGAATAAATGAAATAGCCCAACTCTTGGGCTACTCTTTTACCAACGAATAGTGGGATTGACCGTCACATTATACACCCCCACGGCTGGGAGGGCGAGCATATTTAGCGCGACGCGGGCGCGAACCCGCGACCCTCGGATTACGAGTGCACCTTAACGCGCTCGGCCATGCCAGGCCCAGAAGGTAAGCTATAATTTTGATGCAATTAAGAATTTAGAGATAATCTAGACAATAGAAGGAATAATAAATGAATGCTAACAAAACCGTAACCAAATATAAAAACATAATTTATTATCTCACAGTGTTGATATAGCCTCTTTCTTGTAACTTTATAATGTAAGTTACATGGTTTTAATTTTGTCACTTGACAAAGTATATATATCTTACATTAGATGTGAGACAATTATGGTAAGGTACTCATGATGACTCAGTCTTATACGTATTTTATTAATCTATAGTAACAATGTTAAAACTTAAAGAAAACATAAATTTTTCATACCAAGCAGTTATGGCCATATTATATTCTCTGAGTACGTGCATCTTGACTGTGTAAAAGGATCTAAGAATGGTATCTGTAATAATTAATTGCGAGTCGAGCGCCAGAACCAACTGCATATGAAACGAAACAGTTTTGGACAAGAAGAAAATCATAACATTAATTTAATGTTATATATAAAAATAAAAAAAATTAGAGAAAAAAAGTCCACATGTTTCAAATTTCACTTTCTCCACAAAATCAGGTAAAGCACGACAAGTGTTTAGTTTAATCAAAACTGAAATACATAAAGTTTGACATTCTGAATGGGTGCTGAAAATAATTCCGTTTTCTAAATTCGAAAAATTGTTAACTTTCGAAAATGAAAACATTCGAAATCCATACATGGTAAACAAAATACAGTATAAACGTTTATGTTAGCACCGTCAGACGGAGTTGTTTTTTGTTTTGCTTTTATATACCATGATTTCACTTGTATAATTACTGTCCGTTGATTATTTCTTCAAAATTACAATACTTAGTTTCCAGATCTCTTCTTTTATCACTTTCGGTTCAGCGGTATCCCTTTTTTTAAAAACCAGCCTGGGGAATAGGGGGCAGCATCCACTAGAGGGGGATATCCTAACTCTCTTGCATACCACGTGATTCTTATACATATTTGTTTTATAATGTTTTTGTGTTTAAGTTGCCAGCCTTGATGACTAACACCATCTTTTCCCAACTGAACTTGGAACCGACTATGAAGAAGTTGCAAATAAAATGTATTATTCCTTGTTTCGAAAACTAGAGCACCAGAAAAGGAAAAAAAATGCCAAAGCATTACAGAACTAGCAGAGACATGTTTCTTCAGAATGTTTAAAATGGTGCTGTCTGGTTGTACCAGAGACATCATAAAGATATGTTTTATACATATATGGATGCAAGACACGGTGCAATTTCCCCCTTCACACCGACTCCCATTTTACCAACGTTACGTAGCTCCTTTACTTCTTATTGTAAGCTCACTTGCATTTAAAAGTGCTCCCCAGTGGCTCAGCGGTATGTTTGCGGACTTACACACTAAAAACCGGGTTTCGATACCCGTGGTGGGCAGAGCACAGATAGCCCATTGTGCATAATTCTAAACAAATCCTCTGGAAATTTCAATTGGTTGGTTTAAAACACGTTCAAAGAACAAATAAATACAATAAGAATCCCCAAACCAGTAAGATTAGCTACTAAATCTGCACTGACATGATTGTGACTGGAGAAAAGCCAAGACAGCAGTCAACGTTAAAACAGGTCCAACAACTAAGCCTGAACTGAGATCGAAAAATGAAGCTAGATATTTCGACCCTCCTGCTCTCACGGTAAGTTAAAGAACACCAAGTGTTCTTCTTGCTGAACCCTCTCCTTACTGAAGTCCAAGAGTGATTAGAATAATAAAAGGAACAGGTGGTTACTTGTACTAGAACAACAAAGCAACAAGTGACTTTTGACACTTGTTTCCTTACTTTACAACCAAAATCAAGAAAACTAAAAGTACGATGACAACTAATTAATTGCTGTGAATTATAACTTTATTTTTTTAATATTTTAATTTTTGTTTATTAAAGGTTGTTTTTTTTTCTTCTTCTTACATAAATAGTGATTGGTGAATTCTAGAAATGTCATGAACGTTTAGGCTACTGTAGAATGTGAAAACTTCCTGTATTACGTAAAATCTGTCAAACGATAGAACACATTTCAACGCAATGAATAATTCATATTATTATAAGGGCCTGGCATGGCCGAGCGCGTTAAGGCGTGCGCTCGTAATCCGAGGGTCGCGGGTTCGCGCCCGCGTCGCGCTAAACATGCTCGCCCTCTCAGCCGTGGGGGTGTATAATGTGACGGTCAATCCCACTATTCGTTGGTAAAAGAGCAGCCCAAGAGTTGGCGGTGGCTGGTGATGACTAGCTGCCTTCCCTCTAGTCTTACACTGCAAAATTAGGGACGGCTAGCACAGATAGCCGTCGAGTAGCTTTGTGCGAAATTCCAAAACAAACAAACAAACAAACATATTATTATAAAAGAAATTAAATAACACCGAATGTTAACTGATGACATATAAAATACTGATGGGCAAATTATCGTTCATTTTGGAATTTTATAAACCACAGAACGTGCCATGAGGTCATTTGAATAAATAGTTTAGATCTCTAATGTCTGGTTTATTTTGAATTTCGCGCAAAGCTACACAAGGACTGTCTGCACTAGCCGTCCATAATTTAGCAATGTAAGACAAGAAAGAAGGCAGCTAGTCATCACCACCCACCGCCAACTATTGGGCTGCTCTTTTACCAAAGAATAGGGTGATTGACTATCACTTTATAACGCCCCCACGGCTGAAAGGGTGACGGGGATTCGAATTCGCGACCCTCGATTACGAGTCAAGTGCCTTAACAACTTGGCCATGCCGGACCTTTTTTAATATAAGTGTTCCGAGAATAAAAGAAGTTCTTATGGGTGAAAATAGTTTAACTAAAATAAATAGACCCATAAAAAGTTTTATTTTAAATCCCAAAATTCTAGCAAGCATCTCGAAATTCCAATTTATTCGTGTCTTAACAAATTCATCACTCATGACTTGAAGTCCACATTTAGAAAGATGAAGCATGTATTTGATGTTTGCATAATATTGCAATGTGTTGATCTTTGTGTTTCAACATGTCCTCCTTGTTTGAGCATGTTACTCTCAGTGGTTGATCATTGAAGTAGACTTTTCATTTTCAATACAAATATGGCTGTGGCGTCACTGAAAAATTCATTTAAAGCCATCGATGAAAAATAACACACTTTTTGTAACCAATGCAGTCAAAATCAAATATTAAAGCCATTAGTCTTACCTGGTCCATACCAGCATGATTAAAAAACAATTCTTATCCCCACGAGTTTAAATATTATTAGAAATTAAATGTTTGATAATGTTACTATGTAGCTCAGTTCAGTGTAATATTTCGAGTTGTCAAAATGTCTAAAGAAGTTTTTTACAAATAAATAATTAAAGTATAACAAATTTCAGATCCATTTTTAGTTTCATCTAAAAATAGATTTTGTGTTGTTTAGTCAGTCATTTACGATTGCATCGTTTTATTAACTGTATAAAAACTATTGTGCAACGATTACTATTTTGGATTATTTGTATTTATCTTTAAATCTTTGGTCATATTATCTATACTTTATTGTATATTAAAGAAAAGGAAAAATATTGTCAAAAATAACAGTGACTTAACCATGTTTTCAGCTCCTTTGGAAGCGAAAAAAACAACATTATCTGAGTGACCCAGCCCAAATTCACGTTCTTTCTTCTGCAGAAGATCCCGCTAGTACAGCGGTATGTCTCCGGACTTACAACGCTAAAATTAGTGGTTCGATTCCCCTCGGTGGGCTGAGCAGATAGCCCTTTGTGGCTTTGCTATACGAAAAACACAAACATACTTCTACTGCAGAAACAGTAGAGCTAAATAATTGATATTAAAAGTAAATGAAAAGTAAATTTTAACATTTTTCACATGTGTTATAAATCGTAAAAAACCGCATAAGACGAGTCGTGAATGCGTGACTAAATTTACAGTGAAAGTTCTGGACTCATCAGGATGGGAGTTTCTGTTGATGTTGCAAAAGACTAAATAGCTAGTAATACTTTTGTTCTTTTTTTAGCTTTCATGGTTCAATAATATTTTCTGATACGGATTTTTTTTATGGTCTAAATCTGCCGGATTCTAAGTATTTTATCTCACAAATTTCTGTCAAGTAAAATTAAAAAGAAACAAAACAAGTAAAAATAAAGAGATTTAAGAAAACAATGACCTAGTAATACGTAACAGTTAGTAATAACATTTCAAAAAGAAATGTTTGATGTGGAAGATGTTATTCGAGGTGTATGTCTGGAATTCAACATTTCCATGAAGTCCCAGTATGAATAATTTTTAATTTTTGTTGCCATCAGATCATGTACCTCTCGTATAAATAATAATACAAATAAAATCTCTGAAAAGCAAAACAACTACATCATCACGTTGTTTCTGTACACTAATCTAATAAATTTAGGGCCAAATCTATTTGAAGGCTAGTTTCGGAATGTCATGCCAGTCTAGAAATATGTCCTTATTAGAAGCTTCTTCCTTCTCACAACTAGTACTTTCAAATGTGCGACTTTGTGAACTTGGGTACTCATATCTATTTCTAATGGTTTTCGCTCTCGTTCTAGTCTCAGAATTACAAATAAATATTAGATTTGTTAAATATGTTTCTCCAGTTGTGTGGATCCTACTTCCAGTGATACCTCTCTTAGTAAGATATATCCTTACAGGTACCAAACAATATTCAATAAAACATAAACAAGCTGAGAAGAGTGAAATTTTGAGACTAAATATAAAATTTTGAAGTTCTTGTCAGATAAGATACAGAATCGACTTCCATATATTTCAGAGTGATATCACTTAAGTTTTCTCTGCAAAGCGCCTATTTTATCTATTTAAAGAGTAATTACTTATGGATCCCCTGCAAAGCGCCTGTTTTATTTATTTGGAGTGACATTACCATTTATGGCTCCTCTGCAAGACGCATATTTTATTTTTTCGGATTGACATAACTTATGATTCCCCTGCAAAGCACTTGTTTTACTCATTTGGAAAATAGTGAATTTAGCGTTACACGTTAATTTTAATACACACATTTGTTCGATTTGATGAGTGTGACGTATATTGTTGAATGTGTATTGTGCAATTCCTACCTGTTTTCTAAATTTGTAAAAGATATTTGTTTTACGAACATGCTAGCGTATTCGAACATTGTTGTACGTTATAGAATCTCGCGTAATTCGTACAAAAGCAGCTAACTTAGAAACGGTAACAGAATATTATTGGTCAGCTACAGGTCACCCTCAGAAGCTATAATTGTGAATAACGGTTGTTAATTGGAAATTTACAGAATTTGACAAGGAAGTTTACAGATTTAGAAAGATACAAACCTTTTAACTTCACTAAATTAAATTCGAACGTTTTCATTTCTACGAGAACATTAAATATATCGTCGGTAAAAAGCAAATTTATAAGCAGAATGAGGTTAACCAAGCTAACTAGCTAATTAATTGGCTCGGTGAGCACTAGATCGTCAATAACAATATTCAGTTTCAGACTGAATATAAGACTCAGTATTGTCTGTAAGTTTGTAAAATTCATGTATATAAACCATCATTTGTAAAAACTATTAGTAATCACTGTTATTATAAAGTGTTTTGTTGTTTGTATAGTAAAATATATTTGTATTAACAAATAAAATTACATAAATTAATATTGTTAGCAAATGTCATAATTGTGATGCTTATTAACATTTAGTTAACTTCTAAACTATAATTAAAATTTTCGACTGTTTGAATTATTAATACGAAACATAATAAATTGGAGACTCGTCCGAGATAAATTATAATACGTAACAGGAGTGGCATTACTTATGGTACCCCTGCAAAGTGTCCATTTTATTTATTTGGAGAAATATTCTTGTGGTTCTCCTGCAAAGTGCCTGTTATGTTGATTTGTCGTTATTTTCTTCATCTAAAAATTACATCTATCTCAAGTAACGCAACATTGTTAGGATAGTGACAAGGCAAAGTGAGAAGTATTTTTGCGAAATATTGAGAATATTGAAACAACCATGTTAATCTGAATTGATTATTGTTTTTACGTGATATACTTTATATCATGGGTTATTTAATTTTTGGGTTTTGGTTTCAGTTTCCAAGTTCTTGTAAAAACAATCCTGTGAGGGATGTCAACATATTTAATATGATTATTATTTTTAGTTTCATGTACAATAAGATTATGTTTGCTTTGTCTACGTTTTAATTGATACACGGGTTTCGGAGCTCTCCCAATAATAAATTTGTTTTGGTTTTCAGCATTTTCAATAGCAATAAAAACGTGTCTCTGGTAATGTTCTGGTTTACTGCCAAGTCTTACAGTAATAATTTTATCAGCATTATAGACAAGTTCAGTAGACGGAGGCTTGATGTTTCCTGACACCTCCATCTGGATGCATTCATCGTCTTTTACTTCTTTTGAAGCTGATGTTTCTGCCTGAAGATGTAAATCATAATTAGTGAGTCAACACTCATCAATCGAAAAAAAATGTTTTAATAACAATAATCAGTTAATAAACATTTTAAAAATATATAATTTATTCTTTATGTAGCTATCATTTTATTATAATATGAGTAAAATTAAATAAATGTTTATAATAAAATTGTAAATTATGAAATTGATATCAGATATCTGATAAACGTTTTCTTGAAACTACGATATATATCTCAAGCTTTGTCCCAAACAGTGAGAAAGGTAATATAGAACAGACATTAGCTTTAAATACTGTTTAACATTTATGTTTTGTAAGTTCACAAATACTGACTTGCTAAAACAAGATAAAACTACTGTTATAAATAAATGTCAATTGTTCGGATTGTACAGGAGACAACAAAACATAGAGATACTGACTGTTCTGAAAACTGAAAATGTTGATACTATCAGTGTCACCGAGCCTTAGTTGGATATTAACAATCTTCATGAGAAAAGTTTTTGAAATACCAAGCTAAAAATTATTTATAAGAAATAGGAGTCATTATTTCTAGAGCAGGAGAAAGCATTTTTTACAAGATGAACCGAAGAAAACACATGTCTATATCATTGTGTTAAGTCACAATGATAGCTACCTTGTCCCATTGTACATACTCAACACAAAGTATCAGCTCATACTAAGCCCTCAACTTGAGTATGTCTTGCACTACTGTTACTGATGACACAAATACAGTCAAACAAGCCTTAATGACAAACTGTGTGGTAAGTAAACTTTTCTAATCTAGTTTTTATTGTTGAATCATAGAAACTGAAATAAATATGATACAGTAAGTCATTGTAACAAATGGAAACGTATTTTAGTTAATTATACTTGAAGGCATTTAACAAATTTAAACTTCTAAAGTAAGATAATACAAAAAGTTGATTACTTAACAATGCAACATATTGTTAATACACAAATTATTTAGTCACACGTAACCGCAGCTGATACAAACTAGTATAAAACTGGCCTTTAATAAATGCAACTGATTTTCATTTGTTTTGTTTTAGAGGACCAGTATTTTGTAGAATACAATCACATTTCATCTGTACTACATTACACATGTATATTTATATTATTATTCACAAATATATCTTTAAATTTCAGTCACAAGACAGAACAGTAAAGAAACACAGTAAACATATTCTCTGTTCACATAATTTGTACTCGCATCTCCCAATCTGCTAAGCCTCGGATTACGAGTCGAACGCCTTAACCCACCTGGCCATGCCGGGCCAGTTTGTTATTAGAACTTAGTTTATTATAGAATCTATGATATCTAAAATCAGTCTATAGATGTTGTCTCAGCTAAGCGAACTTTGCTAGTTTGTGATGGTAGGCATTTTGTGTGAACACATGAAAATCAAAGTATAGAAAATATACTTTACCAAAAGATTGTTTGTTTCTTTTTTAATTTCGCACAAAGCTACTCGAGAGCTGTTTGTGCTAGCCGTCCATAATTTAGCACTGTAAGACTAGAAGGAAGGCAGCTAGTCATCACCACCCACTGCCAACTCTTGGGCTACTCTTTTACCAATGAATAGCGGGATTGACCGTCACATTTTAACGCCTCCACGGCTGAAAGGGCGAGCATGTTTGGCGGGACAGGGATGCGAACCCGCGACTCTCAGATTACCAGTCGCACGCCTTAACATGCTTGGCCATGCCGGGCCTTACCAAAAGAACCAAGAATCTTGTAAATTTAACGGTGAGGTGATTTTTGTATTTGTGTCTTGACTCTTTATAGTAACATATATTAGAACCATGATTGTCAGCTATGTAACTGCACTATTCACATCTCTAGATAATCATGACAAAATAAACTAAAAACATGGAGTTTCAGTGTTATAGAAACGTGGTAACAATACACAGTGTTTTGGCTTTCTTAAAAGGTTTAAATCATATTCAACAAAATGACTTATTTGACTCTTTTGTTTCTTTTTCAGGGTTTATTGATAATCACGATCAATTATAAAGATGAATGTTAAATTTCTTCAGTTGGACACAGTATATCCGAAAGAAATAATTCATGCCTTAACAATAGGTTTTTATTATTATTAAATACATGGAAAGTAAGAATTTCTGGAACAACATTTTCTTTCACTTCTCTCTTCCACATTTAATTAATAACCCAATAACGTTAAACTGTATATACTTGTGGTCTAAAAGAAGAAAATGTTGGTAGAGATTGATTGTTGACTCTGACACACGGCTGATTACAAACATGTATTCAGTTTCAATCTGAGGTGATTATGAACGAGTTTACGAAGAGTTTCTCTACTTAAACACACCAGGTAGTTGAACTAACACGCTGACTTCTCTCTCTTACTTCTTTTTTAACATAAACATTTCAGATCAAGATAAAGTCAATGAGCGCATCCTGTTAATAAATATAAATAACTAGTTGACTAAAAACATTGTTGTCAAATATCTCACTATCAATAGAAGCCGACAGAACGAACATGTTCAGTGAAGAGTAGTCCAACCCGCATATCTCAAATCGATCGCCCTAATTATGACACCATGTCAGGCCTACATCCGACCTAGGAACATAAAATAAAAAATAAACTTGGCCACAGTTAACCAGTTTTATTGGACATAATTGCGCAAAGCATTGTGAAAAAAAATTGTTTTTGCGTTACAAAAAACGTGCTTAGTACAGAATCTAGTTACCCATTAATTGAGACTTGGTGTAATCTTGTGTTAGTATGACACCTTGGGTCTAGGATGGCTGTAATATGCTACTGAACACTTTAAGCTGTACTATAAATATATATAATTTTTTCGATGTGAAATTCGTTACCTGAAGTTAACTAAAAGTTATTTATAACAACGTGTTAAAACCAACAGTGAACCAACAGCAAGTTTACGCCTTTACACTACTTAAATCGGGGTTTAAATTTTATGCAGTGGACAGAATGCAGATAACCCAAACATTAGCAAGATTGCTTCAGGTTATGATGAAGATATATCAAGTTGCGATAATCGCAAGTGATGAGAAATCTGAAGAGACTTTAAAATTTGATTCATTGTGGTCTTAATATTAAACTTTTACTTGTTATAAGTTTATTTGTAAGTACATATATATATTACAAGTACTGTTTCTATACTTTATTATATCATTAGCCTTTAGAAAGGAAGAGCAATCATAAGTTGAATTTAGGGTCTGAAAAACCAATAAAGATTGAAGGTGTACACTGAATGTTTAGTTTTCTTTGACAACACTTATAAGTTCTTGAACAGTATCTCATTTCACTGTGGTATATGATTGAATACACAAGTTTATTGAACTGTTTTCCGTGAATATTCTTATGTTTATGTTTAAAACTACGCAGAACTCTCGGTACTAATCAGGAGAATGGAGTGCAATATTGGGCTCAGGGTGATTTAATGATAAGCATTTTATATTTTGGTCAGAGGGTTTTGTTTGGCATTTGATGACAAATAAGCAAACAACTTATTACATTTCGCATTTAAGAGCTACGAGTTCATGTTTGGTGGGACTGGGATTCGAAGCCGCAATCTTCAGATTATGAGTCGAACGCCTTAACCACCTGGCCAGACCGGGCCCACTTGGGGTAACCGAAATGATAGTGGATGAAGCTATAAACTGACTATCTATCTTCCCTCTTGGGAAGTTTCAATTTCAAGAAAACGTAAAAACACGAATTCTTGATCGAATTATGTGTTTGACTCTTGAGCTGCTATTGTTTGACTGTCACTCTTAGGGTATGTCATCATAGCATCAAAGTGCAGGATATTATTTCGTTCAGTAGTAACTGGACTGAGACAAGGTCCTTCAGTTCGACAGTCTGGGTCACTGGTAACGGTTGTTCTATTCCATTTTTGTGACCGTAAAAGTGGTAGTTCGTTTAAAAAGTAAGCACTAGGCCACAAATGATTTCGTTGTTTAGCCCTGGATTCGGTGGGTATTGTTTTTGGTTTGTTTTTGGAATTTCGCACAAAGCTACTCGGGGGCTATCTGTGCTAGCCGTCCCTAATTTAGCAGTGTAAGACTAGAGGGAAGGCAGCTAGTCATCACCACCCACCGCCAACTCTTGGGCTACTCTTTTACTAACGAAAAGTGGGATTGACCGTCACATTATACACCCCCACGGCTGGGAGGGCGAGCATGTTTAGCGCGACGCAGGCGCGAACCCGCGACCCTCGGATTACGAGTGCACGCCTTAACGCGCTCGGCCATGCCAGGCCTTTGGTGGGTAAGCTAGATGTTTATCGGCATGATTCTCACTCTTTTTGTATGGACGACAAACAGGTTGGTGTCTTCAAATAGGCCCACCGAGTTGGCCACACTGGCCAATTGAAGAGTTATGACGGTGGAGCTCTGGAATCGTAGGCCAGTCTTGAAGTCCTGAGCTATTTTTAACCAGTCTGCTTAAAAGTAGTTTGCGGATAAGCTGCTCAATGGACTTCTTTTAACCAGCTGCGACTGGAGCAGATTTAATAGCTAGTTATATTATGGGTAATTCGCCCCTAGGTTTTCTTGTATTTTGTTTTATACAGTATGACGTCTTCGGTATGAAGGGTCTGTATGGATGCGATATAATCCATACCGGGTACTACGACCTGTGAGATTTGGCTGTTTTTAATTCTGCGATGACTTTGTGTCAGTACTCCCTGATTTTGAAGTGACAAACTAGAGGGAAAACAACTAGTTAACACCAATCACCGCCAACGTTTGGGCTATTCGTAACGAACTGAAAGTTAGATTATAACGCCGAGATGACTTAAAGGTCCACCATGTTCTTATTTTGTTTGGGTCTTGTGTTTTAGAAGCAGTGCTACTAACCATGCTTCGTTCTTTCAACTATGTGTGCGTTATAATAGTAACAGCCAATCCCACTTTTTCTTTTAGAAAAACTCTTTAGATGGTAAATATTATGGGCCTTTCTATTGGATTCTGATTGAAAATTATCGTCTCTTAAGCCTGAATCACTAGGTATCTCCGACATGGCAACTCATCACATAATGCACATAATATATCGCTCAGTTGAACAAAGAAACTTAAAAAGGTGTGTTCTTAATAATAATTTCATTCTTACTGTATATGACAATTTGTAATTGAGTTAAACTGTCGACTCGTCTAACCGCTACAAACATCACACGAGCAACAACTTGACCGTATTGTTGTTACTAACAAGGGACTGTGATAATAATTATTGCGTTTTTAGGGCCTTGTAATTAGTGCCTTCGACTCATAATCTGTAGGCTGCGGGTTTGGATCCACACCACCGAACGTGATTACACTTTTAGCCATGGAAGCTTGAAAACTGACGGTTGGAATCTCCGTTACACCAAACATGCTAGCCCTTTCAGAGGTGTTGGAGTTATAATGTGGCGTGCAATACCACTATTCGTTGACAAGTTAACACTGGAAGGTGATGACTACCTACTCTCCCTATATTCTTATACAACTGAAGTAGGGACAGCTATCGCAGGTGGCCCTTGTGTAGCTTTGCGAAAAACTGAAAACAAAACAAACATATCACGATATACCTTCCAAGTGTAACAGTACTTTTTTATATAATTATGCTAATGGTATGAGTAGTTCAGCCCTCAAAGTATGAGATGCTAAAGTATTGGATAAAAAAATATTTTTTTAATATTCTGTATTGATGTTAAGGTCCACACACATGTAACAACTATAGAGTAAATGCTCAAAATGTAACAATGTAACGCATAACCGGACAAACAGAATTTAGAAACTAAAATATCTACACGTGTTTTCAAACAGATTTGGATTTTTTGTAATAAGTATTTAAAACATTGAAAACTCTGGTAATTAATTAATTTTTCGTTATTATTTTTTTATTTTGTGATGTAGATTTCTGAATTAAGTGCAATTCTATACTGTGGGCTGTCTGCGCTTTGCCCTCGGCAAGAATACAGCTGAGAATAACTCTTTTGATAATGAAATCCAGCTATCTTTAAATACTTTAAAGAGTACGACTAAAATGTATTAACACTAAATATCATTAGTAAATTTAACACTTTTGTGATTAACAGCAACAAGAACTTTTTAATGTTAACGAAGTGCATCAAGTGCTATATAAAAATAATATAATGAGATACAAAATATTTCCCAAAATGCTTTGTATGTCCAGCCTGACACCGTATGTGGTTTATGTGATTTTTATCAAAACAACAAAGTAAGCAGCTCCTGCGTGATAAAGACAACAATACGTTTGTCAGGCCTGGCATGGCCGGATTGTTGAGACGTTCGATGACTAGTAATCTGAGGGTCTCGGGTTCGAATCCTCGTCCCTCTAAACATGCTTGCCTTTTCGCCCTTGGGAGCGTTATAATGAGATGGTCAATACCACTATTCTTTGGTGAAAGCACAGCCCAACAGTTGGTAGTGAGTGGTGATGACTAGCTGCCTTCCCTCTACTCTTGCACTGCTAAATTAGGAACTGCTAGCTCGTATACCCTTCGTGTAGCTTTGCATTAAATTAATAAAACCAACAAACAATACCTTTGCGACTATTTTTAATCAAGCTTTATCACTTCACAACGTCACAACGGTTCATGACGTTACTCAAACAAGAATACACCTCAGAATATGTCTCGTACTAGTTTCCCTTTGTTTTTGAATTTCGTGCAAAGCTGAACGAGGGCTAATTCCGCCATCAATCCCTAATTTAGCAGTGTAAGAATAGAGGGAAGGCATCTAGTCATCACTACCAACCACCAACTCTTGAACTACTGGGATTGACAGTCACATTGTAACGCCCACGACTGAAAGGGCGAAAATGTTAGGTGCGACGGGAATTCGAACCCACGAATTACGAGTCGAACGCCTTAACTCACCTAACCATGTTAGCTTCTAATGTTCATGATTTGTAATATATATAAAATAGAGTATTGCATTCTATCCCTGAATAAAGTGGTAAGTCTATGGATTTAAAATCAGGGGCTCCACTCCCCTTGGTGTAGTCAGCATATAAATCGATGCGGCTTTTCTCTAAGACAAAAACCACACACACATACAGTATTGTGCAGAAGTGATAGGTTTATTTGTTTAGAATTAAGCAGGAAGCCACACAATAGGACATCTGGGTTATCCCCACCCAGACTATTGAAACACGGTTAATCATTTATATGTTATAATTTAGAAGTGTCATCTTCAAATTATAATACACACAACAATATTTAATGAAAGTTATTTGTTTAGGTATAAAAGTAATTCACTTTGTATTGGTTTAAAGTGGTTTTATTCATGTATTAGAAGGAATTATTAGGTTGTTGTTGTTTTGAATTAAGCACAAAGCTACACAATGGGCTATCTGTGCTCTGCCCACCACGGGTATCGAAACCCGGATTTTAGCTTGTAAGTCCGCAGACATTCCGCTGAGCCACTGAGGAAAAATTATTAGGTTTATTGTCTGATGATGTTGGATTTTATGGTATTTTGTTGTTGATTTTTTCTCGGGTTATTCACAGGGTGATTATCACGTTGTTGACTGAGGTTCTCTATTTAATCGTCACCTCAAATCTCCTTCCTAGTCGCTCCATAGCCAAAAATCGTTGAAATGCATATGAATTTCGTAATAAAAAGTTTTAAATTACCCATTTTAGAACGTCTCCTTATTTATTAGCTTCAAATGCATTCCTCAACAACATAAATGCACGAAATAAGCTGCTTGAAATAGTGTTAAAATACACACTATATAAATCCATGTGAGAAGTGTTATTCTTATATAAATGTGAGGCTTCACTTCCAAATAATCTTTTCATGCCTCTACAGTCTTTCTCACACCAAGTAAAGATTCCTTTGCCTTCTATAGATAAAAGAGTTAACAAGTCAATGTATACTCCTTTCTTTCTCCCGAGTGTTACATCCATTGACTGGTCGGATCTATAACTTTCGGTCCTAGTTTCTGTTGACTCCTTGGGACTATGATATTTGGTTCCAAAATTCAGAATGATTATTCGTTCATGCTCCTAGCCCCTGATATCTGTTTCAACTGACAAAGATCTGTCCAAGTGACCCAGGGTAGGTTCTCTGGAGATCTACAGACTTTTTTCCCTCTAACAAATGGCGTGATTACAAGCAGAAGGATTCGCTACACAGTTTCCATCTATCTAAATAAAATTGGCTCTTTATGATACAGTGAAACGGTCGAGGTTTTTCAAATTTTAATTAAATTAAGGCCTTCATGATTCCTATCATCCTACATGTCTCCTTTGATAAAAAAAAAAACGCTCCTAAAATATTTTGATACAATCATCTTTTGGCAGATTCTTTATACCAAAATTAGAGGTTATGTGACGAATGAGCTCATGGAGGTGACACCGCTGGTTGACTCATAAACGGGCCTGGAATATCTTTTACGGGTATTCAACTCCTTCCAACCACATTGCTTTTCAGCATGTTCATATCCATGCTCAGCAGGTCCGAAAACAAAGCCAAAATGAATCTTTTATCATGTTTACAACAACAACAAAGTCACACGTGACAATATTCAAAGGGTCAATGGTAGGTATTTTTCCCATCTCACTTTATCTTGTACTTTAATGCCCAGGAAGTTGTTGACGTAAAGAGCATTACCAATACTTTCTGGGGGCGCTTTTTATCTTTCTGTTTCTTTTCCCACCTTCTCGTTCATTAATTCTCAATCAGAGCAATCGCCTGTTTTCTTTTGAGCTGACCATCTCTATGATTGTAATTACTCCTTTACATTCTTAATCAGTCTGGCAGTCATTAGTGAGATCTGATGAAGATTACTAGGAGATTCTGTACCATCTCTCTCCTGATCTTCTTCTAATTCCATTTACCAAGTATGGTTCAATAAGGTTTCCCCTGATACTTGGCACAAGACTATTTCTTAAACTTTTCCTAAGCCTGGTAGAATTCTAAGATTCCTACTTATCATAATCCAGTTGGGCTCGGCATGGCCAGGTAGTTAAGGCATTTCACTCGTAATCTGAGAGTTGCTGGTTCGAATTCCCGTCACATCAAACATGCTCGCCCTTTCAGCCATGGAGGCGTTATAATGTGACGGTCAATCCCACTATTCGCTGTTGAAAGAGTTGCCTTCGCTTTAGTCTTACATTGCCAAACAAGGGACGGTTAGTGCAGATAGCCCTCGTGTAGCTTTGCGTGAAATTAAGAAAACAAACAATAATCCAGTTGCTTTGACCATCTCCAACCAGCCAAATGAGGGTTCCACCCACAGCACTCTTCTATGAACTGCCTGTCGCGACTTTAAACGTCGATCAGGAAAACCTTCTTAAGAGAAGGAACATCCTATGTTAGTTTTCTTCAATCTTAAGACGGCTTATAATACTCCTTGGATGTATGGCGTTTTGCAGAACCTCTGTTGCCCATTTTTAAAAGTAATATTTTCTTACTGAACTGGCGATTCCAATTTCTCATACGTTTGACTGTTTCTCTGTTTTTCACACAAGAACTTGAAGTCTCTCAAAGCTGTATATTATGTGTCACACTTTTCAGTATAAAGATTAATGCTATTACTAAACAACTTCTTCCTACTGTGGCAAATGGGCTCAATGTTGACGACTTCCACATCTTATGTCAGTTGTTGAGCATGAGGTTTATTAAGTGGCAGCTTAAGACTACCCTCAATCACTTGTTGAAGTAGACCACAGCAAAAGGTTTTACTTTTTTTCTCCATAATTGTTTACATGTACTTTTGTCATAAACAGGGTTTAAATTCCAATCCAGAGCTCTGTGTTGGTGATTTTGTTCTTTTCGTAGTTTCTCAGGCAAAGGTCTTGGGATTTATCTTTAACTATTAGCTTACGTTTATTTCTCACATCGAGCACTTCGTGTCAAGAGTAAAAGGGCACTGAATGTCTTCCATGTTTTCTCTTCCACCTTTTGGTGAATGGTTCGATGTTCAATGCTGTAGGTCTGTCATGCTTTTATTTGATCCAAATTGGACTACTGCTCTATGGTTTTGGTTACTGCAATATTGAAAATGTTGGACTCTATTCACCATTTGGGTTTTTTACACTTTTTCAGTCCAGAATTTGTACACAGAGTCCCATGAACCTCCTTTCAACTTTCGCCATTTGCAACTTTCTCTCCAATATGCAACTAAATATCGATCCTACCAAAGCATCTAACATGAGTTTCCTCAGTAGGCTATACTCTTTTATAATACGTTGGCTACATTGCTACCTTTTGCATTGTATCCGTTGCAACTGGTTGAATTGTGTTTGTCATTGGATGTCATTGCTGTCTCTAATAATCAGTCAATCCCACCATGGCTAGTTACCACCCCCTTCTGTGACCTTTTTTTAAGTTGAGGTAGGTGGATACTCCCAACTGAATACAATGTTCTTTATTTGATAAATGTCTTTCAAATCATTTTCTCATTCCCATTAATACAGATGCTTCGAAATCAAGTGGTTCTATGGGCTCTGCCATGGTTTGTTGTGGCTCAGTAGTTACCTGCAGGCTCCATACTACAGTTTTTCTGTTCATCACCGAGTTTTATACCATTTTTCTTGCTCTGGATCACATAGAAGTTATACAGTGCATCTATTGTCATATTTAATTGACTCTCTTAACTGTCTACTGGACCTGGAATAATTTAATGTTAGTTTCCACCTTTTTTTTCGTCAATATTCAACAACATTTTTTTGTCTGTTTTCTGGTTTGGTTCAATGTTTCTGAACACCTGGTTCTGCTCCGGTGTCATCACGATCGTGTCTGTCCCATATACTGACTACGGGAGCCCATCTATTCAAGGCTCGGTTTCCAACAAGTTAGCATTCGGTTAACAGTTAACAACATCATAACAAGCTTTGCCAGATTTCACCCACTGTTGCTTTTGGGGCGTTTTGTTTCCATGAAACAGCAACACACCTTGCTAAATTAAACAGTACAATCAAGCTAATACCAAATTAGCAATACTTCTTGATATTTCTACTTTGTTACATGCAAACAGCGATTTTCAAAAATGTTACTTATTAAAACAAGTATATCAATTATTGTATTGACTCTCATTTAAGAAGGAAAAACTGTACAAATGTACTATAAGCAAAATGACCTCACAAGGTAATTAGCTGACTAATTACAGATTAATTTACTTTTTAATATTGTATTTTTAAACATTAGGTTATTATTTTCATCCTTTCTCATAAGAAACTGACTTAAATACAGTTATTTCAATATTACCAAACATTTACTTTATTCAACATGAATTACTTTGAAAATGACCTATCAATCAGTTGCATCTACATTCACCCTGTCTGTCATCCTTTAGAAATGACCTTTGATAGATGTCTGCTTTGAAAAAATAAACTGTATAAAGTTTATAATTCACTGTCAGGTCAACATAAATGTACACGAGTGAATTACAAGCCTCTGAAGATTAAGTAAAGATCACTCCCGAGTTATAATTTCACCAATAATCGAACTTGCTAATAAACATTAAAGTTTATCAGGGATACGAAAGAATTTCTTATTAACTGATATGCAAGTAAAACGAAAATAAAAATATTGATTATGTAAATATATAAATCTGTATTTGCCAAAAGTTAAATACTTTAATTTGATTGGTATTTGCATTTTTCTAGTCCAGTCTTTTCTAGAAATTTGTAGAAGTTTCTTGACAGTAGTACACAAAATTTCTTTTACGAAAACGCTTGGATCAATGGTATCTGGGTATTTTGCCCTGGAGGGTCAGGTTCACTTTGACCTCTTCCTCCTTTTTAAACTTATTTTCTCTGACTGTTTGTATGTTAGGTCCTTCTCAGGGCAATGTCCATTTATAGTCTATTATTCACAGTAGGTCAAGTTAGCTGGTGGTAATTTATTTATTTTATTATTATTTTAAAATACATAAATATGTAAACTATAAATATAAGATTTAAAGTTTATATACATACATATTTTGCTTTAATTTATCTTTTTCTTTATGTTTAAAATATATGTTAATTGGGGAGAGGTATTTAGGATTTTCTTCATCATGTATGAGGTACCTGTCTAGTTCGCATAATAAATCATTTTTCATCCAATTTTTGTTAAAATATCTAATTGTAATATTTAGGAGTCTATCTGATATGGTTGGTATGTTCGAGTAATTGTGAATGAATTTAGATGATGTTGATCTCGGGACTCTGTATGCTGTTGTGAGAAGTGTGTTTTGTATTGTTTGTAGTTTAGTTTTGATTGTTTTATTACTTACAGTTACCCATGCTGGAGCTGCATAGTCTATTACTGGTCTAATATATGTTTTGTATATTTTCAAAATGTTATCTGTAGATGCTCCACTGTGTTTACCAGTTAAGACTCCTTACATAGTTGGTTCTTCGCCAAATTTTATTTTTAATTTCGTTGACATGATTGATCCAAGTTAATTTTGAATCATAAGTCAGACCTAAAAATTTCGCTGATTGGGCAATCTGGAGTAGAGTGCCATTCATATATATTTCTGGCTGTTGTTTTCTGTGTTTTGTCGATTTCGTAAAGAGTACGAGCTGAGTTTTTGCTGTGTTTATTTTAATTCTATATTTTTCACAGTATTCACTAATTCTATTTAATTGTGGTTGTATGTTTGTAGCTGCTATCGTGGGTGTTGTAGCACTTTTCCAGATTGCCACATCATCTGCGAACTGTGATGAGAATCCATGATTTGGATCCTTCAATGGCATATTGTTTACATACATGATGAAGAGTATAGGGCTAACCACCCCTCCCCGTGGGACACCAGCTAGTGGAGTAAAGTATTCGGAAAAAGTTCCTTCTACGTTTACTCTACATTTTCTGTTTTCCAGAAAGTTAGATAACCAGCGAATAATTCCTCGCGGTAGTTCCATTTCATTCATTCGGAACCTTAGACCATCGTGCCAAACGGTGTCGAATGCTTTCTCGATATCGAGGAAGCAAGCGACTGTACATTCTTTTTTTGTTGAAACTATCTATTATGGTTTCGGTTAATCTTATTAAATGGTCTGTCGTTTGTCTAAATTTTCTGATTCCATTCTGTTCTTCTGGTAATTTTGATGTTATCTCCAAGAATGTGGAGAGTCTATTACTTATTATTCTTTCGAGAATTTTGCCAACACAGCTGGTCAGGCTGATTGGTCGGTAGCTATTTGGTTTATTCGCTGGTTTTCCTTCCTTATGTAACATTAATATATTTGCTAGCTTCCAAGAAACTGGGATATATCCTGAGGATAGCGATAAGTTAAATAGTGAATTTAGGTGGTCAAACAATTTCGGAGTGCCCTTTTTTAGGAGAATAGCTTGTATTTCATCTTCTCCTGGTGCTTTGTTTTTGGTGTTTTTTATTGCTTCTAGTATTTCATGTCGGGATATTTCCTTTGTTAGTAATGTGCTTTCATAATCAGTGTTAGAACTTGTATTTGTATCAGTTATGTTTACTGGACATATTGGTTCATATTGATGTTTATTGTTTGCTATGTGATTAGTGACTTTATTGTAGAAGTTTGTATTCATATCTGGATCTGTGTGAGTTTTAAATGTATTTTGGAGTTGATCCTTGAAAGCTTCGGTTATTTCTTTATTTGTGTGTGCAATGGTGTTATTATGTTCAAGTGAAGGATATTTCTTTGTGTTTGTGTTTTCATTTGTGAATCTTTTAAGATGTGACCAGAATTTTTTCGGGTCAGTTATGTCGTTTAGTTTATTACAGTAATTGTCCCATTTATTTTGTTTTTGTTGTTTTATTTGAGTTCTGATGTGATTTCTAATGTTGTTTATTTGTGTTTTAGTTTCTCTGTTTCTTGTATTCATGTACTGTCTTCTTAGTTGTCTGCGCTTTTTTATTAGGTTGATTATTTCTGTAGTGGGTTTCCATGTGTTGTTTGTTGTTTTATGGTGTTGTTTTGGTATTGTTAACTTGGCTGCTTTCTGAAGGCAATCCGTGATTGTTTGACAATAGTTGTCCATTTTGACATGCGTTTTAACTTCTTTAATAGTTTTATTAGATAACAGATTATGTAATTCTTGTTTATAGCACTGCCAATCTGCTTTACTGTAATTAAATTTTTCTTTCCTATATGTTATATTTTTATAGGGGGTGAGATCGAAGATGCAAAAAATTGGGAGGTGATCACTATCTACATCTTTTCCCACTTGAAATTTTACTAATTTCTGGCTTAAATTATATGTACACATACACAGATCTAGTATGTCACTAGTGTTAGTGGAATAGGATGTATGTGTTGCGGTGGTATCATTCAATAAAGCTATGTTATTATCATCAATAAATTGTATTAATTTTCTACCATTTGAATTAGAACTTCGGCATCCAAAGGAAACATTTTTACTGTTTAAGTCTCCCATGACTATGGTGTTTTGATTGTGGGAAAATATGTTATTAAGTAAAGTTGTATCTAATTGTTTATTGGGTGAGCAGTAAATTCCTGCTACGGTTATTTTAGTTTTATTCGATTGGAGGATATCTATAGTAACATGTTCATTGCTACTGTTTAATTTGATTTCTACTACAGATAATTCTACTTTATGAAAACAGGCTTGTTTTGTCTGTTGTGTTAATATTCGTTTCTTGTATGGTGATGTTTTCTTTTGGTTTTTGTGTTAATGTGTTCTTGTTCTGTGTATTAGTTGTTTATGTGGTTCTTTTCCTTTTAACATTTCTGCATACGTGGCTTTTGTTGTTTTATTGTGTTCTGTTGATGTGCTTGTTTCAGGTAAGCTGCTTGTTTCCGGTTTATTCTGTTCTGTTGGTGTGTCTGTTTTAGGTAAACTGTTTGTTTTCGGTTGATTCTGTTCTGTTGGTGTTGTGATCTGATAAATACGTTGCTTTATTTGTTTATATTTTTCACAGCCTTTGTAATTTGCTGTGTGGGTTTGACCACAGTTACAACATTTAGGCGTTTCTTTTTCTTTTTTACATTGGTTGATATGGTGTTCCCCGCCACATCCGCAGCACCTCGGTGATGCTCAGCAGGCTGCTGAAACATGTCCATATCTTTGGCAGTTGTAACACTGTGTTACAACAATTGCCGGAGTTTTCAATTGCTCAACTTGGTATTTTTGATACCAGAGCAATATTCAATTGTTTATTAAATTTTGAATGTTGTAGCTGTCATCAATGTCTATTCTAATGAGGTTTGTAGGTGTTTGTGTTTTTTTAGAAATAATTCTTTCTGTCTTAGTGTGTGGTATGTTTTGTTCGCCAAGTGCCTGTTTAACTAGGTCCAGGTCAATCGTCTGATGAACCCCTCTTACCACTATTGCTTTTGGTTGCGGCTTACTTCCCGGAAGGTGGATTTTAATATTTCCAGGTTTAAAGGCATCTGTTGGCCATTCTTTAAGTAGTCGGTTAAGATCAACCACATCTTGCCCTTGCACAAGTACTCCGCCTCTTGGCAAACGCTTAACGTTAACTATGTTAACATTTGGTTTGCATCTCTTTACTTCTGTGGCAAGCAGGGGTTGATTATATTGACCCGGAATGCCTTCTATTATAACTGCGTATTGTGGTGGTCTTGTTTTTGCTACTGTATTGTTGTTGGTTGTTAGTTTTTTTTTAATATTTCTTTTTGATATGACAGTGATAAAGTCTTGGTCTTCCAATTCTTGATCACTGTCATTTTTTTCTTCATTATTATGTTTAGGTATATCAACATCCTTGGTGTTGCTGTTTTTTACCGTTACATTATCGGGACTTAACTCTACTTTAATTGCAGGGGTAGCTACCTCTACCTCAGTATTAGTAGCCATCACTGCTTCTTCTTCACATTCGGAGTTTTCCGAGGAATTAATTTCTTTAATTAACTTTCGCTTAACTTTACTTTTTTTTAATTACATTTTTTGTTTTTTTAACGGTATTTAATTCCCTTTTTGCCAAACTACAAAGAGCTAGCAATGGGAAATTATTAATATTATTGCCACCAGTTTCGCTTGACTTACCTGCATTTGTCTTTTGTTCAGCCGTAACGGCTTTTCCCGCCATTTCTTTTGTTGGTCTAATTCCGTTCTTTGTTTTTGTTTTTTTGGAATTTCGCACAAAGCCACTCGAGGGCTATCTATGCTAGCCGTTCCTAATTTAGAAGTGTAAGACTAGAGGAAAGACAACTAGTCATCACCACCCACCGCCAACTCTTGGGATACTCTTTTACCGTCACATTATAACGCCCCCACGGCCGGGAGGGCGAGCATGTTTGGCGCGACTCGGGCGCGAACCCGCGACCCTCAGATTACGAATTTTATATGCAAAAACGGCTCGTTGGGTTGAGAAAATATTTTACATAGAAGAGCGAACAACGTTTGGACCTTCTTCGGTCATCGTCAGGTTCACAAAGAAAGAGGTAACTGACCGGAAGCTGACCACATGTTTGGAAGGGATTGTGTAACTGAGTGTCGCAATGTAGAGGGTGGGGTTAGATTTTGGATATACAATTTTTTTCTATAATATTAATATAGGCTTAATGGCGTTCCTTTATATTGGTTTATTTGGGGTTTAAGTTGTTGTATAAGTAAGGCTTCTTTAATTTTGCGTTTATTTATGTTTGTTTCTTTATTTAGTATTTGAGTGTTTTCTATGGTTATGTTGTGTCTATTTGACTTGCAGTGTTCGAAAACGTGTGAAGGTGACTTTTTATGTTATTTGAATCTGGTTTCCATTTTTCTACTTGTTTCTCCAATATAGAAGTCGTGGCAGTTATCACATTGTATTTTATAAATAATGTTGGTGTGGTGTTTGTCAGTGTAGTTCTTACATAGTATAGACCTTAGTTTTGTGCCTGGTTTTTGAATAAATTTAGTATTAACTGGAATGTCATATTTTGTTACAAGTTTTTGCCAAATGTTGGTTATTTGTTTGCTGATGTCAGGAATATATGGTATACAGCAGTATATGGTTTCGTGATTTTTTGATTCGTGAGATGTATTTACTTTTGTTGGTTGATTTTGCTTTCTGTCCAGGTGTGTGCGTATAATGTTTTCTACGGTTTGTGGATCAAACTTATTGATGTTGATGAAATATTGTTTTATTTTGTATAAAATAAAATAAAATAAAATCGTTAATTTTATCTGGTGAGCATAGTTTTATGGCTGTGTTTATCTGATTTCTTAGTGTGTTGAGTTTTTGTTTTGCTTCATGTGCTGAGTCCCAAGGAATGTATAGTCCAGTATGGGTGATTTTTTAGTGGATTTCTGTTTTGAATTGTATGTCGGTACTTATAATTTTGAGGTTAAGAAATGATATTTGATTGCTTTCTTCCTGTTCAAATGTGAACTTAATGTTGGGTTGTATAGAGTTAATGTGATTGAAAAAATTAAGTATGTGTTCTGTAGATGTGAATCCCGCAACCGTGTCATTTACATATCTGTACCACTATAGTGGTGGATGTAATGCTGTATTAATTGCTTGTGTTTCAATTTGTGTCATAAAAATATTGGCTAGAACTGGTGATACTGGGTTGCTCATGCTTAGGCCATTTGTTTGCATGTAGTTTTGGTTGTTGAACATGAAGTTTGTCTTTATTGTGGTGAATTCTATGAGGGTTGCTAACTGGTTACTGGGAATGTCTATAGTTGGGTTAGGGTCTCGGATATAGAGTTCTAAGGCTATCTTGCAGGCTTCAGTACTTGGAACTTTTGAAAAGAAAGGTATAACAACTTTGGAAATTATTTTAAAAAACTTCTATATGCCTTAATGAAGGAGGAGTTTAGCAAATTAATACTATATGGTACCTTCCACTTAATTCAGGGTGCTCATCAAAAATGTATATTACCACCTTCTTTGTATATGGTGGTGATAGAGTGCTTGCTTTGTAACTTCTTTCACACTGTCTCAATGCGTGGCATTTTATTACCAGGTGATGTGCCCATTAAATACTGTAAATCAGTAGTGCAGATTATGTGAAACTTTTTTGTCAGATTAAACGTTTATAGGTTCAACACTGGCTTTTTTTAATAAATTCTCCCAAGCCATTGCACCCTACTAAACTACAGTAATGCTGAAGCTCGGTGACTGTGAAAGTGGACCTCATTTGAAGAAACCTTATTTGGTTTAGCGTGGACTACCTCTGTAATCAAGTACGTTGGGATCACTTCATCATGGATCCCGAGGCTGGCTGGGAGGAGGTTATTCAAGATGTTAGTTCGACAGTACGAGACTATGACTATAGCCATGCTGGCCTGTTTAGCAGGAGGAGGATGTGGTATCTTGGGGCAATACTACCGTTGCACGAATTTTATGCATGCACTGACGATAGGCATGTTTTCACCTTTTTGTAAAGTGAAAACACCGAGCTGTTGCCTCTACTGACATTAATAAAGCCACCCCACAGTAAGAGATTGGGTGTACCATGGACACAGTCAAAGTGTCTCTCTCTTTTCTGTTGTCTACCACTATTTGTAGTCTGTGCTATAAGGATAACGTTATACGAAGTCTATTGTTTTCTATTTGTCACTGGGGTCAGACAATTTGTGATATTGCCATTCCTGAGTAAACCAATGTGTTTTAACTCCCCAACGTGGTATACTGACGCTGTTATTGTAATTTGCTGCCTTTGGTACACGCCCAGTGATTTTTGTCTGACCACGAACTCTCGTTCTCTCTGTGGTTTATTTGCCACGGATTGCACTTTGAGGTGAAACTTCGTCATCCTCGTTTTCTATAGAGTGTTAATTGGGGCCAGATGGCTATGCGCCATGTTGATAGGCATTTATAAGCCTTCAAGTTTGTCTTTTCCATATCATTTCGATCTCGACAAGGACTATCCTGTTTCACTTGTCTGTTCAAGTTCCCAGTCAGCTGGCTTTTATATTTTAAAAAAAACCAGAATGTTTATATACGTAATTTTGTTTACGAGGTAAAATATGCCCACGAACTGGTTTCTGTGACGAATAACAGATTATTTTATTATGTTATGTTTGAGCTGTAACTCCGTTTTGAAGCAAACTACCAGCTTCCGGGTCCTCGGTTCGTGTCCCGACATTTAACGTATATGTTACGTCACTAATGAGAGGTTTGTATTAATATTATAAACACTATAGTTTACATCAATTTTTTTTCATGAAGCTTATTGATTTTACTGTCATATTTCAATTGCGTAATATATATTGTTCAAACCTCGTTGTGATTGTATTGTACTTTGTATTATTTAATAAAATCGAAAGTGATTTGTTAAAAATTTTGACAAAAGTATGGAAGTGTCGCATGAAATTTATTATTAAAAACAGGATTCCTTTTTTTGGTTGCGCGCAATTTAGTAAACTGTTTCTTTGTTTTTTAGTTGTGTGTGGTGCGGCTTTCTTTAACAGTGTTAATTCAGTAGACTTCGAGGTAGTGGGCGTGTCCTCCGCCACCCGACCTTTTACGATCCTGCTACTTTCTTTCCGATTCATTATACCGTCAGACACTCTACCTGTGGCGATCATTGGCTCTGTATGTTAGTTATTGATGAGTACAGTTGTGGAATATCTGCAACAGTTTGGTAACGTATGTTGTTTGGCGACGTTAGCATCGCCGATCGTTGCGAATAACTGTTCAGTAACGGTAACTTCACCCTCAATAGTGTTTCTGTCCCAGTAGAACCGACCCGAGCTTTACGAGTTCTCTCATGATGTAATAGCATCAAAGCACCAAAAATATGTTCGTGTAATCAAAGTTGAACTGCAGTGTTACCAAACCATACCAGCTGTTTGTACCATGAATCTTCGCGCTTGTATTAATATTAATATACCGGTCCCGAATTTTATTAATATCCAGTGACTTAAATATCCAATATCTGTACTTTAAAAGTAGGCCAACAAGGTATTAGTTCAGAAAAATAATCCTCCCATTTAACTATCAGATTCTTGAAGCATCTCGAGCAGTGGTGCACAAACGTTTTGAGTCAAGGGACACAAACAAACTTCTCGTAATCATTCGGGGCTACAAAAAAGTGTGGATTAAAATTGTTCTACAGTTGTTTCACACAAAATGGACATCACATTTAAGAAGACGCAAATAATGATTGCATCAAAGAGTTTGCACATTATTCTAAGAAATGTTATGATACGTCAACTATCACAAAGTCAGTGCGATGGATAATGTTGCATGTCATCTACGAGCTTAGAAATGTCTGGCTTGATGTTTGACGTTGAAAGACGCAAAACTGTTTCCAGATGATCATCAGTCAGCTGATTGCGAGTGTTGTTTTTGTTATGTTTTATATGCGAAAAAGCCTGTTTGCAGCAGTACGTGCTGCCAAACATGCTGGTGTGGACAAGTACGTTCTCTTTCAAATTAGCAAACTAACTAAACTAAATTAACGTGGCAGGGGTTCAGTTTAGAGAGAGAGAAATCAGAAGTGTTCTCTCTCCAACTGGGGTGTTCAGGAACTTTGTAGTTCCTCTTCGTCCCCTTTCGTGGATTGTTAATTTAAGATTAAGTGGTGTGTTTTTTATTATAATTTAATAAATTAATTGTCGTTATTATTCTTTACTTTTTTGGGTGGGGAGAGTCTCACCAAATGTTCTTTTGGGTGGAGGCAAAGGCAGCAGAGGAAAGGAAGGCCGGGACTTGTCCCGAAAGGAAAAAGTTCAGCAGATGTGAACGTGAATGTAGTTTATTCGAATTCAGATCAAATCAAACGGCCCGGTTCTGGGTCTGGCAAAAAGGTTGCCTAGGCTGGGATCTAGAAATCCAATGCCTGAAGATTTTGAAGTGGGGGGAAACGGGAGTGCCCTGAGAAAACCCACTTTCACACGACAGGCGCCGAAAGTTTTGCCTGTCGTGTGCCCTGTACCTGAAAAAAAAAAGGAATTCATGTTAATAACATAGGTTTTATTTGTTTAGATTTTTTCCTGAGTGGATTGTGATTCTTGAAATATGTTGTAAGGAGATATGAATTTCATTGGTGCACTTGATAATTTGTGTAGTGATGCCGTTAGTTTATTTCTATTTTCTGCTTTTAGATAATATTTCAGAGAAAGTTCTGTTATTCTATCTTTTATAGTTGGTAAATTACTAATTTGGTGTAGATAATTTGTTGGCGTAAAAGATGGTAAACTGAATGCGGATTTTAATATTTTGTTTTGTTGCACTTGGATTTTTTGGAGTGTGTTGTTTGACATATTGTATGTTACTTGACATCCGTACTCTATTTCAAATTAGCAAATGTATCAGGGATTGTTTTGTAGAAGTCAAGCAAACTGTTTTCTCTGTAAATAGCACGCAGTTAATCAGATGCCTGGAGATCAGCAAGCTCAAGCTGAGATTCTACTGACAAGTCATCCACTGACACACTGAACGGATCAGCAAAAAGTTTCATCAACAATCTTAATTGGTCAAAGTCACTAAACCGTGAGTTCAAGGATTCAATCAAGGTATCTAGCTTCCCAACATAAACTTGTGTGTAAATGTCCTGATTCTTCTGTAGCTGTGACTGAAAAGTTGAAAAGTGCACAAATTGCCAGATGCTGCTTGCTGCCAGAAAAACTACAACTCTGTCCTGAAAGCTGAGACATGATTTGCAACCTGACAGACAAGCTGATTTTTTTCACTTGCAACTTCAAATTTAGATCATGAAGTGTTGTGTCATGTCGACCAGAAAGGTCAAATTAGCTTGCCATGCTGGATCAGTTATGGAAATCACTTCTGTGTCTTTGTTCTTGGTTTTGAATTCTATCACCTCATCAATCAACCCCCAGAATCTTCTGAGCATCTTCCCTTGATTCAACCAGCATACTTCACAGTGTGATACACAAGGTCATCATAGTCTGAATCAATTTCTTCAAGAAGACTTTGAAACTGACGGTGATTGAGCTCTCGTGATTTGATGAAATTAATGGTTTTCGTCACTAATGCCATCAGTGCCTGAAAACCAAGTTCTTTACTGCACAGGTTCTCTTGGTGAATAATACAGTGAAACTTCATCAACTGTCTGTTCTGCTTTCCTCGATGCTTCATCAGCAGTGCCATCAGCCCATTACTTTCTCTTGTCATGGTTGGTGCACCATCAGTTGTCACACTTAACCAGTTTAGTGAAATCCAATGAAACACTACTACACAGTCGTACTGTCTCCTCGAATGGAACAGATTCAGTTGTCTGACCCTTCATGGAACCCATGCTGATTAGTTCCTCTGCGATATCAAACGATTACGACACACCACGAACAAAAACTAGTAGCTGTGCTGTTGAACTGATGTCAGTCGACTCGTCTGCTGCCAAAGAGAAGTAGACAAAGTTGGCTGCTTTATTTGTAAGCTGCCTTGTCTTGTCTGCTGAGAGGTGTGAAATTCTTCGTTGAACTGTCATACGATTCAAAGCCACCATCTGTAGCTTGTGAACTGCTTCTGGACACAACTTTTCCAATGCAGTAATCATGCATTGCTTGACAAAATCATCATTAGTTAACGGTTGACAAAATTTTGCTATCATCAACGAGACATCGTAACTGACCTCACATGCTGCACCTAAATCTGCTGGCTGCTTTGAGAAAACGTTCTTCTGATTATTCCACGACCGCCGCAGAGATTGATTTCGAGCTGTTCGTTTCATCACCGGCAACGTTGTGGAAATCTTTATGCTTCGACACATAATGACGCTTTATATTGGATACTTTCGCCACTGCTGCTGTCGAATGACACAGCAAACAAATCATGTTCTTCTGTTGTTGAACAAAGCAGTATTGTGCAGTCTATTCATTATGAAACTGCCGGTTTTCGCCGTCAACTTTTCTTTTACGATTAGCTGCCATTTTTGTTACGAAATAATATCAAAATAGGGCTCATATGCAAATCTCGAAGAACAATTGGAACGCGTGAGATATCGTAATTACGGAAATATTAAGTCATTGCGCCAATGATAAAATGCCTACGCATTAACAAGCTTTGCTTATTAAATTTTCTTTATTCCTCGACACAAATATGGAACCATCCAGTATCTAATCTAAAGCATATTCTTCTATAGCGCTTAATCTTCGCGCAGGCACGAACTCTCCATGTTTGACTTTCCCGTTGGACATCGCGAGCCATTCGGCGTCTCGTCGCGGGCTGGATTTGGCCCGCAGGCCGGACTTTGTGCACCACTGATGCAGAGAATGAAATGTGTATTTGTTCTATACCATATAAAAATCCTACCAGTCAAATTGCCAAACATAAACACCACGGATTTCTGAGTGACTGAACTTTTAAAACATGCTGGAAAACCACTGTTTTTATCCACTACGTGGAAAATGGAGCACTTGCATGAAATCATAATGTGCTTTGGATGGTATAGTCTAATGACACAGCACTATATAATAGAAGTTAAGATGAACGGTCGTTACATAGACATGGTCTAACATGACAACATCGTTAGGTTTTAAAATAATTTCAATATATTTAACATCTGTGTCAGACCAATTTATCAATATCGCGGCAGAAAATAAACAAACAATTTTCAAAGTTAATGGATGGCGCAACGAGCTATTCGTTTTGTTTTACTTAACGAACCAGCATTCAATAGAGAGCTGTAACAACTACCAACAATTAGTGTAAACCCCACCAAAGATATATGGAGGATTCTGCAAGAAGAAGATTTTACAGGAAAAGCTTAAAAGAAGAGGAAGTAGGAAAACAAAACCTTAATTCAATTTGTTGAATAACAGTTTATCCATATGCTTTAAATAAAATAGTGGCCTCTTTGGCATAAATAAATGTAGAAATCATTTTTAAGAAATGACATAACTAATTATGATAAGAAAATACTGTATAAACTTCAAATGTCTTTAGCAGAGATACAAAATAAACTTAAAGACTAATTGTGCTATCGTTTCCTCTTATTAGAATAAGTAAATCGTAACAGAGTGGCTGTGTGGTGTTCAGCTCATTTAATATAAAATACATAAGTTTTAAATGTTTATTTGTTTGCAAAATGAATATTCCAAAAATGTTATGCAGCAAATAAATTGATCGTGAACAGCAAATTAATGAGATACACATTGTTGTTGTTTTGAATTAAGCACAAAGCTACACAATGGGCTATCTGTGCTCTGCCCACCACGGGTATCGAAACCCGGATTTTAGCGTGTAAGTCCGCAGACACACCGCTGAGCCACTACGGGGGAGAGATACACATTAGTGGAAAATTAAACAACATTTTAAAATAACTGTGTAAGTCTTCACACTTATAGACAACTTAATTCTTTTTATTGTGACTTCACTGTCTATGGTGGTTAAGAGGAGTTTTATATTAAAACACACTTAACAGGTAAATTAATAGGATTTTAATTTACTCACAAAAATCAGAAAAATTGTTTGTTTGTTTTGGAATTTCGCACAAAGCTACTCGAGGGCTGTCTGTGCTAGCCGTCCCTAATTTAGCAGTGTAAGACTAGAGGAAAGGCAGCTAGTCATCACCACCCACTGCCAACTCTTGGACTACTCTTTTACCAACGAATAGTGGGATTGACTGTCACCTTATACGCCCCCACGGCTGGGAGGGCGAGAATGTTTAGCGCGAACCCACGACCCTCAGATTACGAGTTGCACGCCTTACGCGCTTGGCCATGCCAGGCCCAGAACAATCGTAAAAAATGTAGAACATCAGAACCCAGTGCTGAAGATGACACCACTAACTGTTTCTTGTCACATTTATGGAGTAGAAAACCCTTAATTAATACTAATTTCTACAAGTATCCGAACTTCCCCTTAAGATACTCTCGCCACAGCGCTAGGATATCAAAAACAGTCAAGATGGCACACAATTAAAACCATAGTACACAATCTTAGCAAAGAGTGAATAAAATGATTAGTCCACTTTCGACACCTGTTTGACAAAAATGTCATTTTGCATTTAGAGCGTTTTGAGAAATTAAAATATATATACATATATATATTTGAATGTTTAACTAAATATATATTTTAAACTAATTGTGTAGGGGTGAAATTCGTAATTATTTCATTTATTACAGGTGTTTCAAATGAAACTTAAAAAATATATTTCCTAAAGAAAAAAAGTTAAAGAAAACTATTATAAGTGTGGAAAACAGGAACATTAACCTGTGATAATTCTACAACATTCATGAATCACCTTGAAAATGTTGTTAATTTGTTATATCGTTCATTAGATAAGAAAAAAAATCTAAAAAACTATATGTTTTTAGAATGTACTCGACGTGATATGTTCAAATTTGATGTAAAATTCTAATTTTAGTTACATTTTCACATAAGAAGTGTTGTGCACCTGCTATTGTGTCTTGGATCTTTTCATTCCAATTAGCCGAATAAATGATCAAACAAGTTTCTCTTTGCCTAGTCAGTACTGCCTGAGCTAAATTTGTATCCTTTATTCGTCTTTCCCAAACCATCTGTAAATCATTAGCTACAATAACAGTTTAAAATCATGTCTCAGTGATTTTACGAAAAATCAGTACACCTTTCTGCATATATGACTGTATACTCGAGCACTACACGATATATATTTTTTTAATTTATGGCAGTTGTGTTTTACTTTTTTGCTTAGCACACAGTACCCAAACTAGATTTTTGCCCTCATTTGTTTTTCACAAAGTTTCTGAATTGTTATTTGAGGTATTCATTCACCATGCAATGATCACATCATGTATGTTTTGACATCTCTGTAGCTTTAATGTCCTTTAGTCCCTCAAGGTGTCTAGTATCAGGACTTTCAACAAAAAAACAAGGTCTCACTTTATTGTGAGATAATCCATTGGAACTTTTGTTTTACAGGTCTGGTCAATGACTTATAACAATCATACTTTTGCAACTTTGGTATCACATGTGTACTCATTCAGTACAATTTTTTAAACTGTTTGGTACATTTTCATTACATTTAATCCAGAGAAATTATGAATTTCTCAGTAACTCAAGTAGTGGCATTAGTGTTAGACAGATATTACAGTTGCAATGAATTCTTTATTTGTCGTGCAGTTTATGTGTTTAACATCAATCAGTACATAACCAGCTTAATTAAATTGCAAATTCTTCTCTGTC
This sequence comes from Carcinoscorpius rotundicauda, assembly GCA_011833715.1. Lineage (NCBI taxonomy): Eukaryota > Metazoa > Arthropoda > Merostomata > Xiphosura > Limulidae > Carcinoscorpius > Carcinoscorpius rotundicauda. The sequence continues at coordinate 81,077,312 of CM022401.1, read as the reverse complement.
CTGTACTTACGGCAATATCAATCCAATTATACGTTTGCTGGAATTAGTGTCCTACAGAAAAGAATAATTGTTATGCGGTATGCCAGCTCTATAGCTTGTACTGAAATGTATATTAATGACTGAATTACATAGTAATAAAGAGCACTCCTCCAAAACATTCATTTTAACTTCAGTCAAAGCAGACATTAATACATTCATCTTCAAGCATTTGAATAAGAAGAATCGATAATACAACAAAAAAACTTAAAAAAACTATAAATCTCTAAATGTTTCTACGTTCAGTCAATTTCTAACTGATGCGGTTTTCACAGGGTCTATCAGAAATCCATCACTTCCACAACGTGACAGAGGAATTCCGTTTGTGCCTGCACACTGCTTTGGGTTTCATTTTTCCCTCACGAACGACCATTACTAGATTCTCAGAAGCAGATTAAATTTGCAACCACACACCACAAAATCTTGAAAAATAGATCAGGCACCTCTTCTCATACAGCTCTTATATTGTAAGATCTATCAATTGCTCGAAAGTGTCCAGCGCCTTAAACAGATCAAATAACATGACCTGGAATTCATACAAGCTGTTTCACATACTGAAAGCAGTGTTTGGTCTGTTTTTAACATGTATTACTGTATATATTTAGAGGTAAATTACTGTTGTTTAAGCGTAACAATCAAAGAATGCTACAAACATTACAGCATATTCAACCATAAAAGTCACGTATTTTTAGCACTATACTGAGCTTCTATTGTTTTTGCATTCATCAATCAATGCCATTATATGTGTTTGCTCTCAGGCAGTAGATATCGCAGGAAATAGAGCTATAAAGTTAGTTCCAGCCACTTCTATTTACCATGTCGCCATGTATCCCTAATTATAGAGTAAGTTGTTCCCGTTTTACCACTTAGACAGATAACTGATCACACATGATGAAATTTGACTAATGTGCTTTTCATACTGTTTGCTAAAAACGACCTGCGCTTCATTAGTCGTCCAATAAAGTGAAAGTAATTATAGCTTCCCTCAGCCCTCTTGCATATGAAGACCAGTTTGGTGAAATGGGTGATTTCTCCTATCTTAATTGGTGCCAGTATTTGGAAAATTCACTTTATAATATCCTACTGCCCAGCCACCAAAACAGATACTCCTACTTCCCTTGCAGAGCAGTGTAAAGGTAACCATACTTGCTAAAGTATGACGATTATGGGAAGCCTAAGAATTACTTCCAATTCATTTATAGACATTGCAACTGTTTGAAAGCTCTAGAAAATGTCTGTAGATAGATAGCTCTTACAGTAACCTGAATTTTAATTCTGTGATAAAGCCATATTGGGCGGTACAGACATTTAAGCTACCAATACATTCTTATAGGTCAAACGACTGCACGTTTTAGTTCCTCATCAGAAAACATAAATGATTCTAGCATTGGTCCTTTATTTTGAACATCATTCATTGCACTGCTTGTCCTTAAATTCACCCTTTCCAATCGAGAAATGTTTCAGGTTTCTGCGATTGAATGAGAAATTTCACATAACAAGTGGTTAAGAAAGTTATTAAGTTAATGTCATTCTAGCTTTGCTAGTCTACTGAGGTCACGCCTGTTTTGCCCTTAAAGAAATTATTGTAATATGCTGTGCAATAATATAAATAAAGTATTATTTAGAAGTATGTCCAACAATGTTTAAAGATTATGTTCTTCTTTATGCTTGAATGATAATTACCAACGCTTGAGTAACGCTAGTTATTCTAGGTGAATCAAGTTTTATCTGCGAAACAAGGAATGTTCAATTTATCTATTTTGAAAGATGACTTTGGATTGATAATTTAGAGAAAATAGTTTCAGTCCAATATAATCAGTAGCACGTTCTCCAAAGTAAAGATACCATGTCTTTATGTTACATTATAATAAACACTGTACTTTTGTATCTCACATTGTGTTTAAACTTTATATTTAATTTTCAGGAAATTGGGTATTCACAGAAACAGAGTATAAATTTGAGATAAGTATTTTTTAATATACTGTTATTCTGCGGATCTATCCTTGTGCTCTAAAGGAAATCAGTTGGATATGAATATACCACAACAGCGCCAAAATTTCATCTTATTTGTCTGCTTTGTGATATTATTATATGCATAGATGTACTCTTCTGGGATTAACTGTATTTAACAGGAAGATCATCCAAGATATACATATATTACAAAATTAAAACTATAAAAGTGACGTGATTGAGTTGGCAAAAGAAAACTGGATACAACGTTAAGTTAACAACGCCAAATATTTTTACAAAATAAGTCAAAGTAATAAAAGGTTCACGATATTTTAGACAGCATTTTAGAAAGCATTTGAAGATTCTTGATGTTATTCTAAAGAGGTTTTTTGTGAACCTGACGATGACCAAAGAAGGTCAAAACGTTGTTCGCCTCTCTACATAAAAAATTTCCTCAACCTAAACCAGCCGTTTGTACATATACATTTTTCTCTACAGGTGGGATTTGTCGTCATCACTGATTATTAGGTTCTTGTTATATTCCGCTCTAGACTGAAAAGGCGCTAGAGTATGGTGTTATTTCTAGAAAACCCATAATATCATCCTTCTTAATGTGCACGTGCTACCAACGTCATTGATTGTCCCAGGTGAAAATAGGAATGATTTAACCTTCTGGTTATATTCGTTTCAGATGTCATAGACACAGCAGGATTAGGAGAGCTCAAAAGGGAACTTGTTCAGTGTTTGGGAATGAAATGCTGAAGATAGGCAGATGGATGCTTAATGAAACTAATGGAACAGCCCAAATGGGCCAAAAAATCTCTTGTTCTTTTACATGTTATTTTCCAACTAAAATACAGAAATATCATCGAATAGAGCATACATAAGATTCCAAAATAAATCTCTACAAAAACATTGTCCGTTCAAAACGTTTAAAATATCTAGATGGGCCATGAGCCATGACTGTGTGTTAGTAACGTACAAATAGTGCCAATGCTGCACAAAGCGGATTTCGTATATGAAAAGGTCTAAGAGCACTCTGAAATATTCAAAACATTTCGATAAACAATTTTTCTTTCTAAGCAAAGAAAAATGAAAAGACAATATTTTTCCAACTACCACACTTAAATTCATTGATATTCATAGAGAAAATTGCAAGTAATATGCAACAGAAGTAATTTTGAAGCCGAAAGAACGCTATAGTTTATTCATAAAACTAAGAGGGGAATGAAATAATGACGGCATCGCAATGTTAAGTTAGGCAAAAGTTCTAGTTTCGTAATGACCAAAGGTTTAGTTAAGTATCCCATTAAAACTTTATTGTGTGTATGTGAGCTTATTTATTTTTTCTATTATGTGCTATAATAGAAAAACTGAAAAACAACAGTTCTTTCAAATACTGAAGCCAGAGACTGGTCAACATTTCCAATGATAAACACAGGTGGTAATAAACTGCACATATTATTCAAAATACAACACAACTTCATTGTTTATATTATCAAACTTGTTAGTAAGTTTGGTCAAGAGAGTTCAAAGTCCCATCATTACTTTAAACTTCATTCTTAGATGTTTGTTGGTTTTTTTTAATTTCGTGCAAAGCTACAAGAGTGCTATCTGCGTTAACCGTCCCTAATTTTGTAGTGCAAGACAAGAGGGAAGACAGTTACTCATCACCAACAACCGCCAACCCTTTTACCAAAATAGTGGGATTAATCGTCATTTTATAACGTCCCTCAGTGAAAGGGGGAGGATGTTTGGTGCAACGGAGATTCAAACCCGCAACCCTCAGATTAGGAGTCGAGTGCCTTAACGTTCTCGCCATGCTGGACCCGTCTTAGATGGTTGTTGTGTTAAATATACTTTTAAAATGTTTAAAAACATATTAAAACAATAAAAAATATTTAGTTTATTTGTACGTGTTTGTTTACTTTAATTTTATTTATTTATTGTTTTGAAATAAAGGCCTGGCATGGCCGAGCGCGTTAAGGCGTGCGCTCGTAATCCGAGGGTCGCGGGTTCGCGCCCGCGTCGCGCTAAACATGCTCGCCCTCCCAGCCGTGGGGGTGTATAATGTGACGGTCAATCCCACTTTTCGTTGGTAAAAAAAAAAAAGAGTAGCCCAAGAGTTGGCGGTGGGTGGTGATGACTAGCTGCCTTCCCTCTAGTCTTACACTGCAAAATTAGGGACGGCTAGCACAGATAGCCCTCGAGTAGCTTTGTGCGAAATTCCAAAAACAAACAAACAGTTTTGAAATACTGTAAGAAATTTTATGTTCCACATTTATTATACGATTTACCAATTTTCATATAAATATTTCTATGAAAGAGGGCGCAGTGTTAATAGTCATTCTGCGATATTTAGAAAATTACGTGAAAGGGGTGTAATGAGAGTGATAGGTTAAATTTCAGTATATTGAAGTGTCACTCTCATTTAACTAACTGCTTTATTGATAAAGTATGAAGCATAACGTTTATAATAGTTTTGACAATACAATGTTTTAAATCGCATTGGTTAGCGCGATTACATGCGCAATAAGTCTGAGCTTGAAAGTTGGCTTATTACAAATATTAGTAACGTCAGTGACAAATCATGTGATTTTTGTTTGTGGATTATTGAAACGTAGGGTTAACCAACTGTATTAGAAGTTTTAAGATCTATAATAGAATGGTTTACTTATTCGTTAGGGAAGAAAGTGAATGACAAGTTAACATTTACAGCTAAGTGGGAAGTTATAAATTTTGTACAAACATTAGTGTGAAGAAGGTTGTATATCTTTCCTATCCTTGAAATTAGATCTGCTTCTGATATTTTAATTAGGATTTGAGTTTTTGTAGCACGTGAGCTTGAAGCTACTGAGTCTGAATACTGTAAAGTAGATTCTTTAAAAATGTGTGGTTATATTGTAGTTAAAACCTTAAACCCTGTCATTATGTTCTAAGCTCTATTATTTTAGCAAATATCACTGGTACTTTTAGAAGATTGTGTGTATACTTAGTACAAGCTTCCCAACAAGTAAGAAAACTGTCTGTTTATTTCTGGGAGAGGAAGCTTGCAGCCTTGTTAGAAAAAATAATGGCAGCAGAAATTAAACCTGTTGGAGGAGCATTAGGTAATTTGGGAAGTTCACGCAAACCTCAACTTCTTAACAAACTAGAGGGTCATCAAGATACTGTGAACATGGCTGTAATTATTCCTGGAGATGATGGAGTAATTAGTATCAGTGATGACAAGTAAGAATATTTTAGTTCCATGCACACCTTTTGAACTTATAAATGTGTCAGCTGTACTCATTTCTTTTCTTTGTTATGCACTCTTCAATTTTCAAATTCATAAAATATGTGATGATAATATTGAGAAAACTTAATATGTGAAAGTTTTATATCATTGTGTTATTAGCAATACCCTCAGAATACAGTCCAAAGATAGTAGTGTGTTATAAGCTGTAAGTAAGGCTAGATATGGGTGTTATTTACTTAAATTATTGATGAGCTTTGGAAATAAAAGTTTTAATAATTATGAATATAAAATTTTGTTTCCCTAAAATATGCCAGTGGATATGAGTGGGAGAAAAAATCCCTCAAATGATTGATGGGATTTGAAATTAAAGTACAATGTTGAAATTAATATTTTATCAGTTGTGAATATAAATGGTGTTTCTGTTTTAGCCCTAAGTATTCCAGTAATGATTTAAACTACATACTGTATTTATACCCCATACAATGAAAGAGGAAAATGGAGAAATCCTATCAGTACCCTTGGTGGCAGTCTTCACCAACTGATGTATATTTAGCTGTCGTAGAAATTATGCACTTTAAGAGAAATTTCTTGACACATTCTCATTACACCTTATTTAGCAGGTCAAAATGCAAAAGCAAAGGTGGAGGTAGAGTATAAACACACAAACCTTTCTCAAATTGCTTGCCCTTCAATGCTGTTTACTTGCACATCCATCCTCTGCAAGAGTAAAAAATGTTAGCCTACCCTTTACTTTTCAGGAAGTCCGTCACCTTCTTAAACTCCTCTGAGGTACTGGTTTTGGAGTTACTAACAGCAACATTTCCATAAATCAGTCACACCTTCAGAAAGTAAAATTTTTTTAACATGAGTCTAGACTGTTTTCTGAATCTTAAACTCTCATCCTGTTACCATCAGAATACAGTACAAAGAAATCAGTTTATCCTATTGATCTCTTGAGTAATCCAAAATGAGGTCACTTCTTACCCTTTTCTTAAAATAAGCAATCTACACTGTCCCTGTAAGATAACCCTTGCATTTTTGAAATTGTTTCAATAGCTCTCCTCTGAACTCTTTCCGGTTAGTCCATATCATTTGTATACCTACTTAGAAAAGGATTCCAGAACTATACTTAAATTTCAAAGTTGTATAAGGGTTCAAGTTGGCTGGCCTCTATTAACAATGACTTTTCTGCTTTTCCCATTCAACAAAGCTACAGTCCATTGACCCAGTTTTGTTTTTTTCACCTCAACCCTCACCATTGAAAGTTTCTTACCAAATTATTATAGTTTGTAGAATTTATTCTGGTTAGTATGTGTATTGCGTAGATTTATGTGCTTTAAATATCCATTTTTGAAGATTTTTTTTTTCTTATCTTAGGACAGTGAGAATTTGGTTAAAGAGGGACACAGGACAGTACTGGCCAAGCATCTGTCACTATATGCCTTGTGAGTATTTTAAAAATATTTTTCAAAAATTCCATACTCTTAATATTAAATACCTTGTGTTCACTAAAAGGAAGCACATTTATATTTAATTTATAATACTGGGTAATAACCTTAGTCTGTAACATTGTAGTTGAGCTTGTAGCTTAAAAGAAACTTTTGTAGCAATTTCACTTTTGGGGTGGGTAAATTATAAAACATAGACATTAAATCACAGTAGAAATACTACTGAGATGCATTATTTAGTGTTTAAAATTTTGTTGGCCTAATACTTCTGTCTTATAACATACTTTTGTAATGGTTTCAATAAATGATTACTGAACTATAATCAATGTAATATATGCTTAAAGATAATTAATGAATCTCCTATCCTTAATACATATGGTAATATAAATAAAAACATGAAATTCATTTTGATGACTCAAGAACAGACCACATTTTCAAATAAATAATGGAGGCAAATTTAACGTGCGTGTTCTATAGAGGCTGTCCAAAAGGCTACTGGAATATTTTTCAATCTAATTCAAAGCACTGAAACTTAATCTGCTAATATGATACAAGCTGACATACCCATTTGATGCACAGCGAGGACACAGATTGGGTTACGTAGGAGGATCAGAACTAATTACTGGTTCTCCACTCCCTCTCTGTCACTCCCAAGGGGAAGGAAAGATAAAGGTACATATCACATTTGGTGTCCAGCAGTTTATAGTAATAAGTGGGGACACACTCATGCATGCACTCTTTACTTCTGTCTTGGTTATAAGAAATGAACAGACAGAACATGTATTTCATGTTTGATATAGTATTTTTATGCTGTATAATACTTGTATCCAGCTATCTGCTGGTTTCCTTTTTTATAATCTGTTACTGCATGTTTACATTATACCTGTGCATTTTAAAGTTAATTCTGTCTTGTAGATCATAAAATTGAAGATATTTTCATATAGTTTAATCCTCTATAGAAACTTCTTCCTACTATTAAGCACTCTAATATTAATTTGGAAGAAATCCTTTGAATTTACATCTCTATTTCAGAGTTAAATTTGCAGAATGTATTTGATTTGTGAAGTTTTGATGAAGCCATTCAACTTAGTTAAATTTTGGCTTGATTGAATGTGAAATGTGATATTTCTTGTTATTTGTATGTCCAAAACAAGTGTTTGCAGATATTTAAAAAAAAATATGTAATATGAGAGAGAGGGAGATGCACTTGTAATCAGGTTAGTAAAATTAATGAACCAATCAATATAAGTACAATATACTATATTTATGTCACTATTTAATCATAATACAGAGTAAGTACTAATGGTAATTATTATTATTTTAGAAGTTTAGTACCTCTTCTGATAGAAATAACATAAGTGGATAGTACGTACTAAGCATATCAGCAGTATTGTGTTACAAAGGATGTGGTTCGTTGATTGCATTTATTTCTGTGAATGTAAAGTGGAAGCTCTGTGGACAGGAAATGTACATGTGATTACATCATCTATTAATGATGTTAAGTGGACACTATTTTTGTTCTTAGTCTAGCTTTGTTATTTTACTTGAATACAAGCTTAAATTCTGGTATTTTCATTGTGTGAAACCTATTGAAGCAATAACTTAATTTTGTAACTTCAGAAATTAACCACCAACATCTACGTCTTGCTTTGATCATTATGTAAATTGTTACTAGTGTATGATAAAAACTTGTATACCTAAGTGATTTTGAGTTGTTTTAACGGATGTGTTCACTCACCAAGGGGATAAATTATATAATACAATTAATGATGATAGGAAAGGCATGTTAGAAATATTAAATGTACATGGTATAATAAGTAATAAACTACAGCTTTTATATCCCATTTACTTTTACAAAAATGACACTATCAATTATACATTTATTTTAATCAAGTGTGTATAATTTTTTTTAAGTCGGAGGTCTCCAAACCTTTTCGTTCAAGGGCTGGGGGGTAGATCTTTTCAGGCTTTGTGTGCTGGAAGGGTCATGGTAAAATTTAAGTAGGAATGCATGCATAATCTGAATACAACATTACTTACTTATTTCTTGAGGAGCACATATTGAAAATATTTAAGATGTACAATAGTCTTTTTTAGCATTTGTGAAAAACGTGAAACCAGTGCTTTTCTGACAAAATTACACTTAAGGAGCACCAACTTTGAACCTCAATTATCATCAAAAGTGAGTGCAAATCCTCATCAGATAAGGCTGATATGTAACTATATTCTACATCATTTTTGAAAATGTCTTCACAGAAATTGTTAGTCCTAAAAACTGAAATAAATTCACAAGCAAAGTTTTTCTAAATGATCATATTGATCACTTGGAAGACATTTATAGAACTCGCTCAGTTTTGCTTCTTTGTATTTGTCCTTCGACATGTCATTTGATTGCAAATCAGTCACTTCCATATGAACTTAAGATGGTAGTTCATTGATAACACAATCAAATGGGTTTTAGAATATCCTTATTTCTGTTGCACTTGCATCAAGATAAAAAAACAATGCGTCTTGTTGCTGTAGTTTCAGGTTAGAAAGAGTATATTGTGCAATCCTGCATGGGAATGGGGATCCCCTTTCTTGCTTGAACTTTTTACAAAATGGGAAGTGTGTGAAGCAACTCCTCACCTGCTGGGACATGTAAAGAATTAGTTCTTGTCAAAATGCATTCATCTTGGTGACCATATAACAGATAAATGCAGTTTTGCCCTGTAATCTAAGATTGAATTAATTCAGGTACATGGTCAAGTCTATAGAAAAAAAAACTACCAAAACCATTCACTGTTTGTGAGTAATGGTTGAGGGAAGTTCTTTTCATTTAAGAAAATGTCACTCTCGTTTCTAAACTTAAAAACATGGCAACACAACCTTCCCACAACTAAGCTATTGAATTGAAGTGTTGTAGGGCAAGTTGGGATATGCTTTTTCTGTTTCCACCAAACTTTCATGGAATTAACAATTGTTGAGTCTATGAGAATAAATGAAATTTACTGTTGAAACTTCAAGTTCCATGACACAGGACACATCCAGATATTTTCCATGGTGTGCCTGTTGATGAATAATGGAGTAAAGAACCATAGGCAGAATGTTTTGTTACGGGATTTAATAATGAAGTAGTCCACATTCCACCATTCTTTAAAAACACTATAATCAGGGTCAACTTTTCTCTTCTTCCCTTGTCATGACATAACTAGAAATAGCTGTGCACTTGAACATAAGTAAACAGCACCATTCATTGACACAAACTGAGGTGCATGGGACAGAAGTGGGAAAAGACATGCTGCTTCAGGGCCCTGAGATTGATAAGTGAAATGATACAATACTAAGTAACGTTGTTTTCCAGCAAATAGAAAAATGTATTGCTCCTAGATTGCCTTTTGCTTAATTAGGTTTTTTTATATTATTAAAAATGAAAAAGATATTACTTTAATGAACTATTGACAGGCTCTATCACAACTAAATTGACTTTTGCTCGATTACATTTTTTTTGTTTTTATATTAAAAATTATATTATTACTTCAATAAACTGTTGAAAGGATGGATAAACTAAATTTGCAGTCCAGATGTTGACCATCCAGCCCATGTGGTGTAGTTTTAAAGACCCCTGATTTAAACTACTAACATCATTAACTATATGTAATATTGAGGTGTCTTCTAAAAACATTTTGTTCACAATTGTTTCACCTTATGACCAAAAGTCAAATGCAGTTTTTCATTGTATGTTTAATATTCTAACTAGAAAAGGCAGTCAGTGTAAAATGATAAAACTTTACCCGAGTGCAGCTTTTAAACTTATTCTTTTTAAGAATAACAAATGTTGCTGTTCTTAATGTGTAAATATCCTACTTGAGTTCTGTTGTTTCATTTATTGATGATTATAAAAAGTTGAATAAGGTTAGATTTTGTGCTATTAAATGATGTAATACATGTTACCTTAAATGTAGATAAAAATTGAAGAATTTAGTTCATAGCATTATTTATTACTGTTGTATGATATACTGTAAAGTTAAATATGTATTTCTCATAATTTTAGATTTTAACTTGTGAATGTAATTGGGTAATTAGTTTATTTTCTATAATATTCCTATAGCTGCAGCAATATGTATGGACTATAACTCGGAAACTAAAAGACTTTTTGTGGGAATGGAAAATGGCTCAATATCTGTAAGTGTTAGGATGTTGACTCTTTGACTTTCATGATCCACACAAGTTGTACTACTTGTGTTCAGGTTGTAATGTGTAATGACTTTCATGATCCACACAAGTTGTACTACTTGTGTTCAGGTTGTAATTTAGTTACACACTAGAATAATTTCAAATTAAAGAAATTTGTATATGTGTGTGTGCTGTATGATAATTGATATCCATATCTAACCATATCATTTAAGAGGATATATCTCTTTAATCAGGTAGATTTTGTATTTTGTATGAAACAAGAATGTTAAATGTTTTCACTTGAATAATACTCTTTGAAATCATGATTATTTGGACTCTTTTTAGTGCTGCCCCAAAATGCAGAATGGTATTTATTATCATTTAAATTAATTTACAGCTACTAAGTTTAAAAAAACAACTCAAATCTACACAAAATAATTTGAATTCAGAAATAATTTTTTTTTGAGTTTTATATTTATTATAATTGCAAATTTGCATTTTAGCATTTCTTCTTGAGCCACTGCCTAATTTATTGTTTTAATTTTACCTGACTGATGATGATAATGGTGAAATAAATTATTAAACAGAAAAAAAAAAAGGCTTTTTGTATGGGATTATTTTTCTGTGCATTTTACAAGTTTGTTTTTATCAGTTACCTTCAAAATACTTTATTATTGTAATATATGAATGAATATGACACCAAAATTTAGCTAGTAATACAAATTTTAATATTATATAGCTTTTAAGTTCTTAATTCTATAAGGCATTATTTTTCAGAAAAACATCAGTTTTCCCCTGTTATGAGACTTAACATTTGATCTCTTGGTATTCTGTAGCAAATCAGACCTCTTGCCACACCCTACATATCACATTCTCTTTCACAAATGCAAATACTTTAATTTTTAATACTATATTATTTATAACAATAGAAAGCCAAGGTTCTAATGTATCGAATTACATATTGTATTTTTTTCTGGTTCAATTTTATTTCAACAAATAACACATTGCCATCTTAGCTGGACTTTCAACTGCTCATGTTACGTTGTTATAGATTCAGAAAACATTTGATAGTTATGGATCATTGTTTTTCACATGTTATTAATTTGGGTTCTTTGGTGCATTATTTAGATAAATAGTATTTAGTTCAATAGTACCATTAGTATTAAAAGTAGGGTTATGCTCCATCTGATAACAAGAAGATAAAAACAGGGTAACCTGAAGATGACCAAGGAAGGTCAAAAGGTTGTTTTTTCCTTATCAATAAAAGTATTAATATCCATACCAGCTGTTCTGAAATACAAGGTAAATACTTCTTGTTTTTCATGTGTATTCTGTATTCATCTTTATAAAAGTACATAAAATATAAAAATTAAAGATCTTTAGATTAGTTAAAATTAATTTGCATGAGGATACATTCAAGAAAGGCTTTCAAGTAGCTTTCACATGATGTAGCACAGTAAGGTAACTTGAGCTACACATGTACCAAGCAATTTACAACTTATGTAGCGGGAATATTAGTTGTATTCAAACAAGTCAAACAATAAAATTTAAGTATGAACAAATGTTTACTCTTATTAGTTTAAATGTAGTATGAAATTACAAGTTGAAATCAATTTAGAAAGGGAAAAAGTAATGCATATTTTCCTTGTATACCAACTTTGAATAAAATTAGTGAATTGAAAAAAATGGATAAAATAGTTTTACTGAAGGAAAATTATTAATTTTATTTTAGAGGTTTTACAGATAAAACATGAAATTTGATATTTTTTTAGACTGAGAAAAGTATTTTTAATCTTAACATGAAAATTACTTGGTAGTTTGAGTAGTTTACAGCTTGACCTTGTATATTCATGGAGAAATGTTTAATGAAAGTTTTTCATAAATTGTTTTGTCCACATATAACTTATTGATTAGTGAAACCTTTCAAAATTTTATGAAATTAGAAAAGTCATAGTGGAAACTATATTACTGAAACTTTTAAGGTCATGTTGGGGATGTGAAATTGGCCATACCCGTAGTGTACTTCTGTTAACGTTGTGTCAGATTGATTAGTTTTTTTGTATATTTCTGTAACAACATTGTATGTATGATTAAAATTACAGGTGTTAAATAAATTCATTTTCAAAGCTATTGTGCTAAATGATTTTTTTAAATTGGCAAAAGATACTATCTTTCCCATTGTCATTTTGATAAACAAAAAATTGTTTACTGTTTAAATTCAATTGAAAAAAGTATATCATTTTATTTTTATTTATTATTACTGTATATATCAAGTCAGATTTTGTTACTGATTAATGCATGACAATAAACATAAACATTTCTAGTTTCTGTAATATGCACACCCCTTGGTGTGGATTCCTGTACATGGTGAGGGGATCTCCCAGGGAAGGTTCTGTTCTGTCTGGTTACCTTCTCTGGGATCTAAACATCCACCCACGTGTTTGCCGTGCGTGGCGACCTGTGAAGGGGAGGAGAGGATCTTGGTGGTTGAGGGGTCCAACCCTAACACACCACTTTGGCCTCGAATTCCTGTAGACGGGCGGCCTTTGGGTGGCTCCCCCTGGGTCAATCGGCTGGTCCACTTCGGCTAGAGCCAACGAAGTACCAGTGTTGGAAGTTCTCAATGGCTGTTGTGGACATTGTGCCTGATTCTGGTGTTTGGGTATAGTGCTTACGAAACCCTGGCGTTGCTGCATGACTTTTTAGTGCGTCCCCTTGAAGGGCTCCATGATGGGTGAGGTCAGTGGGAACCGAAAGTTTTCCTCTTTCCTATGGATCCTCCAAAAAATTTAAATAAAATTGGAGTGGAACTGTCGAGGTTTACATTCTAATCTGAATGATATCAAAATGCTGATTGCTTCCTACCATCCTGTTTGTCTTTCTTTACAAGAAACATTTCTCAAATCTGCAAATACAGTCTCCATTCGGCAGTTTTCTCTGAACAGAAATGACAGCTTGTGTGATGATTGAGTATATGGAGGGGTGGCACTGTTGGTTGATCAGCATTTGCTCACCCTGTCTTTGTCACTAAACACACCCTTGGAGGCCGTAGCCATCCATGTTTCCTTGGGTTATACCATCACTGTTTGTTGTCTGTGCCTGTCCCCTGGAGAGACATATGATCAATCAGAACTTGATGCTCTTGTTGACCTTTTGCCATCTCCATTTCTAATCCTGGGGAATTTTAATGGACATCATCCTCTCTGGGGAAGTGCTATTATTGATGGGAGGGGGTCGATCTGTAGAGTGGATGCTCTCTGATCACAATCTTTCTCTTTTTCAATACTGGTTCTTCCACTTAATTTCATGCACCTAGTCAGTCCTTTACTGCTATTGATCTCTCAGTTTGCTTCCCTTCATTATTCTCCCATTTCTCATGGAAGGTTGACAGTAATCCACTAGGCAGTTATCATTTTCCGATCCTTTTTAGAAAGAATGGCCGTGGTCGATGCCACCCTACCCGCATGCCCCGGTGGAAGCTGCATCAGGCAGACTGGTCCACTTTCACTGCTCTCGCAGAACTTCATCCTGCCATCATAAATCATCCATCAATAGACGACTGTGTAGCAGCGGTAACTGACTGTATTATACATGCAGCTGCTCAGTGTATTCCTAAAACCTCAACACATTTTCCACGATATCCTTGTCCATGGTGGAATCCTGCTTGCCACTTAGCACAGAAGGCTCAAAAATGGGCCTGGGATACTTTTTGTAGATATCCCACACTTTCAAACCATGTTGCTTTCCCACATGCTAGGTTGGTAAGATGTTGAAGCCAGAAGGAATCTTGGATTAAGCTCACAACCAGTATATCTTCTACCACCAGTTCCAAGATCATATGGGACAGGATTCGAAAGGTTAATGGGCACTACAATTCTGTCCCCCTCTTGATCTTACTTTCTGATGGTCAGGAGGTGACTGATGTCCAGAACATTGCTAACACTCTAGGTGGAAGCTTTGCCAGGTATCCAGCACTTCTGCTTGTTCCTCCACCTTCCTGGCCATCAAGACTTGAGCAGAGCAATCACCTCTTTCCTTTCAAACTGACTGTTTCTTTGACTGTAATTGTCCCTTTACCCTGATGGAACTAAAAATGGCCCTTCATCGGTCTGCCAGTACGTCTCTTGGACCTGATGATATTCATTATGACATGCTGCACCATCTATCTCCTACTTCTCTTGATGTCCTTCTGATTGTCTTCAACCGGATTTGGCAGGAGAATGTTTCTCCTGATGCCTGGCACAAAGCTATTATTTTACCTTTCTCTAAGCCAGGGAAAGATCCAAAGATTCCTTCAAACTATCGTCCAATTGCTTTGACGATCTGTCTCTGTAAGACCGTAGAAAGGATGGTTAATGCTCGTCTTGTTTCGTTCCTTCAATCAAACAACTTCCTCTCGCCTACCCAGTGTAGGTTCCGTCGACAGCACTCCACCACAGACCACCTAATTCATCTTGAAACATCTATCAGAGAAGCATTTCTCAACCGCCAACATCTTGTATCAATATTCTTTGACATAGAGAAGGCTTACGATACAACATGGAGGTATGGCATTTGCGAGACCTCCATACATATGGGTTACGTGGCCATCAGCCCATGTTTATTGAAAATTTTTGAATGAACAGGAGATTCCAAGTTCTTGTGGGTTCGACACTTTCCCGTTCTTTTGTACAGGAACTTGGAGTCCCTCAAGGCTGTGTATTGAGTGTCACACTTTTCAGTATAAAGATAAATCCCATCACTGAACAACTGTCTCTCACTGTTGCGAATGGGCTGTATGTCGACGACTTTCACATCTCATGTCAGTCGTCAAACATGAGATATATTGAGCAGCAACTACAAACTGCCCTCAATCATGTACGGGAGTGGACTCTGGGGAACGGCTTTAATTCCTCTCTCTCTAAAACTGTATACATGCACTTTTGCCATCAACGAGGTGTTCACCCTGATCCTGAACTTCATATCGGTGAAGTTTTGCTGCCAGTGGTTCAAGTTCTTGGGGCTTATCTTTGATCGTAAACTGACCTTTATACCACAGTTAAAGCAGCTTCAGGTCAAATGCACAAGAGCATTGAACATCCTCCGTGTCCTCTCTCCTACCAGTTCGGGGGCAGATCGCTGTTCAGTGTTGAAGATATATCGTGCTCTTATTAGATCGAAACTCAGTTGTGGATCAGTGGTCTATGGCTCTCCCAGACCCTCGGCCTTAAAGATGCTGGATCCCATTCATCACCAAGGACTTCGACTCTGCACCGGGGCTTTTTGTACCTCTCCAGTTCAAAGCATATACATTGAATCTCTTGAACCTTCTCTACACCTTTGCCATTTGCAACTATCTTTACAATATACTTTGAAACCTCATTCCTTACCAAAGCATTTCACCTGGAAATGGGTTTTCCTTTCTCGGTGGGCAGTACTTTTTCATAACAGACAATCTGTCATTGCTCCGTTTGGCCTTCGCATCCGGGCACAATTGGATGAATTGGGTCTGTCCTTGGATAACGTTGCAAATTCCACAGGTCGACGCATCCCACCATGGCTTATTACAGCCCCCAAATGTGATCTTTCTTTCAGTCACCTAAAAAAGGCAGATACTCCAGATTTGAAGTATCGTCTTTTATTCAATGAATATCTTTCAAACAATCATTCAGTTCCCATTTATACAGATGGTTCCAAATCAGGTGATTCAGTGGGCTCTGCTATGGTTTGCTATGGGTCAGTAGTTGCGTGCAGAATCCCCTCCACAGCTTCTGTGTTCACTGCTGAACTGTATGCCATATCTCTTGCCCTGGATCATATTGCAGCTGAGCAGTACTCCAACTGCACTATTTATACTGATTCGCTTAGTTCTACACTTGCCTTGGAATTGCTACATGTTAGCTCACATCCTATTCTTGCTGATATTCATTACCAACTGGCCCATTTCTCATTAGCATCTACTTCAATCCAGTTTTTCTGGACACCAGGCCATGTTGGTATTTGCGGGAACGAGCTTGCAGACATGGCAGCGAAATATGTCTGCTTCAGCACCATTACCCCTATGCCTATTCCATACATGACTATGGTGTTGTCTTCAAGGCTCGGCTCCATGCCAGCTTGCAGTCCACTTGGAGTGAGCAACGCAACAACAAACTTTTTCAAATCAAACCCAAAATTGGAGTTTGGCCATCTAGCTTCCGTAAAGTTCGGAAGGAGGAAGTTGTTCTCACTAGGCTACGCATTGGTCACAGTTTTTTAACTCATCATTTTCTTTTATCTGGAACTGATGCACCAATGTGTAGTTTGTGTAACACTCAAATCACTATCAGCCACGTTTTACTTTCTTGCCATCGTTACAATTCTCAACGACGGCAATACCTTAAACATATTTTTTCCCAGGGTCAGTCTGTAACATTGGACACATTTATTGGTGATGGTGACTCTGTCCACCTTGATGACGTTTTTAATTTTTTAATAGCCATTAATCTCTTTCATCTCATTTAAGGGTTGCATATTTATTCATTACATCTTTTTAATTGTGGCTCCTTTTTACAGTTTTAATCTCTCTCATTCAATTTGACATTGGACAATGGCCAAAACATTAAATAACTCGACACCAGGACTGGAAAGGCCAACTTCAGGTGACTGACGGTGGGTCTTGAACTTACCTGTTAGTCTTCCTGGAGGGTTATGATCATTACCTTTTTGCTAGAGTAAATACCTTACAACTTCTACTCTGCCTTCTATCTTAACATTGTAGACTAGGTGTCAACATTGGTTTTATACTTTTTTGTTTTACCTTCATTTCCATTAATGTCTTTTACTTCATTTATATTTTTTTTTACATTTTTATCGAATGTCTGGTGCAGATAGCCTTGTTGCTTTGTGCCATAAAACACTAAATCAATCAATCAATGTAATGTGCACAGAAATACTTGGATATGTTTAAATTGTCAAAATTACTGATTGCATAGAGAAACGTTTTTTTTTAAGTTCAGTAGACTTAACTTTTCATCAGTTTGGAAACATAAAGTGGGACAAACAATGAAATAATTATTATTGTTAATCATAAAAATATATTTGCCACTATGGTCTGATAGATTCTGTAAAACTACATCACAGTATCAAGGTTTTCACAGGTCAGGAAAATTCTAGTAAGCCACAGGAGTTTGTAAGAATTTTATCAGGAGGTCTGATAGTTTAATGCCATTTCTCCAACATCTCCCATTTCTGTTGGCAACAAGCTGTACTATTTTGTTTATCTTAGTTTTGTGAAAACCTATTCTAGAAAATGAGACTGATAAAATATACTAATTTAGCAAATAGTCAGTAACAGGTCCTGAACTATGTACCTCTATCTGCAAGTGAATTGATGTCATGTGACTACTGCTGGAATGATACTGTTGGGACAGAATAAGATCAGGATTTGATTGGCAAAAAATATAAAATCATGGATTAAGATTGGTTAGATAAATTTATAAACATTTCAGGATCTTAACTCAGTTTTCAGTGTAAACACTTCAAACTAACTAGCAATATTTCTACTTTATTTTTGTCAGTTGTTTCCTAAAAGTTGTTAATTGAGAAAAAAACTAATTCCAAATGTGTAGCAAACATGCTATGCATGAAATAGTGTTGAGTGACATCTTGGGCTCCATCATTAAATATGTTGGTAAAAATATTGTGTTTAAAGGGCAGTCAGGACTAAATATAGTATATGTTAAGAATGATGCTCTGAGTTAGTTGGATTAATGGTATAATTTTGGTTATGAATTGTGTCCATGTGAAGTTTGGAAAAATTGGAGTAAAGTATGTGGGTCTATTGGACTTGATATGAGCAGTCTTTCTGCTGCAAATATTTGTTTAGCAAAATGACCATAGTAATTTCCTGTTTCTCCAAAGTTAATTGCTTCTGCAATGCTGGTTGGGGCTATCCATGTCTTATAACAATTCTATAAATATACACAGCTTATAGGTAGCTATTGCTTCTCTGAAGCTGTTTTTTGGCATTTTGTATAAACTTATCAGCAATTATTTGTATCAAGAGTGGCATTTGAGGTAAATGGATGTGTATCTTATTGATGAGATTTGTGAAGATTTCTGCATTTTTGATGTGGTGAGA